>OX359250.1:21516830-22063348 GCA_947179485.1 Allacma fusca | reverse complement strand
AAATTAACGTTGAAATAACATTTAAATAGCAACGATTATCTTTGCTCAGGATTTTTACCGTTGAGGCTGGTGTAGTGCGTCTCGTCTCCTTTTTTTCGTACGTTTTTGGTAAAAGAAGGAAAACAAGAAAGTACGATCAGTAGAAGATTTTACGTTGTGGTCCGCGTACAATGCGCAGATTTTAGCATGCGCTGAACTCAGCGTACGAGCGCAGTCACTGCAGTACTCTACGCGAGAAACCGCGTACATAGTTAGAATTTGCCTTTACGCGGGTGACAGCGTATAAGCGCAGAATCTGGTACACTGCTAGGGATGATGAAGTTTAAAAGGTAATGCACCGCTCTTTCAAATCGTTAACCTGTTTATAATAATTTGTACTATACTGTACATAAACGAATTCTTCAACTAGGTTTCAAAATTAAATTAATCAAAGTGTAATAATCGTCGTCTACTTCTATAAAAACATATATTTTGTCAAACATGTAAATTTTTTTCATTTAAAAGTAGTTTCATTTGTGGAGGAAAATCTTTCATCTTGTTAAAACATTTTTGCTTCAGTTCATGTGCAAGTTTTCCAATGTCGTCAATTATTTGAATAGGAATTATTTTATATGTGATTCATTTGCTCATTCTATAAAAAATATAAAATTTTTATGATAAATTCTCCTAAACGTTTATAAATGTTAATATTTCATTTCTGTCGAAAAATCTTATTGGCACAGTTGACTAGTAAAGATTATCATTATTATGTATAAATTAACATTTCAATTTTCTCGACATAATTATTTTGACTGGCATATATAAATAGCCTAACCCTGGTGTAGTTTTAGTAAGCAATAATACATTAGCATATTGCACACGAACCCCACGGTGAAATTTAAATCTGCACGGTGAGTTTGTTCAGTTTTTCACGTGCTTTTCAACGATGATATAAAATTCTTTGTCGGAGTTAAAATCGTACTGCCGCCACGTTTTAAAAACTTGGAAATAAATTATATATGAATACATATTGTACGTTGTAACTTGCGTACGAAATTTATTGGATCACGTTGAGGACAGCGTACAGTCAGTACAGACGTAATTACGCTGAACACGGCGTATAGTACTGCAGTGACTGCGCTCGTACGCTGGGTTCAGCGTATGAGAAAATCTGCGCATTGTACGCGGACCACAACGTACAATCTTCTACTGACGATGCATAGATCAAGATTTGCTCGTCACAAAAGGAAATGCTACTAGGAATAAAAGTGAAGACACATGCATGCATTGACTGTCGTTCTGGTTGTAGCATTGTAACCAATGAATTTTGCTTCTGCTTGAATTTATGAATGCATAAGTTTATTACTTTTGATATTCAGTGATCAACTTTTGTATTTTCACGGTTGTTATAGCAACATTAATTTATATTCATTAAATTCTGTTTCATTGTATGGCGGGATTATCTCATTAGTTGTCGGGATTATCGTGAGCGGGATTATATATATCGGTCAAATAGACAGCGGAATACTGTTCGCGGGAATAATACCAGCGGGATTGTCGCGGCGGGATTAGCTCTGAACTCCCAATTTATACTATAAAGCCTTATAAAGATGATTATTACAAATTAATGCACTATTCTTAACAACCAAAGATACTATTTCTTCAATAACTTTCATTGGTATCCTAAATCTTTTTAGGAATAATACAAGCAAATTTGAAATTGTTCCTCTTGCCCCAATGTATAGTCCAGTGTTCGACCTGGGTACAGAAACCGTGTACCCGTACCCACATCCGTACCCGAATATCGGGTACGACAAATTGCTGTACCTATACCGTACCCATACCCGTGTACCCGGGGAAATATTTCAGTACCCGTACCCATACTCGAAACTACAATGTAGTATCTGTACCCATAATTTACCCATACCTGTAATGTATCCAAAACCTGTACCCGTACCCTAGTACATATTGTTTGTACCCGGGTACTGGAAGTTGCGCTGATTGAAAATGCCCGAAGACATTTGCCAGTCCAGCTGCAAATGTTTAATTTGTCAATTTTTTTTACCTCCATTAAAAATGCCCGGGGTTTTTGGGAATTTTCCCTAGGCGTTTAGAATATCCTACTTCAAATTGTTTAAAAAATCATTTAAGGTCATTTATGATTTATTTTTGATAAACACTTAGTTCCAACACGAAATTCAAATGCTACTATGCTAAAATAATTACTTGCTGAATGAAATGCGTTCTTGTGAATTGGTTATTGAACATTTCTTGTATGGTGTAAGGATAACCAATAGGGACGAATTTTTAATACTAAACTCTCCATAAGCGAAAACTTGCTTTTCAACTTCGAGAACATGAAACAATTTTCCGTCTAATCGTTTTCTCAAAAATCTTTTAACACAAATCCATCAACGATATAACGTACATAACTACAAAACAATAGATTTGAACACTGTGTGTAGAAAATATTATACGGGTTAATTAGAGTTGATCATCATTTTTCCAAGTCAAATATCGCGGTTTTAGGGCGTGGGAGGCAATATTGAATTATAATTTTATATTACAGCTTTATAAAACAAACATTCATAAACTTTCTCTCACATTTATGGAACCTGAGACGCAAACGTTTGGCCAATGCAGGCGAAATTAGACTCAAATGCAGCCCTATGAGAGTTTTGAAAGCCAAGTTTAGATAGCCTTCTCTTTTAACATCAAAATTATCAGCAATAATCAAAGGGACTGAAATAGAAATATTGCTTGCAGAGAATGATATTTTTCATTCTAAAATTTTATAAATATTCACTCCAATGAATACTCAAAGTTTCATAAATGCCCACGAATTAAAATGCTCAAATTGCCTGCGCAAAATGCCTTGCCGTTTTCAAATGGGCAACCCTGGGTACGTGCAGTAATAAGAAACGGATCTGGTTCAAAGCTAACAAATGTGTATGTATTCACAATTTATCTCATAATACGCCCTAAAATAACTTAAATGAACCTAATAAAATTTAATCTCAAGAACCTGCCGTTTAAGTCGATAAACAGGCGATCTGACTGACTCTACGCTTTTTCTTTATTAGATTCCTGAGAGGAATCATTAGAAGCGTTATATTGCAACGACCACGTAATCATAAATGAAACGAAGCCACTTGACTGTAACGCATGTATCTGTATACAAAGAAACAATCAACTCTACTGTTGGCAGGTCTTATTGTTAACCATAGTAGTCCATCCCAGTAGGAATCAGAGCTGCGTTCGGGTCAAGTATTTTGAGGATCCGAACTTGAACTTGACCTGCACCTGAACTTTCAAGTAGATATTTGTCAGTACCCGAACTTGGCGTTTCGGGTCCCAGGAATTACTTGTCATACCAAGTCATTTCTTGCAAGTAATCTTTCCTAAACCCGAACTTGATCTGATACTTGAATGTCGGGTCCATAAATCTTGCGAACCGAACTTGGAATTGACTTGAACCCGAACTTGGATTTCAAGTACTTGAACCTTGCAACGTTTGTAGTATGAAGTCGCAAAAACATTCCAACGGGTGGAGCTAAGATTTTCGATTTCCGTCGTCTTTACTAAATTCAGATTCGGGCTCACTCATGGTTCTTTCCCCTTGTTACAGTCTCACCGGTCAATTTACTTCAATTGTTTTTCAAAATTTATGAAAAATTAGAAGAATAGTTTAAGCACGTCGATTTACAGAATATACAACAGTAACTCCAAACGAAAGTGAGCTCTAGCTTCTGTACATATCTCTGCAGGCATGGTTTCTAGTAGGGATGTCAATGTTCAGACCGTAATCAGACCGTACCGGTCTGAATCAACACTTGGACCAAACCAGATACAATTGGTCCAGTTTCAGGACCAGACCAGACCTGACTACAGGACCATGGCCTCAAACGTACGCAAAATAAAAATTTGAGTTAACGAAATCCCATGGAACAAATTGAAACTGACATTTCCGGAGATAAAAGAAGAATTTGACTTGATAAAATGTTATTAGTTAATTGCTCTCAATGGTTTTCTGGACCATGGTCCGGACGGGTATGGAAAATCTTCTAAATTGTCAACGCACTAAATAATGATCAAATTGGCAACTGTCTGACTTATGGCACCTGATTCCAACATGGCAACTTTCCCTGTCAAAGAAAGGCAAATATCTCACCCAAAAAATGTCAACTTTACTCAGTTAGTATGTACATACGTACAAATTCTTTTAACAAAATGGCAAGTCATCCCAGTTTGGCACGTGTATGGGCACAAAATTTTGAAAAAGTGGCAACTCATCCCACTTTTGAACGTATATACTTACAAATTCTTTTAACAAAATGGCAAGTCATCCCAGTTTGGCACGTGTATGGGCACAAAATTTTGAAAAAGTGGCAACCCATCCCACTTTTGCACGTATATACTTACAAATTCTTTTAACAAAATGGCAAGTCATCCCAGTTTGGCACGTGTATGGGCACAAAATTGTAAAAAATTGGCACATTTTT
This sequence comes from Allacma fusca, assembly GCA_947179485.1. Classification (NCBI taxonomy): domain Eukaryota; kingdom Metazoa; phylum Arthropoda; class Collembola; order Symphypleona; family Sminthuridae; genus Allacma; species Allacma fusca. Next base: position 22,058,867 of record OX359250.1, on the reverse strand, counting down.
TAAAAAAGTGGTAACTAATCCCGCTTTGACATGTATGCAGGTAAACATTTTTTTTTAAATGGCAACTCATCTAAAATTGGCACTTCTATTAGCACAGATTAAAAAAATTGCAACTAATATGCTAATCGCAGTTTGGCACGTATGTAGGTACAACTTTTTTTAAAATGGCAAGTCATCCCAGTTTGGCACGTGTATGGGCATAAAAATTTTAAAAAGTGGCAACTTAACACAGTTTGGCACGTATGTAGGTAATATAATTTCTTTAAAAATGGCAACTCATCCCAGTTTTTAAACTCTACTGCATTGGCATATGAAGGGGTAGTTTTTTGGCCACGCACCAAGTGCGCGGGTGCGCGAAGATTTTCCATACCCAGGTCCGGAGCATGGTCTTTGGTCTGGTCTGGTCCGAACGACTGGATCAGACCAGTTTCATAAAATCTGGATCAAACCAGACCATTGGCATCACTAGTTTCTAGAGTGCGTGTTGCAGAAGTGCGAAAAACCGAGGGAGAAGAACGCACAAAGGAAGCAAAAGTTGGAACTAGGATACTTGAATTGGTACTTGAAAGTGCAAGTTCGGGTTCAAGTAAAATCCATGCCCAGACCCGAACTTGAACTTGGATTTTAGTTCAAGTCAATTCTGTGGGCTTGCACTTGGACAAGAACCAACATGAAGTTCCAAGTTCGGATCCAGCAAATACTTGAACTTGACCCGATTCAACCAAGTAGAAATGCCCATGATCCCGAACTTGCCCCGAACGTGACTTGACTTGATACTTGTCAAGTACTACTTGAACTTGAGCGCAGCTCTGGTAGGAATCATTGAAGTGCCCAAAAATACTCGGGTACAGTACCCATGGGTACAGATATTTTACTTAGTGATAGCCGTATCTTTTGGGTACTACCCGATTGTCACTTACTGAGTACCCGTACCTGTACCCACTTTATTGTCTAAAATCCAGAGTACCCGGGTAGTACCCGCGTACTTGCGAGTACGCAACTTCTGTACCCGGGTAGTACCCATACCTGTACCCGTACCAATTTACCCGAGTATTACCCGTACCCAGTCCGAGCACTGGTATAGTCCAATTGTTTTCACTTCTTTTGAATTGAATTTTGATTGAAATTTATTATTATTATTTACGATTATATCTAGGCTGCGGTAGGCTGAAGACTGTGGTAAGCACTTTCACAGCAGAAAGGATAATGGAATTCATCGGTATATCTTCACATTCTAATTTATTGGAGTTACATTGAAGTCATGCAATCACTACATATCTTCCGATTAAAACTGAGTTATTTCTCGGAATTATAAAGGATGACGAGCAGTAGACATCCCAGATGTCCTGACTTTACCGGGACCCTCCTGATTTGAGATACCAATCCTGATTCCTGATGAGATCCCATCAAGTCCTGATATTGGAACCATTGGACATTATCGAAATTCGGAAAACCCCAATTTTGGTACAAATTCAAGTTTATAACTCTATCTGGACAACTGTGCCAATTTATCCCAGGGCCCTCTGCTATAAGCCTGGTTACACGCAGTAGAACTATACTAAATTATGAATAATTTCAGTTTTAAAATAATACAGCTAACGCTTGCATACATGGCTTGTATTGATTATAGTTGAAAGAGTATTTTGGTCATAATTTCAACTAACAAGTCGTCTGTACGTTGTTTCGATACCGAAATTTATAGTATTAAAACAAACAACTCTTTCACCTGAAGTGCTGTACTTCAGGATTCCCATTTCCATCAAATGTACAAAATTTGCATATTTTTGAACTATGTATGTACCAGGGTTGCAAAATTGAAAATGCCATGGCATTTTCGGCATTATGCCTGCCCAAAATGCCCTGGCATTTTGGACATTTTCATTTTATGGCATTTTTGGCACTTTGGGCATTTGGGGCATATTCAGCCTAGGACAGGCATTTTGGGCATTTTCGCCTCGATTTTTTCGATTTGAGCTTTAAATACCTACTAATTTTACATACTAAATCACAAAACAGTATGTTTAGATAGATAATTTAATGAAAAAATAATAATTATTTTTTATTTTATATTATTGTAAGATCTCTTTCGCTTGCTTGATGACGTATACTTATAACACTTCGCGAGCAAACATTATTGTAAAGATGACACACAAAAGTATGTAAAACTGACAATAATCTCATAGTTTAAACACTGGTCATCAGCAAAAAGAATATTTTGAAATTGCAAAATTTTGAACTCCTAAAATTAGTGTTTTACTTGGGGAAATAAAAATTGACTATACAAGCTCCAAGTTTTGAAGTATTTTTTAACGGCAAGTTATGTAATAGTTATAAATTCATTACTAGTGAAACTTAATTTTTTATAGAAATTTATGTGTTGTATTTGTTACAATTATTACAATTTGAAACATTCACAGGCACTGGTCAAATCATTCTTTTAAATTCCCGTAAAGACTTCTATAATGGAGTTGAGTGTTTGCAACTTTTAAAAGCAAATGAATATTGCAAAATTTTTAAGGATTTTTGAAATCGTTTCTTAATCGATTTTTTAAATCGCTGATCATAAATAATGAATTAGGACAATTGGATTTTGGTTTTGAAAATCAACCTTAAAACTTTCTGCAGACTGGATGGGCTTGAATATGTCATAAAAAATCCCATTTTCCGCTAAAGGATCAATAATGGTCATGATGTTTATGTTTTTGCCAAAATGCCAAATATGCCTGCCCAAAATGCCGGGCATTTTCAAAGTAAGGCATTTTCAGGGCATTTTTGGCATTTTCAGGTGGCAGGCATAAAGCCCAGAACATTTTCTTTTTTGCAACCATGGTATGCACAAGGTGAGTGCAATGTCTTTCCAAGTTAAATTGCGGTCTCAGAAACTGAAAATGTCAGGTAAGGTTTATAAATTGATTTAAAGAGTATTAACTATTCTTTTTCTTTGTTTCAATCTTGCCTTGCGTATTTCAAATAAAGTAATTTATATCTTTGAATTATTATAATTCCGAGTAGTTATTTCAAATAGATTTTTCAAAAAGTGCTGCAGGCATTGTTCACTTGTACTTAGTGCTGTAATATTGTACTCGTTTAGTTTGTACTTTTGTATTGTTTTTGTCTTTGGTACAAAACTAAACAAACAATGTCCATTTTCGAGATACAAAACTAAAACAAAAACAAAACAGGAATTGAAAAAAACAATACAATCCAAATTGTATTGTTTCAAGGTTCTAGAAGACGCTAGAAATTTACTAAAGTGATTGTTGTAATAGATTTCTAGAGCACATAGGAATTGATTTGTGTAATTGGAATCCTAAAAAAACACGTCAAAGCACAAAACTGGGCATTGACTAATTATCGGTAGATTCACCTACTATCGCCCATATAAAATATTTACTTACATTGAGTCTGTCATTCTAGTGTCATGTGACCATTAATGCGCCAATAAAGTCAATCATAGGTGATTTACTACTAGTTACTCACCAAGCTTCATTATAGGTCAAGCGCCCCTTAAAACCGTAATCTGTCATGAGACTATTGGTGACCCAATAAGGTCAATTTGAGGTCACATGACCTTACTGTGTCACTAATAGTCACATGACCTTACTGTGTCACTAACAGTCACATGACCTTACTGTGTCACTAATAGTCACATGACCTCAGATTGACCTTACTGTGTCACTAATAGTCACATGACCTCAGATTGACCTTCCCGTGTCACTCAGTCACATGACCTCAGATTGACCTTCCCGTGTGACTAATAGTCACATGACCTCAGATTGACCTTCCTGTGTCACTAATAGTCACATGTCCTCAGATTGACCATACTGTGTCACTAATAGTCACATGACTTTGACTGTCACCATATTGATTATTAAAGGTTGTAACGGCTGAGGCCACTATATCGACCAATAAAACCCTATTATTATTATTATATTGATTATTAGACGCCACCGATAAGATGTACTAGTTGTAGGTTACATTTAATGTGGATTAGTAAGATGTCATGAAAAGGTCATGAATTAAATCAACACTGGCTAATGACAATTCAATCGCATCAGATATGATACCAATGAATCGGTACTGATCAATAAAATTGGCTAACCGTATGATTTAAATGTTGACCTGGATAAATCTAGTCTGAGTTCGCGGGTAGACAACAAAGACAAAAGACCTAGTCTAACAAACGAACTATGCGATTTGTAAATGTAGTCCACGCATAGGGGACATTTCTACATCGATGAAATAAGTGGTAAAAGCCAACGGCTGAGCCAATTGAAAATATATACAGAGCCCACGCGTCTACTCTATCAATTCTAATTTTAAGCAATGGTAGTGAATATTGTTTATGAAATTATGTTGTTCTGGAAATTACAATGTGGTTATTACAGGTATTTTTCACAAATAAGTTGGTGCCACATAATTGCACCCTTCAAAATTCGACCGTCAACAGATTCAATGCATTTTATATGGGAGATTAGTCAATGACTGGTTTTTTGATCTTTTACGTAATTTTTAAACAACTAAAGTTGCACAAATCAATTCCTACGTGCTCTTGAACTCAGATACAACTATCACTTTAGCAAATTTCTAGCGTCTTCTAGAACCTTAGAACAATACAATACAGATTGTACAAAAACAAAAACAATCTGATAGAAGTACAAAACAAAACTCGGAGTACAAAACAATATCTTAGTTGTACTACTTTTGTACTTTTCGCCAAAGTACAATACAATACTAAAAGGACAAATTACAGCACTACTTGTACTTCGTCGGTGAAGAGGCCAAATACTTTAGATGCATTTCCAATTAAAAACAAAAGGGTCTATATGACGTCTTACCTAAAGGTAAAATAAACTAAGATGAAGCCGTCCTCAATGCAAAATGGTGTACAAACAGTTTTAACTAATTGTAAGTAAATGTAACATGAACTACATACATTTACATATGTACAGGGAGACAAGAAACAACTCCCCAACCTATCCCATATAAGGAGGGATGGGGGAAAAATATTGCGTTCTCCAATAATTTAGAAAATCTTCTTCCAGATTTTTGAAAATTTGTTTCATCTCGCTAGCTCAAAAACTCTGGACACAATGGTCATGGAAGTGGAGCAAAGTCAGAATTTTTTGATTTTTTTGATTTTGAAGACATTTTTTTTCAAAAATGTGTTTCATTAATCTAGTTCATTATTTGGGCTAACAGTAGTGGTCCAAATAGAGGAAAACAATGTGGCTAACTGGTTGATTATATTTCTGTTTAAAAGAGCAAGTCCTTGGAAAAATCAAATCAGAGACGTACGCCCATAGAGTACAAAATCAATTTACAGAAACAATTGACAATAAAGTTAATTTGAGAATTGTCCCATTCAAACAGTAGCTCTTACAGTATGACACGAGAGAAAATATTTTTTCATGGAACATTCATTTCATAGTGACAGTAACAATTTTCTACCAAAAGAGTAAATCCCAGCATATTTGATGGGACTGAATTGAAAAGCAATAGCCCAGAAGTGAAACTCGAGTTCTCCTGACTACACCGGATGGTATCAGGGGATTCGGGTAGATTTCATGTGTAGTTCCGGTAAGGCTTTCACAACTGTTCGGATGACTGGATTAGATTCATTAATTGTCATGAAGTTGTCTTGAATACTAGGACGAAAGAATTAACTGATTTGTCTGTTCTAGCGACTTACTTATGCACATATTGATCTGAGGGGATACGAAATACAGTTCTTACAAATGTATGTATATTGGATCGGGAACGCACCAACAATAAGCAGCTGTAAAGATTGGGTATTTACCATTAGCGTACCAACTTGTACCCAACTTACTCAAACTCCCTATTAACGTAAGGCTTTCACGAAAATCATGCAAGTAAAGACAAATAACGAAAATATTTTCGTTATTGTTCGTGTAGGTAACAAAAATATTGGGAACTTGGGAAATATAAAGTACAGGGTATTTCCTATCTTGTGTCTCCCCCAGAGCGCATATACAGATAATGACGAAAATATGTAATTCCCCAATTTTGAACTATATTTCTTCCCAGATTTTTCAAAAATTGAATGATCAAGGAAGTGGAGCAAAGTTAAGATGTTTTAGGAAAAGGGCAAATTTCAAACCTTTTTCGAAACAATCTTTGACGTTGTTTGTAGGACATTTCATCGGTATTCAGACAACTTATCCAACAGGTCTCTATGTTCAGAATTGTGGGCATGACCCGTAAGAACAGAGAGCAAGGTTGGGGAAATTAGCATCACGAGATAATGAAGCGGAAATGAGAGTTTACCCTGCCATTTTTTCATGGACGATCTTTCGGTCCTAAAAATTTTCTAAAACACTATCTGTAAGAATTTTGAAAGGGATTCACTTGAGCGGAGTATGGAGATAAGCCCTCCGACATTTCCCCTCCTCACATAATCCCTCCGGTGATTATCTCTCCGGATATATTCCCTCCTGCAGTTGGAGATTATACCTCCGTCCCGTGGGTTGGTTGTACGACAGCATGAGTCACTGCAACTTAGATTCCAGTTGTTATAGCAACTGTGATTCCTAATTCGTTGCACACAAACCATAGCAAAATCAATAAGAAACTACGGGTATTCTTATTTCGCTAATTACAATGCTCTACAGTTCAAAATGAATGAGACTCGGTGGCTGGCTGAGTTCTACTTTCCCGGCCACAGAATTACCTTCCACCTTCCGCTCACCCATATATGAACACTATAATACATAAGTAACTTCCACAAGACTTCCACCTCCCACCAAACTTCCACTTGACCTTCCACCAGACTTTCCATCTAACCTTCCACCTTCCCCTTGATCATTCCACTTGACTACCCACATTACCCATACAGCCTGTAGTCTGGCTTTGACAATATTTACAAAGATCTAACTAACAAAATACTACATTGCCCCCTACATGAGTTACTGCATGGCCAAGCTCATTTCATTTGTGCCAATTCATCTTAAAATGATAGTCTTGGATCAATTTCTGTTAACTCAGAACACAGAGGGATATGTTAATTAGCGTAGGGAACCAGGTAGAAGGATCTTCCATCTGGTCAAATTTAAGTGAAAGATCTGGAAGGTGGAAAACCTGTAAAGTTTTAGTGGAATGTCAAGTGGAAGGTCAAGTGGAAGGTCTAGTGGAAGGTGGAAATCCTGGTGGACGGCGGAAGGCAATTTCGTGGCCGGGAAAGTAGAACTCAGCCGACTCGGTCAGTCAGTAGTGTAGTAACTTTCCACTTCCACCTACTCCCGATTATATTCGAAAACATTGCTTTTCCTACTTGCTGTTTCAAAATGAGTCAGGTTAACGTCAGTTACATAGATCGCATCAATCAACTTTTAGAAGCTGAAAATTAACGGTTTGAAAAGAACAGAAATATTTCAATCGGTACTTTGCACCGTCCTTGCTGCTCATCCAGAATCCATGTGACGACAGATCGTGGACTTTCTTCAGGAGTGAGAGTTCTACGATTGACTGACTCATCAATCATGTTTCAATGTTTTTATACGACTACTTTAAAATGAATTGTTTCTGACGTTGATATCACATTATGCACAAATAAATCGCTGTAAATTGCAAATGTTTCTTTTCTCGATTGATTGCTCCCGAAATGCAAACCTGACCCTTAACCTAACCGCTGAACATAAATAAAAGCTACTGATATTTGCGATTGTAGTTTATAATCGAACTAAATATATTAATCCAGCGTTGATTTTATTTATTGACTATACATAGCGTTGCCATGGCAAAATGCTTCTGTTGTTTCAAACAGAGGGATTATCTCTTATCTCCATTTTTGGAGGGATTATCTACGGAGGGATTATGTCAGAGGGGTTGTCTCCGGAGGGAATATATCCGACCACTATTTGAGCCTAATATCCTCTTTCGAAGTAAAGAATTACGGTTTCAGAAACAGAAAATGTGAGCCAAGATTGAAAAAAAGAAAAAGAAATTAGGACACTTCATTAATCTTCTAAAAACCTAAAGAAATCTCGACTTTGCTACATGTGTTGTGCATTGTGACCGGAATTCTTGACATTAGGCCATTAAGTCAATTTTTAGAAAATCTAAAAAATATTTGCTTGAAAATCGGGGAATATAATATTTTGTATTGTTGTCCCTTACATTGGCTGGGGGAGGCATTTTCATATAAGTAATTATAGCACTGGGCTTAGATGCATACTGAATAGTTTTGGTATTTACTCCACAGGGTGGTACATGCATCCCTAGCCCATATAAGGAACGATTGTAGTAAATTTTGTTCCGGAAATTTCTAAAATTGGTTTGGTTGGTCAATATTTCGGACTTCGGGCCACAGGTTAAAAACGTGGTGTAATTTTTTTAAATTTAGAAATTAACACATTTTTATTTCCACAATAATGATTGCATTTATGTTTGTTTAACTCACAATTTTAAAAAATATGGGCTTTCCGGTGAGCTACCTGGCCAAATGAGTATAGCCAAATTACTGCTGGCGAATTTTTTATTCTGGAACAAAATCAAGAAAAATGTGGAAAAGTCGAAATTTCCGAGGTTTTCGTTTTGTTGAGGAAGCTGCTTGCTCTGACAATTAGAATTTTTTTATAGTAGCCGAGAATATAAGCGCGTCACTTTACAATTTGCACCACCAACGTTAAAACCATTTTGAAAACTGATGTATCGGAGTATTAACACAGTTCAAAAATTCGGTTAATGATCTTAATATCTACTGCATTACATTTTCAAACTCATGGAATCTTCGTTTTGAAGTTTCTGTGACCTAAATGTTCGTGATAGGGGTGACTTCATTCCACTTCTTCAAAATCCATTTGTTTCAGCTTTTTTTAAATTGTAAAAAAATACTCTGCTTTGCATTTTAAAGATGTCCACAAATGTACTCTCAGTCAGATCGACCCCTGGCAGAAGCCAAGGCGGCCCCTCGTGTAGTCATGTTGGATGTTCTAGGAGAGAAACCCTACCTCATATTCTTGGTCACTGTGAAAGTGAGATCTTCTGTGAAATAACAGAGATAAGCAGGGACGAATTTAATTTCAAATGAATTTCGAAAGAAACACAATTATGAAGTTGCAGTAGAGGTACATTGTTGGGAAGCAAATGGATCAAAACGAAGAGTTGATATCTTATACATCCACAAAGGTACGAAGACGGGTTTCATTATAGACCCAACAGAAAGACGGGAGCAACATAGTTTACACGTTGATCGCGAGAAACGAGCTATACTTCCTATTATTTTGATTTGAACAAAATCGAAGTCATTGAATTGATGACAGGAGCTCGTGCTGGAATGAAGTTAGGATATATTCCCTCCGACACAATCCCTCCGGTAATATTCCCTCCGGATATATTCCCTCCGACCACAATCCCTCCCACGTTGGAAATAATCCCTCGCACAAATATTTGCCACTCATACATATATGCAGAAGTGTTCGTCACCATGCCAACAAAGCAAAAGCAATGCGGATCGTATGGTGACTCGGCTCAACAAATAACTTATGCGCCTGATACTATTTCTTCTACAATAGAATTATTGCTTCTACTTTTGGGTAATTAGAACTAATAAAATGATTAGCATAAATAACTCCGAAATAGCAAAAACAGTCATTTATCACTCTCAGCGTCTTTTTAACATGGTATTCGGGTAATTCCTACCGCACTTAATTATTTGAGGGTTGATAAATTTTGTTGCCATAGCGAGCTTAATTTCACTTGCTGTAGCTTCTTTTTAGAAAGGAATTCGGACAATTCCAACTGTACTTAACTATTTGAGGATTGCTAAATTTTGTAGCCATAGTGAGTGTAAGTTTATTGGTGACAAACAGTCCGAGGGAATATCTCCTCTCAAGGAGGGAATATGTTCGGAGGGAATGTGTCGGAGGGAATATATCCGAACACGGCTGGAATTACTAAATGTTTTGAAGATTTTCGAGTTCGGTTTGGTTTGAGGAAGGAACTTTTAGAAGACACAGTAATAGCTGTTATCAGAGGATCATATGAGATAGCTCATAATCCTTTACATAATTATTGTTAAAATGGCAAGGCAAAAATGAAAAATGGTTATTACAATATTATAATATTACGTACTGCGTCTACAGGCAAACAATATTGAGGTGTCAGTGACATAAATATATTTCTTTCTCCCTCTGTATGTTCCTTTAAAGTTTTAGTATAAAATGAAATCAGACAAAATTCATCTAAAACTCACAGGGCCCCTCAAAAGGAATATGAAACATGATTATAGAAATAGGATAAATAGCTTTACTTGGTCACTGAATTATTAGCTTGCAATGGGCCTGACTTCTGGTTCAAATTTGCAATTTCTACTGCAGTCGCAGTCGATGCAAAAAATAATGCCAATTTGTAATTTTTGTAATAATTACAAATTGGCAATATTTCTTGAGAACAAAGATGGGCCCCCAGCCTAGATCTAGGATGGAATCTAGGCAAAAATGCTAGGCTGGCTAACAATTGAGATAAAATATAGGCCAGCGTCTAGGATGGGCTCCACAAAGTGATGGGCGTATAGGGAAGATATAGGGAAGTTGCCAAATAATGGAACATTATGGGCCTAGAGTAGGCTAGGCCTAACGGAAACTATATTGCCTAGACGGATTATAGGTAGGCTAGCATATATGGTCCACGTATACAGTCAATTCTTTAAACTTTTTTTCGGACAAAGTAGTTTGTCAAAATCTACATCAAAACACTAAATTTAGTGGAGCAAATGGGAAATAATGATTGTTTGTCGTCCTTGCTATTACATAGGACTTCGGAGATATTTATTTTTCAAGACAAACTTATTTGTCTTCAGAAGTTCAGAATTATCGTTATTGGTTCGCTTTTATTTTTTGCTTTTTATTTTGATTCGTTTACTTTCGGATTCACTATTCACTTAAAATGGCGGCTGAAGGCTGCGTTAAAAAAAACAGAATGAATGACAATACAACTCAACGTGTAGTAAGCACATGCACAAGTACAAACGTACAAAAGGTACTAAGCTTCTCATATGTATATGTATGAATGAAGGGTACGAATATAGGCTTATGTGTAGGAAAGGTTGAGGGGCTGCCTTCTAGGCAAGGGTTCGTTTGAATGCCTTTCCTATACACCATTATGGGTAGGCTAAGCCGCTAAGCGCTCTTGGATGCCGCAAATGGGGGATGCTTAAATTGTACAAGCTCTGCTTACATACCTGGGCGCACTCGCACTCATTGAGTGCATGCCTCGCACTCAGCCTCGCACTCAACGCACTCAAATTGAGTGCGAGTGCGAGTTCCGATTTGAAATTTCTGCGCTCACAGTAATGAGGTAGAGTGATCATTCAAATTATGTGCACTCAAGAGGCAGAGGCTGAGTGCAGTTTTTTGCACTCACAACTAGGGTATACGAAATAGAAAATACACTAGAAAGTATAGTACTTACAAAATGTCAAATGCAAAATACCTTAAAAAAATTTACGACTTGAAAAATACTAAACACAAAATACAGAATGCATTTCAAGTACTATTTCAAATACAACATCTCAAAATATTCCACATCCCTGGACTTTAGTTAATTTTTCGGAGGTATCAGCGTCCCGACTTCTAAATTGTAATTTGAGGAAAAAATTGAGCCCCATCAAATACAGCTGCTTTGACTAATTTGTCAAGGAATCATTTGAGGAATATTAAAAAATGTCCACAAAATGAAGTATAAATACATATTTAGTATTATCTTGTATTAGCTAAACCGGGGGAACATGATGAAACACCAAGTTCATTGAGAGGGGTGAGATCTATCACAAGTAACCACAAAACTAATTATGAGACGTTGTTTTCGAAAAAACGTTGTTGGTAAAGGAGATCCGGGTATTCAATCCAGCCATTAATTATAAGACCCACTCGATGGTGCGAGAGGGCTATGAGGGCACTCAAGCTATGAGTGCGAGTGCAAAAATTTTGGGAGAGTACTTTTAGGCAGGAGTTTGAGTGCAGCGGGGCACAACTCATGAGCGCGAGGGGAGTTTAAAGATCCACCATTGTAATTGAGTGCGAGGTGAGTGCGAGTGCAAATGAAACGCCCAGGTATGTCTGCTTATAGGCTATGAGGTGGGCATAGTGTATAGATTTCAATAGTGAAGTCACTAGCATATGCAATGGTGGGACTCGCCACTTAACTTTCTCAGAGTGGCGCTGCGAGCGTTTTTCGCTAGCTTCACAGTGATGACACATTTGAAAGCTACTAAAAACATACAAATATCAAAGTTTTTTAATGAAATTTTGGAATGTCTTGCATAGAATTCTTTATTTTTTCTCAGGTATGATTTCCAAGTATAAAAATACTTCATAAAAATATTCAGCATGAATGCATACAAATGTACATACATAAAGACTAATAGAAACTTTTGATTTTGACACTGCTTACATTTTGTAATTGCACTGAGTATCTCACAATTCTGCGAAAATAAATGGTCATTGACGATGCAAGTTCCCGTCACAATTCCTAAATCTGAAAAGTAGCTCCCACGCAGATGTTCATATCATTGACTCTTTCGATTAATTTTTCCAAGTCGGTAATGGTGAGGATAATCAATCCAGAATCTTCTGTCTGTACTGTCCACAAACCGGACGGGAGTTTTATTACAGAAGGGTCCGTTTTGAGTTCGCTGAATGGTGTACTCTTTAACTCCTCTTCGGATTCTATCATTTGCATTTTAATTTCCGCGAATAACCTTTTCTTCGGGGACTTCCTTTTTCCCGGCTTGTCATAATAGGATGGCAGTTGCAGGTTTGAGAATCGAGTTGGATTTGCGTCCGGCTTCAATGTCCACCTGGATCATGATGGTAATTTCACCTTTTCAACGTTTATTTCAATAAACTCTCCACTTTTTATTATGCTGGATTTCTCGAAATGTAAATAACAGACAGGACTTTTTGAAGTCGAAAGGAGTTTTTATGGGGATATTTTTAAGCCATGCCAACTTATCAGCTTGTTTTGGTGCTCCGTGTGAGAGCGTTTTTGTTCTGTTATAACCCGAAGAACATCCCACAACAAAACACGACACCATTTTATTTTCTTTAAAAACTTAATTACACATTTTAATCTTAAAAACTCCAGGACTCGTAATAAAGCACATGTTGAGAACTGAAAGCCAAGCGAAAGACGCCTGAAGCGCTGTATGCGGAATGTTAAGCCAACAAGCTTCAAATTGTGCTGAGCTTATGCAGAGAGTGAGTACACTATCCTCTCTTCTAATTTGAAGGAGTGGATAGTGAAAGTGAAAGTGGTCGTAAGAATCAAATATTCGCGCGCTCATTTCAGTCACTGTAAAGCAAGCCGCTATGTACGATGCTATTTCACTATATAGCGAAGCAAGCCGGTGGTATATACAGCAAGCTAGGAAGTAAGCAAGACGAGAAACACAGCAAGCTGGAACTGGAAAAGCTCTCTTCTGCAACAGAGTTAGAGAGTTTCAGTTCAGCTCTTCTTCTCGACTTGCTTGCTGTATATACATATACCATATATACCATGTATATTCTCTCTTCTAAGTTGAAGGAGTGGATAGTCTCCGTCTCTGTCTCCGTCTCCGTGATGGTAAGATTCAAATATTCGCGCGCTTTTTTTATTAAATAAATTATTAAAATTATTTTTTTTAAATTAAAAACAAATATTAAAGCGTTATACTGTTTTGCGCTTTTTCTTTTTTTTGAATGAAAATAATGTTGCTCAAAAATGAAAAAGGATGTTAAAAAGTCTTAATAACTCGAAATTATTTAAAAAAACTTTTTTACATTTTTTTGCGGATTTGAGATTCAAAAAGCGAGCTTTTTTTATTTGCTGAGCCAGCAATAATTAGCTGACTAAATAAATTATGAAAATTATTCTAAAAAAATTAAGCATTATACAGTAGCAAGGGCGGCGACATTGCACGGGCAGCCGGCCACAACCAAGACGGCCCACTCACTCTTTCAGATTAGAAGAGAGAATCATTTTAAAAAATTTAAAGCAAAATTAAATGAAAAAATCGTTTTACCGTACATTAGTCTACACATTTACTAGGGTTGTGCAGCTAGCTATTGCATACAACTGTTATTTACTGTCTACCATTTTTACATTTTCCTCGCTAAGCCAGCAATTTGCTGGCTGTGCAGTGCTCGTTACAATCTATACACTATGAGGTGGGGCCGCCGATGATTTTTGAATCTGGGCACGATATAGGCTGGGGTTATACAGAGGCCCATGTTTGCTTGAGAATTATTCTCAATTGTTTCAGCTTGAGAAATTGTCATTGCTTGTGTAACATGTTTCAAGATGGACATACATTTTGTATCCTAGAATATAAAATGCGTTGGTCCCAAAGGCGATGATTTTTAACGTTAATATTACACACATGTAGTCTGCTTTAGCCAGCCATTACGTCTGTAACTATTGTAGCATAACACATCCCAGTGTACCGTGTTTATAAATTGAACAATTAATTTTAAGTTCAAAATACTTGTAATCTGAAGTTGGATACAAAGTACTGTATACCCGAAGTAAAGGATATTAAAAAGGATTTGTTGATGTTAATTATTATAAGCTAATTTCACATTGTCAGTCTAACAACCAGCAATGCCTTGCATTGTTTCGATAAAGCAGCGTTCGTAGTGTTCCAAATTCTACAAAACTAGTAACAATATAACTTAGGCTTCACTCAAGGACAATTTTGAGAGCCGTAAGTACGAGGGGAGAAGCAAAAGTGTCAATATAATAGTATTATCTGTTTACAAAAGAATGTACTTTGCCTCAGAGAAGTTGCTCTTAAAATATAAAATGGTATTCCATCTTTTGTTTCTCCTTTCTTTGCTGACTGGTAAGATTTTATTCAGCCGCCCTCATTTACATTGGAACTTGTATCAAAATTAGTGGGATGTAACACATACTGTTTGTATTCAGACAAATCTGATCCTGTAACTGTAAAGCCACAGATAATAGGTGGGGAGGACGCCCGACCAGGGGAATTTCCATGGATGATTTCTATACAGTTTTTCTCTACAGATAAGTGGGAGCATGCTTGTGGTGGGGCAATTATTGACCACCGACATATTATCTCCGCTGCCCATTGCTGGTTCAATAAGAAATTTACATATCGTGTGGTAGCTGGGGCGCATAACATCTCAGATGAAAACGAGCCTTCTAGGCAAATCCACGAGCCTTGTCGATTTCATCAACACCCGAAGTGGAACTAGTAAGTGACAATAATGCTTGTGGAAATTTATCATTTATTTAGATTTAGTCAATTATTATGGTGTCGTTACTTGTTGGGGGATTTTTGAATCCGAACATTCTTCAAGTTACATTTCAAGTAAGCTCCCAAACGTTAGGACGAATTTTAATGAGGAGAGTTTCGGGGCATTCTGAATTCCCCATACTTCTGCTGCCTGGCAGAAGTTTTTGTATTTGAAGGATGGAGAGGTGACTAATGTTTTACACAGAGGTGTGGAAAATACATGAAATTTATTATTGAAATACAAAATACAAATACATTTTCAGAAACGTTAAAATACAAATATAAACTACAAATACCAGGTGTAAATTAGTTAAGATACAAAATAAAATACAAATATCCGGAGTCATTTGGGCAAGATACAAAATAAAATACTTTGGTTCCAACAAAAAGAGAAAATATGAAATAAAAATACCATATTTGAAATATGAAGTACATACTGAAAATACTCTCAAATTTATCTCAAAGTACATGTCTTAGATGTATCTAAAGTTATTCATCTCTCAAAGTATTTTGTATAATTCGGCCAAATAATGCTATATATTTAAAAATGAATCAATTTACGTAAGGTAACTGCATGTTTCTGTATTAGACTTTAGATTTGTGCATTTATGTGTATCAAAGTAAATTAACATGGCCCTACGTACAGAATAAATTTCGTTTAAATAAATAATCTTAACTCCTGGGTAATGTATGTATTTATATTCACGTCACTAATTTAGCTACCTTTATAGTTCTCAGATACAATGAATTTTATGTATTTACACATACAGTAAGTTCTTCAAACCCGCCAAACAAATTTTAAAAACTGGTTTAAAAATGTTTTAAATTAGTGCTTCTACATTGAAAATATTTATTTGAGTATGTTTTAGAGGCGACCTTAAAAATTGCCAGAGTCATGTATTTTAAAACTATATTCTGTATTTGAAATACTGGCTGGGTAAATTTTACAAGATAATTAAATACAAAATACTACCACGTTCGTAATCTTCAAAATACGAAATAAAAAATACAGTAGACATGCTGGTGCTGACAAAATACGAAATACAAAATGCCTTAAACAATTTACGGCTAGAAAAATATCAAATACGAAATACTAAATGTATTTCAAATACTATTTCAAATACAATATTTCAAAATATTCCACACCTCTGGTTTTACATATAATCCATTAGTTTAGAATTTTCCACAGACTGTGTCGAAATGAATTTTTTCTTCTCGAATGTCACCTCTTCGAATAATACGATTAGTTTACAATACCGTACCATAAAAATATTATCGTAGTAAAGAGCACTTAGTAGTTTTCACTTTACGGTAAAGGTAATTACTGTATTTTAAAAAAGAATGGTATGAACATGTCTAGAATTTACATATTGTTGGTAATTTTGTCCTTCAAGAAGCTTTTCCCTACCCAATAACCGAAACCATTTTATAAAATTAATTTTGTTCAAAATGAAACTTAAGAAATTTTCCCAGCCTAACAATCATGGTGCTTATTCCTACAGTATATATTTTACAAATGATATGATGGTGGTTACCTTGAACACATCGATCAAATTCAACGACAAAATACAACCCGTTCGCTTGGCCCCCTCTGACTCTGATCCAGTTGGCCAGGTTTGTGTGGTATGCGGTTGGGGACAACGGGGCGGTTTGATTCTTCAAAAATGTTATCTGCCAGTTATCAGTCTCGAAGAATGTTTACCTTGGTCAGAAGTAAGTCCTTTTACGGTTGATGAGTACAACGTTTGTACCCGGCCGGAAAAGATGGGTACAGGAACTACGAATGTAAGTAAAATACATTTGTATTGAATATTTGTCTCAGCATGATTCTACGTCTGGCAGAGACGGAATGTTTTATTTTAATTGACAATGGTTGTTAAATGCAAATTGTTTCAGGGGGATAGCGGGAGTCCATTAATATGCCGTGACGAGAAAGGTCCTTATGCAACGGGAGTTGTTTCATGGGGTCCACTGGAAGGCGAAGGTGATGTATATGGTGGCGTCAAAGCTCACTTGGAATTTATTAAATGCGAAAAATATAAAGGCTAATAAGAATAATCAGTATTCATCGAAACGCCTGTGCTGCAACAAATTGAATATTTAGCTTAATACTTAAGTACATGGATATATCTACAATCCAGTTATTATTCTTCTTATAATTATATATATATATACTTGGGGCAAATAAGATAGTTCTGTCAGATTTAAAAATCAACTGCAAATCAAATATCCTCCCACATGTAATAGCTTACTATTTAAATGCATTGAATTATTTTCATAATTACAGCAAATAAAATTTATTAATTAGGGATAAACACTCGGTCAATATATTTGACAGAAGCAAGGGCATCAACACGACCTGCACCCACATGGTTGTTAGGGTAAATGCTGTCAGGGATATCTCCACAGGTCTCCTCAATGGATGAAGTTGGTTGTGCTCCGAAGATAATAGCAGCCTTGACTTCATTGAATGATAGGTCAGGATTTTTGGAGTAGAGCAATGCAGCGACTCCGGCGGCGTGAGGGCAGGCCATGCTGGTACCTTCGAGCGCTTTATAAGCCTCATCCCCACTGCTATAGGAAGAAATGACATAGTATCCCGGAGCAGATACTTCTGGTTTCATTCCCCAGGAAGCAAAGGTGTCCAAAACGTTCAGCCTACCTAAAATACTACATATTTTTTGCAGCTTTGCCTTCCCTACATATTAACCTACAATATTTATCAAAAATAAATTGCCTACCTATTTGCCTACATATATGTATACTCCTGTAATGTTTCTGCCTATATTTTAGCCTACAAAGGCCTATTTTTTAGCCTATAAAGGCCTATTTTTTAACCTATATATAAAGACCTATTTTTAGCATATAAAGGCTTATTTTTTCAACTAAAAATCATCTATGTATGTACGTGCAATCGTAACACATTAAAAAAATCAAACTACTAAAATGTCACGTATTTGAAGAATATTTTTGAGATTTATTTTAAGGTTAAATCAAATAATTGCTTGACAAATTTGTCAATATATTATTAAATATGCATATTTTTACCTTCGCGAACTGCCTACCTTGTTCCTAAATAAAAAGTGAACTCTTGCAGCTCCTACATATAATATAGGATTAATTTTAGCAGTAATTACGGCACCCTATTTTACTACCTATAATTACTTGGATTTTGCATCCTGCCTATTTTTATCCTATATATAGGCCTATAAATAGGATAGGTGGACACCTTTGCCAGGAAGTAGGACCCCTGCTGCTGAAGTCTGTTACTTTGTTACCGCTATTAGTTGCACCCACCGCAATGACCTCAATGTGGTCTGCAGGAGAAACAACCTTCTTACAACCTAGTCGTCCGTAGTTTCCAGCAGAAAAGAAGGGAACTATGTCCATTAAAATCCAAGTCGAAATAATTTCATCGTAAAAGTGATCACCCTGACCTCCTCCCCAACTGTTGCTTACCATACTTGGGGCTAGTTCGCAATTTGGGTTTTCCCCCTTGACGTCCGTAGGACAACCCATGAAGTTTCCACATATGATGAGGTCAGAATCCAAACAGCCCTGATCGCAGCCCTTACAAGAGATCCATTTTGATTGAGGAGCCACGCCGATCCCATTTGTTTGACCAACCAGTGTCCCCATAGTGTGTGTCCCGTGACCACGGTAATCGGATGGACTGACATCACCATCGATGGGGTCAAACCACCCGTTTTTCCGACGATAATTGTTTCTCAAAGCTTCATGCGTCCCACGAACACCTGTATCCATTGATTTTGAATTGATTATGAAGCAAATAAAATGCACTTTAGGGGTTTAATTCGTTCGTCAAAAATAGCTACAACTAATTAAATCTAGAGGAAATGATGTTTAAGGGTACACTGAGTGGGTCAAATCGGATTTTGTTTAATATTTGTGAGGTCGTATCGTTCGTTATATGTATGTCAATATGGAAAGTCAAACATTAGCCTTTTAAAAAATTCCTTTGGGACTCACTCTCGACCCCATAATCCTCTATATTTATAGTTGATTGGAGGTCGACACATGAGCGTCAAAATATATAGTTATGTATTATTTTTAAAACGTTAGGAACCTGTATCAATAGTAGCGACCACAGCTCCTTCTCCCCGGTATCCCATCGCCCAGACTTCCGGGGCATGTATAGCGCTTACTCCCCATTGTATGGAATTCCCGTTGTTCTCAGACAGGGGAGAGGAAACGACGGGTTCGTACCAATTACGCAATCGATCTGCACGGATCTCTCGAATGTCGCCCATTTCTTCGAGTGCTTCAATCCTTTCCTTGTCAATACCTTTGACGATGAGCTCGTTAGTCATCCAGGATGTGAAGATTTTTAAAGACTTGTCCGTATTTTGATCCTCCAGGAACGAGCGGACGTTTCGTTGAGTGGTATCAGCATGGTCCTTTAGCAGCTTGTACAAGGTGTTGATTTTGGAAGCCCGAGTGGAGAGAGTGTGCTTGAAGCTGGCAAAGGCTTCCCGAATGGCCCCAGTATTGCTTGACCTGAATGAAATGAAAACGGTCAGCTTGGGGTGATCTTGAAGTTCTTCGAAAACCTTCGGATCAAATTTTAATTTTCCATGCACAAGGCACGCAAGCCCAGTCAGAATAATAATTGGAATTTTCATTTCTGGACTCAGTTTCTGAATAATGCAATTAATTAATATTTTTGAAGTATTTAGATTTTGAGCAATTACTACAAAAAAAGGGTTTGATCCTGTCTTGCAAAATATAAACTGAAAAGACTCATGCTTCCCGTATTTATTGTCACCAAAAATTGTATGCTCTATGAGGTGTTCCTTTGCTTTCAAGGTTGACTGATGCGCTACACCTACGTGGACTTTCGGTTTAATTGTGGTTTTCCAGCTGTCGGTCATAAATGTATGGAATTGTGAGTACATATTCTGGAGCAGAATCTACGTTATGTCAAATGCTCCCAGCTAATAAAATTTTCTGCGACGAGAGTCAATGCAAATGAATGGAAATTATTGCCTTTTCAAAATATTTAATATAAATTAATAAAAATATTTTAGTTTTACCTGTGTTTATAATTTAAAATGCCATACACGGAAATTTTACCCCGTATTTACAGTCCAGTCGGGTAGTTGCAGTTCATTGTGAAGGGTCTCATTCTGTAAAAGATATGTTGTCTTTCAAATGTGAAGTACAATGTATTTCAAAGTAGTAAAGAATTCTTTATAGATTTTGTGTAGATTTATTGCCGGCTGTTTTGATAAAAGTAATTACTCTAGCACATTATGTGCAACATCACGGAAGTGCCGCACAGTTTATGTAAGCAAATCCATGAAACGTGGTTCAAGTTTTTACCAAGGTCGGATACATACTATTTTGCCCAAACAGGTATTATATCCTCCTCCTCCCCTCACTATTTAAAAAAGATTAAAGACAAATATGTGCACATATGATTTGCAGTCATTTGCCCTCACAATAATCTTTACTGTAATACAAATTTGTACACGAAGCATATGGACACCATTGAGACTCTTCCTGTCATTAAATCCATCATTGTGTTTTAAAAAACAAACACAATACATACAAAAAACTACAACTGTGGTGTAAGAGCCTGTGTATGGCAAACTTTTTACTCAATATTTATGACTGATAAAAATTGTAAACTACAAAACGGAGATTAGTTTAAAAATGCACCACAAAATCTATACAAATATAAAGTAGGAAATATAATTCATAATCCATAATTGCAGTGGCGCAAATAATTCCTTCACAGTGGAAATTAAATCATCTTGGGTGTCTTCAGCAAGTGAGTAAGAGTATAGCACTTTCAATTCTTGTAAAAAACATGTCAATCTATTTTAGTTAGAGCATCTTTTAAATGGAGTTTACAAATCTTCAAAGTATGGGAATAAAATAACATTGAACTTTTATTTAACTGCTGTTTTCAGCTGTTATGCTGATGAAGGTCTTTGAGCTTTTGCACACTGCAAGGGTGTGTAAATTGAAAATGGTCTATGATCAAATATTTTCGTGGAGCTTCAACAGAGCCGCATTAGATAAGTTAATCCTGTAGTTAACTTTATCCGGTAGTCTAAAAAGTACGTTGTTTGTTGTTTTGATACCAAAACTGGTAGTATTAAAACAAATAACACTTTCGCCTGTAGTTCTGTATCTCTGCACGGATTCGCATATTCGGATTCGGATATTTTTGAACTATTTACAAGGTTAACGAGTCAGTGTATAAGGTGCTCCATATTCTTTTTCTTCCTCTAGGCCAGTAAGGGAGTAACTTATAAAATAATTTTTTTTGTCCCCCATAATTTGTAGCAAATTATTTTTCAGGTTTTCAAAAAATTAATTTCATTGACCTCGGTCAAATTTTGAGATTATGGACATGAACCAACAAATGGTATTTGCTAATGGATTTTACATTCAGCAGTTATTTATTTGAGCACAAAATTTGTTTGCATACACTTTTGGATCTCGTTATTGTGGAAATTTTATGGACTTTCCAGGGATCTATCACTCAGGTATCTAGGTTGAGAATTGCGAACCTGATCAGGAAGAACAGATATTAAGGTTGGGAAAATTCATCTTCAGGAGCAAAGGTGCGGAAAAGGAGTAGTGGTCGGACCAATTCAGTTTAAATTGCAATTATACAATTATTATTACATTCAGTTCAAACCAGGTATTTTTCAATTCAATTCGATCGTTTACTGAACCGACTGATTCAATTCACCTGTTGAATCAAATTAAATTATTTTCTTCGAATTTCAATTCAAAACAATTTCGGGTTGAATCAAAACCGATATTGTAAGGATACGTTGATCACCATATTTGCGTCAATGTAATCAGTATTAAAACGTAAGTGTTAATATTTTTAGGGCGGCGACAGCCCCCTTATAAGATAGTGTTGTCCGTGGGACTGTTAGGACTTCGGACCGTAGTTTTACTCCAAAACTACAAGACCAATTTTGTCCAAACTTTTTGTGAACATTCGTTAGGCCACTCTCTCGGAAAAGTTCGTTATATTGGTTGAAATCGGAACGCGTGTTCGTAAGTAAATAACAAAAATGATTAAAATCTTTAATTTCTCCCGAACTGTTCCACCGAAGCCAATGGAATTGTTTTTACACATACCAGTCAGTACTACTAGCTTAATGTTTTCAAAAATTATCAAAATTTTACGTTCTTATTTTTCAAATGAGCTCAATATAATACTTCAAAAGAGGGTAAGGAGAGATTGCTGTAGCTGACGCCGCCCTAGCCGACAGTTCTAAATAATCGCGGAGCGATGATTTTTAACGTTAATATTACACACATGTAGTCTGCTTTAGCCAGCCATTACGTCTGTAACTATTGTAGCATAACACATCCCAGTGTACCGTGTTTATAAATTGAACAATTAATTTTAAGTTAAAGTTACTTGTAATCTGAAGCTGGTTACAAAGTACTGTATACCCGAAGTAAAGGATATTAAAAAGGATTTGTTGATGTTAATTATTATAAGCTAATTTCACATTGTCAGTCTAACAACCAGCAATGCCTTGCATTGTTTCGATAAAGCAGCGTTCGTAGTGTTCCAAATTCTACAAAACTAGTAACAATATAACTTAGGCTTCACTCAAGGACAATTTTGAGAGCCGTAAGTACGAGGGGAGAAGCAAAAGTGTCAATATAATAGTATTATCTGTTTACAAAAGAATGTACTTTGCCTCAGAGAAGTTGCTCTTAAAATATAAAATGGTATTCCATCTTTTGTTTCTCCTTTCTTTGCTGACTGGTAAGATTTTATTCAGCCGCCCTCATTTACATTGGAACTCGTATCAAAATTAGTGGGCTGTAACACATACTGTTTGTATTCAGACAAAGCTGATCCTGGAACTGTAAAGCCACAGATCATAGGTGGGGAGGATGCCCGACCAGGGGAATTTCCATGGATGATTTCTATACAGTATTTCACTAGAGATATGTGGGAGCATGCTTGTGGTGGGGCAATTATTGACCACCGACATATTATCTCCGCTGCCCATTGCTGGTTGAGTAAGGAACTTCCACATCGTGTGGTAGTTGGCGCTTATAACATCTCAGATGAAAACAAACCTTCTAGACAAATCCACGAGCCTTGTCGATTTCATCAACACCCGATATGGAACTAGTAAGTGACAATAATGCTTGTGGAAATTTATCATTTATTTAGATTTAGTCACTTATTTCTGTGTCGTTACCAGAGCTCGGCACGGGTATGGGTAATACTCGGGTAAACGGGTACGGGTACTACCCGGGTACCGATTTTGTATACCCGAACAATTCCGGGTACTACCCCGGTACACTTTTGTCGGCTCAAAATTTGGGATACGGATACGGGTATGGGTACGGCTACAAGGATTTCAAAATGGGTATATACCCACCGGTTACGGGTATAATGGGGACATTTATTCGTACCCGCGACCATTGTACCCGGGGTTTTGGATACGTTTAGAATTGTGACATTTTGATGAACTTTATGCAATCATACCCGCGCGTTGGAAGTTTCTGTCGGCATTTTTAGTGTTTCTGAATGCATGTAGTCTATTGCTAATACCCTTTTAACCTTACAACATACAGTAAATTTATTTTGTACTATGTAGCTAAAATATATGCTTTTAGGGAAACATGTTTTAGGAAGTATAAATAAATAAGCACAAACGAGGAATAATAACGAAATAGAAGTGCAGAATATGATTCAAAAAAATTTTAGAGCAGAAGAGAAAAAAATTGAGCACCCGGGACCCCTGCAGTGTTAATATTAATGACTTCGTGTGAGGCAATTTTCGGCGAAAGCAAATATCTGAAAATACAGATGTAGGCATAGGCATACTATAACTATCGTAAGCTCAAGATTTTTCAAACAATAAATTGACATGAAATATTACATATGATAAATAATACCTACATATGTAAGTACAAAAATAGCTTTTGGAAACAGCAAAAGTAACAGCCTAATTGTAAACTGATTTTTGTAATATTTTCACCAATATAGAAGAAATGTGTTCCTTAGGGTGTCCCTCATAGGAATTATTACAACGTAAAATAAATATAGCTAAATTTAATCGTTCAATTATTAATTAAAATAAAAAATATTACCCCAAATACCTTTCTATGCTTTCAAGAAACAAACCCTTGTTTTCTTTCTTGTAATGGGGTTGAAAATTTAGTACCTGAAGATTACTCATTCCCATGGAACCACAACAGATGGGGCATTTAGAAATCACAGATTAAGTAAGTAAAATAAATATTTTTTTATCAGCAAGTTCAGATCTCCTCTTTAAGATAGAAAATGAACCTTATTGTTCATTTAAGGTCGGGTGAATAAACATTTGAGGATAAAACTAGCAGGCGCCCCCATTTCCTGCGAAATACTTTTAAAGCTGTAAATGAGGCCATGGATAATTTAGTTTTTTTTGATGGTTCCAAAAATGTTTCATTGTTACCTGGGTAAATTTTACTACTAGCTTTAGTATCTTCGTAAATTTATTCTTAAAACTTTGGGTTCATGAAACTGAGGAGTCTAATATTTTTTATCAAGTCCCTTTAATGTTATATGGGCTTGGGGAAAATAAGGTTTTATGACACCCTTTCCATTTTTGGGGGGTTCCCATTCACAAATATTTATCAGTGCACCTATAACCCGATAAAATTTAACCTTGTGAAAAATTACGACTTTGCATCCCGTTTTTGAATCCTCCGATGGAAAATATTGACTTATTGTTATCTCTCAAATTTTCTTCAAATTTTACTTTACATAGACAAAATTGATCTCCATGCAGTTTCATAAATTGCAAAACGGACTAACAATAAGTGCTTTCAAAATTAAAATGGTATACACATGCAATTTACCCTAAAAGCAAAATGGACTATTTGCCTTACATCGTATCTCTTCGTATGACTTTGTTTTTCATGAAACTGCGTGGATTAGTAGTTCATTTTGCTTTTAGAGAGCAGACTTGTATCTTCGTATGCACTAGTTCATTTTTGCCTTTAAAAAAGATATTTTATTGACATCATTTTTATTGAAAATGATTAGTCCTTTTCACAATTTCACCGACGGTATGAAAAATGCATATATGCTGTATTAAGAAGATAAATATTAGCATTGTGTAAAAATTAATTTATTTTGTCGTTCAGAGAAAATGTTTTTATAATAAAAATAACGCGAACAAATGCACAACATAACTGTACATGTATTCCGGTAGGACATTTTTGTAAATGAAATTATCTTAATTATTAATTTATTGCCCTTATCGCTGTGTAGATTTAATAATGCTAAATAATGAGAGTACTTTTGTAGCGACAGTCGGTGTGTCGGCTCACATTCACACGACCATTCATTGTAGGAAATGGGAACGCCTAGTTTTATGTTTCAATGTTCGAAATTCCACATCCAGTTTCACACGATCAAATAACTTCATCTGATTCATAAAAAAGTTTAATTTCCTTTCTGTTAACTTACTCTTAGTAGTTATTTTATGTAAGTACATACGGAGTCACCCTAACTCTCGCTTATGCTGTATAGGCTCCGTATAACATATCGATTCCGTCATTTTAAAGAGACCTTTCTTGGAATTTTGAAAATAAATATAGGCCTGTTTTTTCCTCTACTATGTATTGTATTATTTGCGGTAATTAAAAAATAAAGATAGCTGTAGCTGCCCAAGTAATGAACACAGAACCAAGTGTAATGCTTCATTTTGATCGTCTCATCATCATGACCCTGCAAGAATTATATTTGCAATCACTAGGTTTTGGAAATTCTCTTTTGGGGTTTTGATTTTTATAGGGGACCACGTGTTTTAAATCAAAATTGAAAATTACGAAACATTTAAAAATTAAATCCACTATGCCGGTTTAGTATTTCCAGGGATTACTAAGTTTTAAACAAATTTCAGGGTATCTCATTGCATCTGCATACCTCAGGTTTGCTTTTTTTGCCAAAGGATTTTCGAAATTCTAAACTTTGTGAATCACTAAAATGCATTCTCTAATGAAATTGCGATGCTCGACTAGGATAAATTAATGTGATCAGTAATACTTAAATAGATTTTTACACCCAAAAATGGCACAGGGCTCATGTATTTACTTTATTCAGTGATGTAACGGACTGATGCCATTATTAGAAACATAAAACCCAAAGATCATTCGTAAATAACAAATTTGAATTAAATCTAGTTTAAAGCATGATTTATCATTGAAATCATTATAACAACGGCAAATAAATTAGTTGCATAACAACAAAGTAGATCTTATTAACGCTATCGTTTCCTCAAATTGGTTGAACTTATCCAATCAGAAAATTATTTCGTCCAATTCAACTAAAATAATGTAATTTGCTTACAAACAAGTATTTTATTTGTCACCACTAACACACACACACACTTGATCATTTGTGTACCATATTGATGACAATACCACAACGGGGAAATATTAAGCAAACCTCTTTCTCATGTCACAGTCCCCACAGGAAACGAACCATTCTTGCAGTACCACTGTGCCCGCAATACAATGACGAACATTAATATGTAACTGACAATTCTGAAAAACATCAATTATAACCAATTCTTCCTAGCATGGATACTCAATTTTTGTAGTTTTAGCTTTTTCTACAACATACTGCATATTTTCCTTATCTTAGAATAATAATAATAATTACTATTATTCTTTCTAATATTATTCTAAATAGCGTTAATGGTTTTAAGTAAGTATACTTTCACAGAGTTCATTATCAATTTGTAACTGGAATGGTCACTTGCTATCATCATGATTTCAATATTACAGACGTTAGGTGGTCTAACTTATATCATACAATGTACTTGAACGTCTCAACAGTACAAAATAAAAACATTTAATACTCGCACGAAAGATAATCTTTTCAACAAGTACAGCTACAAGTAACTGGATGCATCATCAAATCAAAGTACTAACTAAGCAGTACATATTTCTGTAATCAACTTTAGCCGTAAGGATATATAGAAAATAATATTTTTTGCAAGGACAGCAACAATACAAATAACAACAAATCATAGTAATTATTAAATAATTATGTTTCACGAAGTTGAAGGACGATGCTCTAGACACAACATCGTTCGATGAGGTTATCCCCATATACATACATTTATACATCTTTAACACACTCATAAGTCCTAAGTATAGACTCAAACATTGCCATTGCCTACTGTAATCTCATTATAAATCATAAATAATTAAAGTATTCAATTACTTACAATAAAAAAATACACAATCGTAGTTTACCATAATTTTCATTCAAGGGCACCAATCTTGACAGGTGTGCTACAATACATATATGAACTTGGTACAGGCATAAACGTTCCTTTCTTAGAATTGTACTGTCAATCTAAACATCGACAAAAACTGTCAAACTTTTTATCTACCCAGTAACCAAATCCGCACGGTTCTAATAATGTTGAAGTCGGTGATCCAACAGCAAACCAAATTTCGAAACTAAATAGCTACATATAGTGTAAAACTAACAAGTCATGAAATGTGGGAATTATTTGTCAGAGCATGAAAAGCAATAATTATTTTTTTTAAATACTTAAAGACTAGGTCACTATACCAAACGGTAAAACAACCTAAACTTTTTGTAATAGACACTATAATGTAAATACCATTTTCTCTCATTGAAAGAAAACGATAGTTAATTAATTCATGCACATACTTCGTAGGAATACCTATTTTAGTCAAAGTAATGTTTAGGTATTTAATTGATTCAGCCCAGTTCAAATTCGATAAAGAAACAGTCCTCCAACATTTCAATTTGAGCTGGATTCCGTCTTGCTGATTTCAATGAATCCAAAATAGATTATTATTATTATTGACATTATTTGTTCCGTACAAGCTGAATGAGCCTTCCTAAAGAAGTAGCCGGAATGAAATTCCCTGTCGTAAACTTTATATTTGACAGAGGTACAGCATTGCATATATCTAAAGTCAATGACTTCCTCTTGGTTCTACTTTCCTCTGAAAATAGTCTTTTCTGCTTTTCAAAACAGCTCATTTCCACGTTAAATTTTTAGACCGCTCCTAGCAGGCACCCTGAAGAAAGGTGGTAAAAGTCCTTGTTTGTATGCCACAAAACGTTTACGTAAGTACACCAATGTTTGTTTGGACACTATTTGAAACAAGACGTAGCAATATTTAAAATCGCTACAATTTTAAACAAATTAATACTATGACTGGACTTTGCCAACCTGTCCATCAGAAAAGCTTAAACGTCATAAGCACGGAGAATATAGATATAATCATAATGATAATAATACTTACATAAACTTTCAATATTGTATCCCTAACTATATCTATGATTCCATCATCCTAAAGTAACTTAACTTTAAATGGATATTTTAAAATACAATCACTACAAGTTGTCTGCCCTATTACTTGGCATTACCTCACTTTTAGATTTCCATTTATAGCTCTTTTTTTCTCAAAAAATACACAGTAACAATAAGTATGCTTGAAATATTCTCAGATATTGTTATAACCTTTCATGTCTTCTAGACAGTAGTGACTTAAGATCTAGCTTAAACATTTAATGCAACAAGAATAAATTTGTAGAATCCTTTCTATACAAGGTTATTAATTTACGTATCATCATTATTATTAGTCGCGTTATTGAAAATAGTTGCAATTCAATAGAAAACATTCAGTCATTTTTAAATTCTAACATTGAAACCGTACCATTGCCGAATTCTTTGCATTTTAGAGTAACTGTTACAATGTCGGTGTTCAAAACAATTCCCTCACTACGCTCTCAAGTTTCATTAGCAATCGTAACAGCACGCAGGTATTTAAAAATCAATGGTTCAAGAAAATTGGGTTATTGTATGCATAGGCAACAACTTTGTAGCACTGACCTTTAATAATGTTTATCTTATATACACAAAGGCTGGCTACCGTGATCTATATCTACGAACAATTGTGACACAATGCACATCAGCAGCGAGCAGTCATGTGCAGCCATTTAAATTGTAATCAAATTTTATTACTTCCCAGTGAACATTCTATTTTATCGCAACCATAATAGCTACAATGTTTCATTAGCACTACATATCTTTGAATGGTTTTTCAGGACAGTTGTGAGTAAAAATAACAGTGATTTAGTTTTGCCAAGTAAGAGGTTTCAGGATATCGGAATTAGAGCTACGGTAAGCATATAGAATTTGAAACAATGCAGATATGCGCTATATGCATTGGTAGGGAAATTAAATTCTTGCTGAAAATCATTCGTACTCTTCTACACAAGGGCTTGGATCAAAACCTTAGTTGACGACACAGATTTTTCTGGAATTACAGGTGCAGCACCAGCACACTCTATGTACTCATAGATTACGCTGCCTGTTGTACATAAATACTGCAATTCTGACATACTCTGATGACCCGATTATGAAGTTTAGTTTCAAAAAATGATCTAATGATTCTACAGATAATTACTTTCAGAAAGCTAGAAAAATTGAGGCGAACAAGCAATCACTTTATATGACAGCGAAGCTAAACGTACGATGTAGATATATTCAATTTCAGAATAATATGTTTGCAGGTAATCCTTGTTGTGCTTTTGTAAGTAATTCTGAAGTAAGGCAGATGCATAGAATATTTTCATCGATATTTTATAGATTATGCATTTTTAGTTTCTTTTTTTTTGCCGAAGGTCGTAATAACAGTACCAGTGTATGTCAATATACAGTGTAATAACATCACTGTATCTATCTACACGTATTACTTTGACTACATATTTTAAGTCTATTCGTGTGTTATACGTATTTTAATCTTCCACCGCTTGTAGTAAGTTTAAGCTGGTTGTTAATATTATTAATTAATAGACTTCTGAATAATAGTCGATTTTTAAGTAACACTATCATTACTCACTATTAAAATTTTATAGTACACAACATGAACATTTATCAGGCAAAAATAGTTTAGCTTATTTATAAATCATGTTAAATCCCTGACGGGTTACAGCGTACGAACCATTAAAACTTCACCGGTATACTTAAATTCATTACAATGTATCCTGTACATATATGTTTACAATAACACTCAACATTCGAGAACACAACACACAAGAGAAATTATTACTTAATGATCCATGATTACATACATGTTACAACTATACGGAGCTTAACAGCACTTGCTTTTCAGTAATTTCAATTGACAGAATTTCCAGTTTTGATTTCCAAGAAAATGTAATACGTACCTACTAGATTCGAGCCTAAGTTTTTTTGTAATTACCTTCAACCTTTCGTGTAATATTATTATCTCACGTTTATTTTGCACAAAATGTCCTGCACGACATTCGTATAAGCAGGTGCAAATGCCGTTAACTTGTGAAAGTAAAACGTCCTTAAAACTTCGTGATTGGGAGATAAATTTTACTATTTGTTGTTTTATTTTTTTGTTACTGAGTCACACAATTACTTCAATATTAAGCTGCAAAGAATTTCAGCCTGATGCCGAAGGAACGCACAATTTCACTGGTATAAGTAGAAACCTGAATAATGCAGTCCTGGCAATTAGTCTAGTCCTGGATATCAAGAAAACAACTTATTCGAATCTTTTATGAAGTATTCATTTTTTATTCCGTACATGAAATCAGTACGAACTTTCCTCAGTTAGAGAATTGAATAATTTGACTCTTCGAATTACAAGATCTGATATATGTATAATCGCATCTGTCATTCTCCAAACTTTAGAAGATTTATTATAATCAGGTTATACATAGAACTGAAATGACCTTGATCAATAGGTTAGGTTTTGAAATCAACTTGTTCTCCACTCAAACTACTTACCATTTACGTTACCAGCTAGATTTTATAATGAAAAACTGATGCAAAACCTTCCAAAGGATGTCCAATGATTTTGAGAACGAAAAGAATCGACAAAAATTGAAATAGAATTTTAACCACATTAACCTTAGAGAAATCCAACGCATGCAGAAAATAATATTAGTGTGGATCACTTCTCTGCTTCGCTGCAGTTACACATTTACCACTAAAATCACTTATAAAGCTATCATATTGTGTTACAATTGATTTTCATCACAACTTGTTCTATTTTTATACAACTCGTATGACGATGAAGTGACCTAACGACATCATTTTTGGCGTTATGAGGCATGCACTAACACTGTACCTATAAACAAATTATTTACTAAGTATTGACCATAAATATATATAAACAAAACACTTCTTCGCCTGAGTATAATTACTACTATTCAGTAGAAGAATGCACAATAAAATTGTCTTTAAATTTCTTGGCTATTCCTCAAAACTAATATGATGATCAGTTGGAATATTACACCTGCAAATTACTGGGACTCGTAATTTGATCTACCCAAAACTGAAAAAATGCATTGCACATCACCGCCAAGTTGACATCACGGATAATACTCGAAGGTGATGCAAAACCAATTAGTTGATTTAGAGAACAGAGCTCATATTTCTATCAGTTATTCTCATTGATTAACGTTTAGATTTCCACTTTACTTATCCCTGCAAAAAAAAAATCTACTATAGAGATCCACAACCAGTATTATAGCTGAAATGATACCGATTAGATTTTTTGTGTTTACCTGGCAAGACGGGCCACCGTTGCTTTTATTCTTGATTCAGCAACAGCGGGAAGTAACCTAGAAAGCGTTTCTCGAAGAAAGTTCTCGGAGAAACCAGGAGAAGAAGCTTCAGCAGACTCAAACGCTCGCCTAAGGTCATCTAGCGCTTCAGCCCTCCCAGTACCATTTGTTCCAGGTCTCCGTTTTAACTAAAAGTAAAATAAATTACACTGCAATTCTTGAATTCTTAAATTATTTATTTATCACAGGTAGTCTGAATTAAAATTAATAAGTTAGCCTGCCTTAATGAATAGATACACATCTGAATATTACGTACATCATTTAAGATTGGCGTGAGGACGGAAGAAATAACACCACCGTTGCTACTAGGAACAGCTGACGTGGAAGAGGATGAATGAACGTGATTGCTATTAGATTTGTTAAGTCTTTGAGGCGAACTCTGCAAATCCTTAGCAGAAGATTTCTCTTGTTGCTGATGCTTCCCGATCCTCTCAGGACTGTCCCTTGGCTTATTTAATGGTGGTACTCCATAACTGTTATTTTCTTTCATCGATGGAATTTGAGCTGGCAAATTCCCATGATGGGTCTGATGATGTTGATGTAAATGTGATGAGTGTGTTTGAGAGACAGGCGAATTTTGCACGTGCATTTGGCTCTTATACACTGGGGTGTTCGTATGATGCGACTGCTGTTGCTGCTGTTGATGTTGTTGATGTTGTTGATGTTGTTGTTGATGCTGTTGTTGATGTTGTTGTTGATGTTGTTGTTGTTGATGTTGTTGTTGTTGATGTTGTTGTTGTTGTTGATGTTGTTGTTGTTGCTGTTGTTGATGATGTTGATGCTGATGTTTACCCACGAGCACTGAAGGTGGCGCTGGAGGGGATACAGAACGGTTTCTTTGGTTCATGGATGGTTCCGGCATGTGTTGCTTATTTTTAGATGTCGGAGAGGAATAAGCAGTATGACTTGAGTGCTGAAAATTGTCGGTGGAAGCTGCAATTATATTGGAAGATTTAAAATGATTCTCATTGCCTCCCTGGTGATGGTGACCGTCTGAATGGTTTTTGTGATGTTTAGAAAACTCGTCTGGAGATGAACGATCAATCGAACCGTCCACATGACTCTCGTCGTCACCATCAACAGATAGTTGTAATGATCCGGGCTGTGGGGTTGAAGAAATGCTGTTAGGAAGCATTCCCGGTAAAAAGGAAGAAGTCGATGATGTAGATGACAATGATTCTATTGATGAGGAAGACAACAGAGTGGTTGAGGGATTTTTGACAGTCAAATTCCAGTCTATATCACTCTCTCCACGCCGAAGGGTGTCTTCACTGTATAGCAAATTGTCATATCATTAAAGCAAAAACCACCACTATTCAGTTTGAGGCTGACAGTGATATAATATACAATACACATGGATAGCCACGTATTAAGCAAACCATCATTACAACTAGTATTACCTGTCCGAATCAGATTCAGCTTCGGATTCATCACTTCTCTCTAATTTCCACTTGCGGTAACGATCTATGAGGTCAACCAGACAGAAATTCTTCTTCGCTCGCCGTATGAACGGAAATTTTAATAATTCCTTTGCAGTTGGACGATTTTCTGGGTTCTTATTTAAGCAAGCATCCACAAACTCTTTGAATAATTTCGAGTAGCGTACAGACAGTGTTGGTGGAGGATTTTTCGGAATCAGAAATAGGACCTTCATGGGATGCATAGTGGAATTAGGTGGCTCACCTTCCGCTAATTCTATTGCTGTTATACCTAGGGACCAGATGTCCGCCTGAAAAATTACACATCATTACCTCCATCACTTCATTCACCGATTGTGAGACACAAAATAGGCAAATCGATAAGTAATAAGTATAGAGATAAGCCGTTAGAAAGTACCTTAGCATCATAGGCAGACTGCTTTATAACCTCTGGAGCCATCCAAAAGGGAGTTCCAACAAAAGTATTTCTCTTCGATGTGGTATTTGTTAGCTGGCCAGCCACACCGAAATCCGCTAACTTAACATCTCCGTTTTCACTTAACAATACGTTGGCGGCTATAAAATATACATTTTTTCATTATTTTTACACAACCGCCTTACTTCAGGATTTTCATGTTATAAGTACGTAATGTGACAACACCATGCGAATACCACAACGCATTTGTACTTATACCAAAAACTCATTCTGTATTCATTTAACGGGCTCTGCACCCAACTAACCTTTGATGTCTCGATGAAGTTTCCGTTCACAATGTAGATAATCTAAGCCTTTGAGAACTTCACGGAGAATAATAGCAATATGAATTTCTTCGAAGGCACCAGCCTTCATTAAATCCAATGCAGAACCTCCCCCCAGGTACTCCATGATAATCCATAATTTCGTTCCTTTCAGGTACGAACCGTAGTACTTTGTCACGTATGGCGAGTCACATTGACTCAGCACCTAAATAAATCATTCAAATTCAATAATCAACAAAGTATTCCTATATAAATTTCCCATATTTTGATTCCATTAGCATGCTTCACTCAAACTTCTGACTTCATTAATCTAGATTCGATATCATTCATCCGAAGTTCTTCAAAATACTACTAAAATATACTAAAAATACTTTCCTTCATTACACAAATATCATTGGGGAAAATTCAAAATCAATTCATTCCTCAAGACAAAAAATTTAACTACAATGTCATCAACTCCTATCAATGTATTCCAAGTACGAGCGTTCTATGGGCATATTGCCTTCAGTCGGGATTTCTGCTGTAGATTTTACAGAACGAACGGATGAAGCCAAGACGGAAAACTGAAAGTTATTGCTTAGAAACTACTATTTCATATTCTGACCACACATCGCAGTTCAAAGTTCATGAAATTATTTTTATGCTCATCGTGGGGAACAATCTCTGATGTTACCCATACAGACGTAAAATTAAAAACAAAACAAAGCTACTCAGGATAGTCAGGATATTTCCGGAACAAATGAAAACATTCATGGCTACATAGATACACAGACGCATGCATACAATTGCCTGTGAGAAAAGACATTAATCGTGATCGTGAGTCACTTCCTTCGTGTGGAGCAGAAAAACGCTATTGATACTCCGACAACTAACTCTAGTTCCGTCATCATCATGAAAATGAACAGTAGGTACTTGTCAGTATGCACACAATAACGTAGGAAAATTCTCTGCGACCTTTCATTAGCGTCCATTATGTCTACAGGAGTAATTATTATTATTATTACTTCGACAGTGAAACAATAAAACAATGTCAATACGTCAGTAAATTCTTATATAGGAACATACCAGGGACGACAACAAATTGCAGGCACGAGCAAGTTCATTTGTCATTGTAGTCTTAAAAACTAATTTTTGTTCAAATAGTTCATGAAAAAGAACTTCACTATTTAATTTTCAAAAATTAATTCATTTAATTTAAAAGTGTACTCGTGTTTTCCTTCAAACAAAGGAAAAGGTCGTTCGTCCTAAAAACATTGAATCCTTTAAGAGAACAATTTTTTTTACCTGAAAGTTACTCCATTATATCTAACAATAATAATTATTATTATAATTGCTCCTAGCCATATTTCCTACACAGCGACAGTGTACCTAATTGTTAACTCGGTATTTCACACTCACTACCGTAAACAGACTGCTTATTGTTTCATTATTATAAATATATGCATTATAATTGTTTTTTTACACATGAAAGTAGTACTCACCATGATTTCTTGCTGAATATCTTCGATTTCATCTTCAGCTTCTTCCAAATCAATGATTTTGATAGCCACAACTTCCTGGGTTCGTCTATCAATCCCTTTAAAGACTTCACCAAATGATCCCCGTCCGATCCTCTCTTGTTTGGTAAAAATCAGTTCAGGGTCTACTTTCTGATTTCCAACAATATCATTTTTATTAGACTGATTGCTCCCAATAGATTTTTCAATCATTTCATCAAATTTCCCCTTCATTTTGAAAACCACTTTGAGGGGACTTCTAAGATTGCATTCACAAAGTAGAACTCTGTTATAGTTCCGCTCAAAATAATCACAGTCACAACAAAACTAAATCACTAATAATCTCTCTCAGTTAATGTTATAGCCTCTTTTAAAAGGGGTTTCGCTTTTGTAAATTCCAGCAGAGACGTTACTATTCCTAACGATTATTAGCTGATTACTAAACAGAAGTTTATTTCACATTTGCAAGCTGACAATATTTTGCTGCTGAGCAAGCGCTCCTTTTAAGCTGCACTGATTAAGAGTTTTTAAATTTCACAAGGGAATTGTGGGCCCATTGTGGAAGATTCCAAATACATCTTTAATCCTTAATAATTATTATTATTACAATAGTGAAACAGCAGGGTAACGGGACAAACTTTCGGATAAATTTTTCCTGTAGCTCAAAACACAAAATCCAAGAGAAGCGTCCAATTTGTTAATATCGTTCCTCCAGATATCCTTATAGCAGAGTAGATTGCGTGTGGGTTGTGTGTATGTGTGCGGTGGACACTTAAACTGTCACTAATTACAACTGATATTTTAATTCACACTTTAGAGCTGTGTGGCACTCTCAACAGTCCCTGTGAAATTGAAATGGCGATGAGAATGTCAGGATGCATTACAATTTACGATATTTATTTTCACGACATAAGAAACCCCAGCCCTACATACACTCACTATTGTGTATAAATAATCTCAACTCGCAATCAACATGAAATGAAATGATGACAACCGACTCAACTGAGAGCGAACATAAATAAAGGTTGAGGGCTTGTTGATAGCATATTATAAGTAGAGCTTTCATCCCGCAAAATATCACATACTGCAATGCAAGTAGTATAGGGATGGTGTGAACCTTGTCATTCTTAGAATCCCATGTATAACTATACATATTCCGGAGGTACTTTTACCTCCTATAACAGTAGTAAGATAGTAGATATATACATTAGTGTAAAGGACTGAGTGGATGAAAACCTCCGAGTAAGCCACAGCTATTGCCCTCAATACTGGCCACAGAAGACCCGTGAATTTAAACGAAACCAATGCCAACGTAATAGACTAATCATTCTTGATGAAGACAATGTACATGCTTATCTTCATCTACTCATCGAATATGCTCCAGCATTTCCTACACCATCATAAATTACTAATATGAACGATTTATTTATTGCAACAAATGTTTGATAGTGGCAGATGATAACAAATATCAGAGATCCACCAGAGTCCAATATCCATACAGCTACTTCTCACGCCAGCCATTTATCACAGATGAGGTAGGTAGTTTTGGTATCTCTACATGAAACGAGGTAACCCGTTGTACGCCTAAAATTAGTTCCGAATATAGAGTTCACAACGTGAGCAAACAAAATCACTTCTCTGTTTTCCATCACGACTAAATAAACTTCCCCCCGACTGCCTCAGGGTGACTATAATCTTCCTTGTATGGACTGCAAATAATAATAGGCTTCCAATCATCTCGACTCCTCGTCTCAAATCACTCTTCCACTCTTAAATGCCTCATCTTCTGTAACATGGTATTCTGTGCAGGTATCCCCATTATAATTTAAATATATAGATATATAGATAAATGCGTACGGCTATCAAAACTTGATGTGATACAAAGGCACTGCCATTGGTTTCTCTCCCAGTTTCTTCCCTTCTTCCCAGCCACTTCATTACCAGTGCACTCTTCACCACAAAAATGGGTACACATTCTGTCAAATTTTTTCTACTGTACTTATATATCTCTATACTAAGGTGATCCAGTCTAACAGTCTAACCTCTACCTAAACTAAATTGAACAAACGCATATACGCATTTTTCAAGTGAGACTCTTAACTTCATAAAAACCATGGTATTTTACTAAAATATTGATGATGTTGAGGATACTATTAGAAGGCAGGATGATTCTCAAAAGGCGGTGGGAAGATACACCCTGCGTGTAAACACGACACATGCAGATACATAAACACAAGGGATGCATCGGTCAAGTAAGTATAAAAAATTTCAATGTAGCTAATAATTACTGCATCTTATATCCTAAATTGAAATATAGAGAGCTGACTCAATACAGTATGAATACGCATGGTTCAATTGTACAGAGGATAGAAAATAAGTACACGCATAGGTAAGCATAAGAACACCCTTAAGACCATACACGTAATATGAAGTAGTAACCAGCAATCAATCGAATGAGATCAAACTGTAGTAGTCAATAAGTCAATCAACAGACCCCGTTCGAGAAGCCCGGAGGGATCTGAGCCTGAGCCTGAGCCTGAGTCTGAGTCTGAGCTGGATTACAAAAGGCTGAGACCTAAATTAATTTATTAGCAACAATTATCCAACTATTACTAGCGAATTCACAGAGCCCCTCT
Organism: Allacma fusca; assembly: GCA_947179485.1. Lineage (NCBI taxonomy): Eukaryota > Metazoa > Arthropoda > Collembola > Symphypleona > Sminthuridae > Allacma > Allacma fusca. The sequence continues at coordinate 22,020,630 of OX359250.1, read as the reverse complement.
CCATCTACTTATCATAAAAATTTAAATAATGACCATTTTGCGAACATTCTTTTCAGGAGTATGGGAGAGTTTACGAGGAAACATAACGAGGACCTCCTAAACTCCAACCAGAGATTCTGCCTTAATATTCTTACACTCATCATGTTTGCACATTAAGTGTATATACTCGCTTCAAACTTGATGTCAAAATGAATTTATTCACTAACACAACATCACAAGCATATCCGTGATAGTCTAGCAACCGCAGTCAAAAGACAACTTGCCTCTTACCATCCCTCCCCTATATAGCCACTCCATACTACATATGTACACATGTACGTAATTATTACACGAGTACAACTTGCTATGTATATATGAATATCTACATATAAGTTGGCAATGTATTAAATGTCAGATAAACCATTTCGCCTGCTTAATGTAATTTTCAACAAACAGTATTCCCAGCTGCGGGTGTGCACCTTTTAATCTTTCACAATCCCTTCCTTAAGATTTTAAATGCTTTGAGACAGAGGGATAGAGAAAGAGAGAGAGAGAGAGAGAGGGAGAGAGAAGTGTATGATATTGCTGTTGTCATTCCCCATAATCAAATTTTCAACGCCGAAACGGTGCAAGCACAGAGTGAACACTACACCACAACCACGCAACCAACCCAACCAATGCTGATGGATTTGTTAATAAAATTTTTTGATTTACCATTTTTCCATGGTTACATATGGACGTACATAGACTTGTCGCTCAAGTTAAAACAACAACCATGAAGTTGCTGGATTTCCTAAGATTGCTTGGACACTTAAATGAATTAATTCACAGTCGGTTTTCAACAATCCCGACTCAAGCGTTACAAATGACATCACATCACACAAAGAGCTGAACCATTGTCGCTTCTATAAATAAATATTTGCATGCCCAACAAGCTCTCCAAACTGTTAGAAACAGGTGCAACACAATTCGTTTAAAATCTCTGTTCCGTAACATATATTTTCAGGAAAAGGAAACCACGACCAACACATTCTGCTCACCCATTATGTTGCCCGTGTGCTCAGTAGAACCAAAAATAATAGAGCTTTTTATTCTCCTTGTACAATGTAACTTACTACTCTCATATTACTGCTTACTCATATTATTATTCCCCAAAAATTCCGTCCAACGATTCAATGTTTCCTCTAATACATATAATTCATACACATGTATATGAATATGCATATGGAAAGATAGCCAAATTAGCAATGCATCAAGAAGAAATGTTCTCTCTCTCTCTGTCTCTCTCACTCACTCTGCACCTTAATACCTAATGGTAATTAAAGTGAATTCTCATCACTCACTCCGTTACTAATATGGATAAAATAATGTATACACCTTTGCGGCTACGCATAATCATTAGCAAACAATCGCATCTTCTCGTTGAGCACAGCGCGACTAATCAACAATGTACGTCTTGGAAAAAAAATCAAGGCTTTCCTACACTTATAACCAAGTAGAACGAAAACATAAAGTAGACCTAGGTACTCCTAAATGTCAGAAACCTGAGGACGTACAGAGAGGAATTACAAGCACCTATAATATCTTCATTAACAAAGTAATGCAGTAGCAAGCCAACTATTATGAACATTTCAGGAGCATATTTTTCGCAATACGATTATTCCTTTTCCATGATCAGAATCTATTTGAATTTAGATACTAGCTTTTCGAAGGCCACTCAAGTACAAAGTTGTACATACATACCTATATACATAGATACATATATACAGATCCGAGACAAAGACCAATACACAAGGGCTGTTTTTCCGAGCAATAAAAGCGGTGTGTATGCATAGTTACTATTTTTTGACGGTATCATCATTTCCATGACATTCTACGGCGCACTTCAACAAACTAGGCAAGGACTTGAATTGAAAAGCCATGAATATAATAATTTTAATTCATCATTACATATACTTGAGGCTGAGGCCCACTTGTGAGCACAGCGTTGACAGGCAACTAGCTCTTTCCCATGTTAACCTGAATGAATACTGAAACAAACCAGAAACCTTTTCAGAGACACGTCAGTCTCCAGCATGTACTTCACAACTAAACACACAAAATATGTACTTTTCTTGGAACTCGGCATAGATAGATAGGTTTCCATACAACAAAAACGTAGACACACACACACACACACACACACACTTACGTCAAAGCAAATAATATACAGCTCATTTCATAATTTCTATACTGCAATCTGCTACTGTCTCCTGCAAAAACATTTCAGCAGTCGAAGTTCCATGAAAAAAAAAAGTCCTGTCATACAGAGCTACTATTCATATGTCAGGAGCAATCGGGGTATCACATAAAACATATAATTCACAATGTTGTAAGGCAAGTTTCTGCTTGGGACTGTAGTTTATTTCCCGAATGTTACGCGCTATATCCCTTCAGATATACCTATAGGAAGAAGCCAAATTGTCGCTCTCAATGCTAATTTTAATGATTCCAGATTCTGACTGAAAAATATCCAATTAAAAGTTCCACAAGTAGACCAATGTTCGTTTGAAAAACTGATTAGGGATTCGCAGCAACGGATCCAATAATAAGCCAAGGTATAAAAATTGTTCACGCTTGTCATCCTCCCAGCACAATATAATTACAATTTGCTCATTTAAATGTCAGAAGTGATACGTGTAGTAAATGCTCGTATATTCCATTGAGGCAGCAAAGAAGTAGCAGAAAAATGTCACACGGACTTGTCATACGGAGATATATGTACCTCAAACCCAGAGCAGTAAAAAAAAAGAAGACGAAAAAAAAACATTTCTATCATCCATATGCTAGAGGAGAGGATATTACAAGACATGAAAACAACTCTCCAAAACAGTGTTGACCATTTAATTATAACGAAGTTGAAATGACAAAAAAAAATGACACCAACAAACATCCAAGATGTGTTTGTGGTATCGATATTTCTGTCATGTCATGAAAAAAATGTCATCATTTGATGAACTACCATGTACGTATTATCATAAAAAAATTTACAGGCCTATCTCTCTTTGAATAACAATTTTATCTTCGTTTCTTGAATGATAGGATTTTGATACTTAACTTATACTACACAGTACACATGCAATGGACACCATAACTGTAGTATATAGTTTACCAAATTAGGAGGTATTTGCGAACTGTACGACTGCACTGCGTATCCCAATACTGGAGCCATTGATAGTTCGCCTAGAAATAGTGAGATTCCTTTTATCATTTACGTATCCGGGTTTCTGCACGACCCCACACAAATACACACACACACACACACATACACAAACACGTAAGTTTTGCAATAACTAAAACCAATTAATTCTTCGACATTTACAGAGACCTAAGGCCAATAAATAACTAAGCACGCCGAATAAAATAGTGTAGTAAAAAATAAAGCCACAATGCTCATTCGACGTAATAGTTCCCTGAAATTAAATTCCTAAACTCGTAAATCAAGATTACATTAAACCTTTAAATCCAGCAAACTTAAAGTTGTAACCTGAAGCAATAGTATTTCCCAGTTCAAAAATAGATGTCGGCCTTCCTTTCCTACTACCGACATTCCCCCTAGTATTTATGTATGTACATAATTATATACTTATACATAAACACACACAATAAAACTACAAACAAATAAAATCCTAAACTAACTTAATCTATGAATTGGCTCTCCCCAGAGGAGTCATATCACTCAGACAAAGGGTATTTGTAGAAGAGACGGAGAGTAAAAATAGAGAAATGCTAAGGTAGTGTAAATAAATATGAGGATATTTTACATCCCGTTAAAATAACTATTATTGAGGACAAAGTATCCGCCGTGTATATAGTGTCACCTTCTATTATACAAACATCCCCATTTATTTAACTTACGTGCACACTCCATGAAGTCACGTTTTAAAAAACGTTATAGCTGGCAAATTACAAGTGAGAGTGGCCCTTGTCAGTGTAAGTGTCTTATAAATGATTATTAGATCTACATACATATGTACGTTTTTAAAAGTGTATGAGCTCATTGTCAAAGTTACAGGGCAAAATTATTGTTCAATAATACATTAATCAGAGAATTTTTCCCCAGATAAAATGTCTGATGATAACAGGTACTACACACCGACTGACTCATGGTCAAAAAATTTAGCTACAATTAATTACCTAGAATTTTATGTTATCAGTTGCTTCCAACTTGTCAGGACCAGCCAGGTGGAAGGTCAAATATTCATACAATGAGAGCGCTTATGGTGTGAGAAGGACAAAATAGACTTTTAAGCCCAGGGTTTTTTAAATATGAAAACGAGACATTTTAACATTTTAATTTTTTTCTCTTACAGAGACTCAGTTCAAAAATGTACGTTACATATCTACAACAGGTCTTCAACGGAACAACGTGATGTGAATTACAACGTAAAACTATATTCTTTTCGAAGGGTATTTTTTATAAAAATGGAGCATTATATTTACTAAAACAGTAATAATATAAAATATTCAAAAACTGAGCAACTGCTCAAACCACAATGAAGCGTCCATTGTTAATAAAATAAGGTACGACGTAATATTCCGTCTGTTATTTCTTGAGCAACTATCAAAACATGGATTTACTTTTTTTTTGTCAAATTATTCTTCCCTCCTCATTTCTAATTCAGCTCACTTGACATACTTGAATGGCCCAACGTACCAACAATTGTGGAAGCCAGTTTTTCATGATTTACAAATCTGGTAAATCAGTGAATCAGGCCAAAGCATTTGTTGAAGAGGCCAGGATTATTTCCAAACAGCATGAAATGCTACGGAAAATTTGTCTTTCAATAGAAAAACCTATATATAAATATATCTATATAGTAGCACTATAACCAACTCAAAATTTTATATAAGTATAGGTATATCATTGGTTAATTTATAATACTTTACTCTCACAGGAACGTTAACTAATGGCTCCAAAAAGGGATTCCTGCAAGGAAGTGTAAAAATACATACTAAGTTCATCACTCCACACTTTCATTTACAGTCTTATGAGAATTTCAAACAATATTTCAATTCTAATTTCTTTTTTTTTTATTATTGTTATTTCAAAGCCATGGCAGTAAAATAAGGAGGAGGAGTGGAGTGGAGGGAGTAAAAGTACACCAACTGTATACTTATGTGTAGTGTTTGGTAAGGTGCATTAAAATAAGAGGCTCCTCACAATAGTTTGTCAGATTCGCATGGTTGAGTCTCAGCTTCAGGGAGCTGGAAACGAGCATATATTTCGTCTGTGTATTTATCCTAGATCTCAAAAGTACATAATATAAATTCATTTAATATGCACTGCATGCACACCGACACAGACAGACAACAAGCAGGGAATGTACGTTACACAGTGGCTTACAATACAATGTAGGTATAGATATTTGTAGAGATGGGGAAATAAACTGCACTTTTACAGTCCGCGTCAGCATTTTACTACCTTCGAAGCCTCTCCCGCCTGCTGAATAATTAATTCGGAAATAAAATAGGCGTAGCAAAAATATATACAGTTCCTACAATAATAATTAGGACACTAAAACAAACCCCGGATCTTCCCAAAGTCAGTCAATGATTGAAATTAGACATAGACATACGGAGCATGAGAGAAGGGGGGGGGAGATACATACAACATCATCCGTCAACATCCACATATATAGAGAGCTATACTAAATAATACAAGACGTATTAATTACATTCTATCATCCCTATATGTATGTATTGGACTTACACAGAGATAATATTCCCAGCCAGTAACCAAGACTGACAAGTACAAATTTTCTTGAAAATTGTACCGCCCGAGGTGTCGTGAACAAAAAGGTACTACCAATTCCATGGCATCTAATATACACAAGCAAACGGATTTACATCAAAACAGATTTGAACCTGAAAGCATCCATTATTTTTTCTATGTCTCAGGGCAGCACATGAGAAGGCTTTGAGAGATTGAAGGGGGAGATACTTTAACTGCCTCTAGTATATATGAGTGAAAATGAAGGCTACTCTTGATCTATTTCTTAATCGAAGCATATCAAACACATCCCGTTAATCCTTAGATTTATTTCAATTGAAAATTGGTCATAAATCTCATTTGCCTGTTCCTCAAACTATTCATTTGTTGGAAATTAAAACTTGTTTTATGTACATACACATCAAAAAATATAAGTACCATGTAATAAAAGTACTTTCATACAGTGACTCACAATCATTCAGATTCCTTCTTTTGGGTAGTCTCAAAGGAACATCATAATAATAGAATAGAAAAATAATAATAATAATAATATGATATAGAAAATAAAAAGGGATATAAAAGTCTTGTTCTTGCTCAAAGGTAAAATGCAACGCTAGATATGATACGTATAATATAAATCGTACAATTATTTTTAAGTAGAAAACACGACCTTTTCCAGCTGGCCGGAGGAAGAGAGTAAAGCAACGCTTATTAGATTAAGTTCTTTTGAAGCCTATCCAAGCAAGCATAACAAGAAGAAAAAAAAATCCACCAAAGGATAAAGTTAAACTCAATACTCAGTATAATACTTAATACTGTACACACACACACATTCACTCTGCCTGCCTGCCTACTCATCTGCTTTCTGCTTGCTTCAACCTACTCAAATTTTTTCCCTCCTTTTGCCATTTCTAGACTTGGCTTCACTTGAAATCTGGTTTTCTCCTGCTGTTTCTTCCTCGAATACCCACAGAGGTTTATACAGTACTCCTATATAGCAAACTTGCGCTCTTCCAACTTGAGCTCCTTTTTTTAACCACAACAATATGCATAAAAAAAATATCCCTAACAACTCCCGTTAAGGAATTTTTCCAGCGATTCCTCCGATTTAACGATACTTTTTCTCCACACACGATACCAAATTTTGGTAATAATAATAAGTTGAGCTGGAAAGAGACCAATGTACATATCCACAGTAGGCATGAGTGTCTCGAATCATTTAAAATTCTCGATAGTCTTGTTCTTGTTTTAGAACAAAATATCGAGATCGAGAATTTTATAAATCGAGACATCGAGAACACATTCATATCGAGACAATCGAGACAGCCCAAAATTATTGAATAAGGGAACAAAAATGTACATTGTGGTTAATTTTGCAAGTCCCCGTATTCATTAAAACCACAACTTATTTAAAACTATAATATTAATGTAGTTCTCTCGATATAATTTTCTCCTGATCCTCTTGGATGTGATGTGAAATTAATTTTCTCCACCGAAATATTTTTAAATAAACTGCAGCAATATTTTTTTCATTGAAGAGTTAACATCCGAATTCAGTAAAACATTTTCCACCATTGTTCAGACTCTATGAGTTTAGCATTCTTATACAGAGTATCCGCTTTTTTGACGCGTATGCGCATTTTATCGAGACGAAAAATTAACAAGATTCTCGATAAATTATCGAGATGTCTCGATTAGTCTCGATGGTAAAAAAAGATCGAGAATATCGAGAATCTCGATTTGCTGTCTCGATGTGCTCATGCCTAATCCACAGTAGTAGGCATGACTTATACATGGGCCCCAGAGAGATAATTCTGTGGAAAAACCATACCCTCATACTCCTTTAAAATCCAAGAACAAGCTCATATATCTACTACTACAGTCCTTGTACAGTACAGTACAACTTAAAGCTCGACTCGATTATCCGATGCTGCTTGTAAGTAAATATAAACACGTAGTGTGATAAAAAAAATACATCGAAAGGAACTGAATGAAAATTCCTCATTCCTTCGCAAGTTGGACTCAGTTTTAGGAAGCGCATACACATAGTAGTAGTTCGATGCCACATGCTTTAATGTCATTTTACTCGACTACATAAAAATACATAAGGAATATATACTTATAATTACATACATACATATATCTACAGAGATACATCTACTTATTACTACATCTCAGGTACAAAGTCCCAAAAGCCAGTGCCTGTTCATATCTTTATAATGCAGTCAGTCCATAGGCACTACAGTCCTGTACATATGTAATTATATGATCCTGTGAAGCTCTCCTCACTACTACTTCCACCAAGATAGATAACTATGTGCATTACGAGTACAGTGTGAGAGATAAACCACTGCGGCAGGATGCGATTCCATCCCAACTCAATTACAACACTGCACTACTACTACTACTACTACTACTGTAGATATATTTTTGTACTCACAATCACAGAGATAGGAAAAAAACCATGTGAGAGATTCCCTGTGCATTGCATCTCTCTATCTTTGCCAAAGAAGGAGACAACGGCAAGGGATGATCCCGTGCCTGCTGTCTCCCAAATCCGAAACAATAATTTGTAAATAGAAATAAGTGATTAGCCCGTCCTGTGTCGCAACCATGTGCAACTGGAAGAATTCTTTAAACACACTAATGAGCCATAGTCCACATCCATGTATCTATGTATGTATTTAAAATGTTAAAATGTAAATACTGTCCTTGAGTATAAATTCATCCTATAAATCCCCCCAAAATAAATAATTCCGTGAAGTGTATGGCATGGCTGATAACAAATGAGTTTATTTTAGCCCAAAAAAAAAAACAAGCAACTGTTTGATTTCCCATTTGTCTTTTATAAGGAGACAAAAACATGGGAAAAAATGGAGTGCAACGAATCTAAACAGAAAGAATCGCCCACAAGCAAGCAAGTCCCTTGCTCACCATTTATCCCTTCCTTTGGTCTTGTAGTAGTGTAGTGCTTTATAGTTCTTGAAAGACAACATCTTTATTGTAACTTGGATCGATAAAACCTGACACTGAAAAGGCTTCTGTAATCCATTCCTTCCCTCATGGTACAGTATTGCTCATGGTAACCTCACCCTGCTATAGACTGCAGCATGCTTGCTACTGCTACGTTACACATACAATGTACATCTTACATCTACTACTTTACTAGGCTGGTCTTGGGAGAAGCACTTCTGCTCTGTCCTGAGTCTGTTAGAGGAGTAGTACTAAAGACTAAAAACAATGAGGAAAGTACTACTATTAGACGGGTGCTAGTAACGCTAAACGAATTGTAAATGTTTATCTTGTCCCTGATAGAATTCCTTCAAGTCACAGAATAATTGGATTTCGGATTCTGAGGAAACCTTTCCATCCGCTGGCAGTCTCAATATTAAATGCCAATAATTTTCCTCCTGTTGACAGTGTTAAGTCCCAGTTTCACGAAACCATTCCCAGACCCAATTTCCTCCTCCAAATACATTAAGTTGAACTAAGTACTGTCAATTAGAATGCAGTCTTTGAACATTCATTATGTGTGTGTACGTACTGTAGTCGTACATCAAAAATTAATATAATTATCCCCAACACCAGCAATGAGTGTGTTCATGGGCAATATGAACCACATAAAAACTCTACTTTCTAAAACTAACAAATGGAATTAAAACGTATTAACAGTTAGTTAAGAATTACAGAGAAAACAAGCTGCCACCGGAAATTAAAAGCCTTTTCAAAGATACCATGAGGAGAGTGTGAGGGAAAGGAAGCGAGAAAAGAAGGAGAGAGAGAGAGAGAGAGAGAGAGAGAGAGAGAGAGAGAGAGAGAGAAGCAAGAAGCAACTGCAGAATTATAAAAAGTTCAAGCAACGCTAAAATATTCAAACCTTTCAACTTCTTTTCCAAAACTATTCCATACCAAAAAAAGGAGGTAATAAATTTCAGGAGACTCATGGTCTCAACGGTAGCATAAAATCCAGAGAGGAGACTACTACTATATGCAATGAATAAACAGCTACAATTTTGTTTTTTTTTCCAAATCTTGTCAAAAATATAAATGTGGATGCAGCTGGTGGTAAAAAAAAATATGAAAGCGAGCCAACCGTAATGAAAAAATGTTCTCGTGCTATTTCAAGGTATACGATGACAATTCTGCTGCAGTAGTGAGGTCGTAATCGTAAGTAGTGTGACGACAAGTGAACCCACCATTGCATTGTAGTTAGTAGATGCCATTTAGATATGCATATCTATGTTTAGAGAGATATACTTATAAGTAAGTACATTTACTTCTTAAAAAATATACGGGAAGACATTAAAAGTACATCCTTTCTTTTATCACTGTTTGTATACTTATAGTGTTGTGAAAAAATGAATTCATGATAAGTTAACTTAGGTCTTCCATTCCATGTCTCTGATTGCACCCCAGCTATAGCCATCATGTACACAGGTACAATGGGAAAGACTGGGGTTTAAAACCTTTACGACATCGCTTATTGAAACTTAAAAAGTAAATTTTAATGCGGTTGACATACAACTTAAAATTAATGTTCACAACCAGTTGTTAAAAATTCATGTGGAACAATACATCTCTGACATTTTTCACTCAGCGTATTAAACTGCAAAGGTTTTTTTTTCTCGAATACTCACTGACGTCTATTGTCATTCACACGGCGTCTAAGTATCGTCATATCCTCAATATATTTTTATTTATGGCAAAAGCAATGTCCTCGAATAGAAGAATATATATATATATAAACAAAGAATCAAAAATGGTCCCTACATCGAATCTAGTCCCTTTTGTTCCTTGTTACAAAAATGTGTTAATACAAACTACCTGTCAGGCTGGGAGCTTTAAAAAAACGTTAGGAGGCATTAGTAAGTAGTATAGTATGTAGGAAATTAATTGAATGCAAATCGTATGAAGCGGAAGCAACTACAGCTATTGTTCTCAATCTTGTTAGTATTCCCTACTGATTTTTGCCACGGAACACCGTACGTGAGAATTAAGAGGAAAAACTTTTAACATATTTCCCAATAAAGCCGGCCGGTGTGAGGTTAGTATTTGATTTTCTGTGAGTTCATGAATTTATCAGCTTCCTTCTTATTTCTTTTAGGGCTTCAATCAGACATCAGACCATATTCTTGGATTTAATTTTAATATAAAGCACTACGTGGTTTCCTCATTTGTATGGACAGAATTATTATTAGCCTAGCGGCGAGAGAAAATTCTGTTATCGGATTATTCAGCTTTCCGCTCCTCATTGACATTACAGACGACAACGACCACGACGATGATGACGAAGTAAATTTCAAAAGAAGGAACCCGGACTGAAATGAATCTCCTTTCAAAGATTATATCATGAAATTAAGTTAATGCAAAAGCTAAAGCCATTTTGGCTTTGGGTAGGTATTTCTTCTCCGTTCCATTTATTATTTTCAGAGGCAGTGTTGTGGTTTCTGTGAGGGTCTGTGTGTGTGCCTCTGACTCCGAGAACATATTACATGACCCGATGCTACAACAGTACGACATTTGATTTCAAACTCTCTGCAACTCTGCATCCAGGATGGGTACATGCAGATATGTTACAGTGTGTAGCTTTACTGCATTAATTATGTACACCCAGACATCTACAAGGTCCTCCATTTCTTTCTATATTATTCCCACAAGTGAAGACGAAAGCTACCTCTACGCGCTCTCACATCCATGCTTGAAGCTCATATACACAGATGTAGTCGTCTCAGGGAAAAAAGATTCAAAGCAAACGGAAAACAAATCGTAAATGTCTTAAACTTTAAAGTTCCAAAAATTGAAATGATCCCAGTAAGTCATCTTCAGCTCTCTTTGAGTTTTGAGTTTATCACCAGGGCAAACATCATGTTTGAAAGAGCACACTTTTCACTCTTAGTTTACATAAATACCATGCTATTCTCTCTCCATTCTGTGTAAATGTACTGTGCCAACACCAGTACTCACACTCACTAGCACCACATCTACTACTACTACTCTACTACTATGTAAGTGTTTTGTCACATGCTGCTGGTATTTATAAAATGCGTAGATACATATACATGTTTAAGTACATGTCAAAGGTAGAAAAAGAGCGTTTGCACATTTACTTGAAGCGTAAAAAATATAGAAATAATTTCATTTAAGGTTTAGGAATTTCAGTACAAATTCGCAATCGTTAGCCATGTAATTGCTTGGTACGTGCATTAAATCATGAAACGAGATTACGCTACAACACAAAAGGTGTAAATACCAGTGAAAAGAGCTGCCAAAATATCCGTATTTCAACTGCAACGGAGCTGGTTGGAGACGGAGAAGTTCAAATTTAATTAAGCCTTTGCTTTGGTAAGTCTAAAATGCATGTACAAGTGAAGTTTACACTGGCAAATGGGATACGATTCCTTTGAACTTCTTGAACAACTTGAGCTGATTGCAATACAATCTTCATGGTTGGTTGAAAATAGGTATTTTAAGGCCTCAAAAGGTGTAAGGTTCGAAGTTGCAATACCAAAAAGTAGGTCTCATCGTGTATCGTAACATAAAAGTGACTAACTATAACGTATACACCTTGTGGTACTGTATATAGTAGAAATCAGGGGTTACTATTATCGAGGAGTATCGTATTTAAGTGATTGAGCAAAATCAGAATTTTTTTGCAGCTTGGATACCTTGCCTTGTAAACACTGAAATTGCATCAAACGTGATAATAGGTTAAAGAGAAATTTCTGCTTCTGTGGAAAATGCCGTGAACAGTAATTTGTGCTTTAATAAAATCAATAATACTACTCCATCGACACTCCTTGTGCTAATTCGTGCGGTTTACACAATAATCAAACTTGCCAAAATTTAAGAACAAAATTAAAATTATATGCCTAACAGCAAAAATATGTGCTGAGATGACGTTACTCATATGTATATGCAATACTGACGCAGACAAGGAATAAGCATTAGGTTACTCACAAGTGTGACTATAATAATGCAACTATTTACGTTGAGCCTACAATGAATACAACACACAACAGTTATATACTAACTACTGACGACATTACTCGTACGACATGACTCATGTTATATGTATTCAAGCGATAAAAGTATATCTTATCACTCCATGTTTAGTTACTACAATATCAAATTAAATCTGAAAGTTAAATCCAATTTACTTTGGATTACAAAACCCGCCAAATCAAATCTGTGGCTGGAGATTACGACGAAAACTTGACTGTGGTAAATATTGGCGAGGAGGCCAGGCCAGATAGCATTTAAATTTTTTTTTCTTTGTCGTATCGTGCCATGAACGAAACGACTGTGACTTAACTTGATTTGGGTTTTAAAACTACAAATATGAATATAGAAATTCACGGAATGAAATATTTATTCACATTTGTTATTTTCTGGCGGAAAGACAGTCTGGTTAGACAGTACGTTACTCTTCTTCTTGCCTCTTTGCTGCAGGTTATAATATTTAAAATATGCAAAAATGCAGTTTGCCAACTAGAAGTGACTGCCGCATAAAACACACACCATGTACAAGGACCAATGATTCAATTTGCTAATTCTCCCATTGCTAACAGCGATAAAGATACATACACAAACGTTGTCCTATGGAGTGTCCCATGGTTGAAGATAATTGTGTTAGTTCAGAGTTTAGACATAAGGTTTTACGTGTTATGACTCCGTTCAAGACATAAATGCAGTACTGGTGAGAATCATGAGTACAAAAATAATAGACGAGCCTGACAGGTATGAATGGTGTCCCTAGTGTACACTAACCGAATAGCAAAATCAGTATCAACCAGTTCGGATTGAGTGTTCAAAAACTATGTCATCCACATGAAATGATACTTCCTTAGGTCTGTAGTTTGACATTACACTCATTCTTGTTTCGACGTTTCTCGAGGCAGAGAACTAACCTAAGGGAACTCAGTGAGATCAATCACGGAAACTGCGATAGACACTTTGTGACATGCAAACGGTAAAAGGGGGGGGGGTATGGAGGCTCATACAAGCAATTTTTTACAAACTTTATTTATTTAATAATTTATGTCTGACCTGCCACCCAGAGAGAAAAGAAAAGGAAAAAAAATACAGGACTTGCCAAGTGGGATGAACATGAGTGGATCAAGATCAAAGCGTACATTTGGTTTTTCAAGAGGAGGATATATACATAAAAATGCTGGAATTAATCCAGCGGGACAAAAACTGCCTTAAAGTACTGCCCAGAGCTTCATAACTCATAGTAGTACACAATCAAATGAAATTTTTGAAACGATGTAATATGTACGTTTCCCCGTGTAAAGTTATGCTAACGAAGTGTTATTTACACGTTCCTGTACTTTTTTGCGCGCAACCCGTTCGAATATGTATATGTAATGTAGTACTTCCACACGCAAAGATTTCTCAATAGTTTTTTCCCTTGAATCTCACAACGTAAATAATGACTTTAAAAACCTGATTCATGTTGAAGAAACACACTGCAGTTGATAGGCTGCGTGGAAACAATTGGTCACCTCTCAAATGAACCTTAAAACTGCCAAAACACTTATTAACGGATGTCTAGACTCTCCGTTGTTGAATACGCCTCAAGGAATCGGTTGGAATTCAAAGGAATCCAAGTACTAATGAGGTTTTAAATCTTATTATAGCTGTATGATTTCATTACGGTCCCACCACCGCATTGAGGGTAGAGGGCATTTGAAATATGTGAGTACACTGCTTGTAAGTAAAGTACTGAAACACAACATCAACTACAGAAATGTGTTTTACCAGTTCCCCTATACACATTGATTTGGTTTTGGGAACCCGAATTACTTTCGACTGTATGTTGTGACTGTGACATTTGAGGGTTCATATTTCATGTTTCAAAGCCAAACGCATCCTACTAAATCATGAGCATCTAAAATGTAAAAATAAAAAAGAGAAGGAAGCCATTACCTCGTTAAACGCCATGGCAGACTTTGTATCAGTCGAATGTATTATATTTGTAGCAAACTTTTCAGATATTATGATTTTTCACGCGGATTTGCGTAAAACAGAAGTTACAACTCCTTCCGTTGGTACACCATGGTTGAATAGTAAAAAGGTACACCTGAGCTTCTCGTTTGCTTCATTTTATAAATCCCTCATTCTTTCGATTCTAAACAGTTTATCTCTGGAAAAAAAAGCACTCGGAACTTTCTTTGAAAAAGGAATAAACTGTTGATGGTGCGGTCGTCACATATATATTAAATTCCACAAAAAAACCTTGTGGAGGAATATATACACTCTAAAGTTGAAAATCCTCCAGGCTTTTTTAACCCATCGTTTCACTCTTCTTCAAATGTACCAAGAAACTAAAAAGAAATCTCAAATCAAGACCGACTGATGGCAGAACAACACAAGCACTGACTTCCGTTCGAATTTAAGTACACAATACATTGTTACACATCAACCATTTTTTTTCTCTCCAAACTCTTGACAAATAAACCTGGCTTTTAAAACTCACAGCTAATTTTGTACTCAAAATAGTTCCAGTACAGGAGAGGCGTCGGATTTGAAAAGTGGTTTACTTCAAACTTCCTCCCCAAAAAGGACTCTATCCAAATCCACAACTACTATTGTTGTTCCGTCCACTACCAGTTCGAGCTTTCAACAAAAATTCTCTTCCAAATACTCACTATAGACTTTTTTTCATCCCAACAATCCCCAAATACGCTCTCCGATGACGACGGGAATTACACAAACACTTCTAATCAGTGACTCCGCAGACTGTTCCGTCCGATGTGGTCTCTCTTGGGCAGGGAGATGCTGGTAAAGGGCAAGGAGAGTACGTTCTTCCGAGTATTATAGGTCAACATGGACTGAGAGTCGGTTCCCTTCAAACAATTACTGATAACAATTTTCAATTAAACAGCAATTATCGAACATGTATCCTCTCGCTGGACTTTATATCTTGAGAGCACTTCTGACTCGCAGTACCGTCAGTATGACAGTAGATATAGGGAGACTGTAATAAAAAGAAAAAAAAAAGTTCAACGTAAATGTTACAATCTCTCTCTCTCTCTCTCTGTATCCCTCAGTACATATACTCTTCACATGTTTCGGAGTAAGTATATTTATCGGAGGAAAACCTTCAGTCGATGGTCACTGCGCAGACCAGCCGTTCAACATGGAACTTTGGAACAGAACAAGGATATGAGGTTGACGAAAAACTTCCAGGTCACATTGTCAATTTCATTGTCGCTCGAAACCGTTTAACGTCCGTCTTTACACTTCTCGTCCATGTTGTTCACTTGTCCTCTTCTCTCTCCTTTATCCCTTGTAAAAAAACTTTGCTTTGGCTCCTGCTTCAACTCTCGTCCTATGTACTCACTCTACACTACAAAACCCAATCCCATAGATATACTTCCCATTAATATACATGCATCCAGGTATATATATTTTAAAAGGTAACATCATATATAGCCTCCTTCACTTCCATTGTATATATATACTTTTAAAAAAATATTCCTAAAGAAGAAGGAGCATAATATAATATTATATACACACACAAGATCTGTTCTATATATATATATACATATATCTTATGTATACATACGCAACTATAAAAAATATACACGTTATGATTTCACTACATATATGTATCTCTCTCACACCACATTTGATATTACGTCTGTGTTGACTGACTTACCTGTGTACAGTGTACCTGTCCCCGTTCCTTGTTAACCATATGGTTCAAGCTAAGTACGAGCAAGTTCACGAGCGCTGTTCCTCCACCAACGCTCCAATCAATACTGGAGGAGGTCTCTTTGAATGTAAACACTCTCGTCCTGACGTTCCACGCATCTACACTGGACTAGCTGCATGATTTGCATTGCTCCCAAGGCGGAGCTACCTCCATAACTTGTACCGCTGAAATTCGATATTTTGCACGGAAGGTATCTTCCCTGCCTGCATCCTCCTGCATCCCGAGAGAGAGAGAGAGAGAAAGAGAGAGAGAGAGAAACATAACAACAGTAGACAGTGTGTGTACTATACTGCAGTAAAAACTATAAGAAATCAATCAAGATTGAGTTATTACAAGGATATTATTAGTGTTTAGAGGCCCAGGGTGTACAGAGGGACTCTGGAATATTTCAAGTGAATTGACTTTTTTGGGAGGATTGGAAATAATTTGAGTAAAATTTAAATCTGTAGGGAGTCGGCAGCCGAGACGTCTGAGTACTTCTTCCATAAATAAAAGAAGTGGATTTTCTAAGGTCGGAGTCGGGGATCATTCTTGGAGGAGAAAATTATTCCGGTGATTTCAAGTTGATATGGATTCATTCGTGAGAGGACAAGGAGATGGGGAGGAGGGGTCGGAGGGTGCCGGCGGAGGTCAAGTTGACATGAACTCACCCACTGCGCAAAGTTTCGTCGAGACTTTGGTTAACATTGGTATCAGTGAGACAGATGCTAGGCTGGTAAGTGGGCTGGAATTGTGTGGGTTGGAATGTTTGGAACAGGGTTTTTTTTTTGGATGGATTGTTAAGAGAGGAGTTTTGGATTGAATGGGATTGTGATTGAGGGGGGGGGGGGATGAGGATTGAATGAGGTTTTGATTTTGTGAGTATTGTTTGGTTTGCAGGCAGTTCGGCAGACGGGTGCGGAGTCTGCGGAGGCGGCTATAAACTGGGTGTTTGAAAATTCGGATAGGGACAGAGCTGAAGAGCTAGAGTCGGGAGAGGAGCTGTATCAAGATTATAAAATGGTCTTTGTCATTAATTCGTCGCTGCCCATGTCGGCTGGGAAAATGGCTGCACAGGTTTGTGATATGTTCGGGGAAAATGAGTTCGAGGGGGAGGTTGGCGTTCTTTTGGAGTTGGTTTAATTGATTTGATGTGGATGCAGGTCGGACATGGGGCGATAGACTTATATCGAGAATTAATCAGTAAGCAAGAATTGTTTGGGGGACCTATGTTACAGTGGAGTGAAAATGGGTAGGTTGATTGGGCTTTCTTGGGTGTTTTATGAGGTTGTGATTGGGATTTGTGATGGGATGGAGGGAGAGGTTTGGGAAATCGGGGTGAATGGAGTTTTAGGAGGGATTGATAGTGAAATATGGGAGGTTAATGAGGGTTTTGTTATTGTACAGGTCGAAGAAGATTGTGTTGCAAGCTGGGAACGCGGAAGAATTAGTAGCTCTTGCAAAGAGAGCAGAGGCAGCTGGCTTGCCGTTTTCTGCAATACATGACGCTGGGCGGACCCAAATTCCCTCTGGATCTCACACTGTTCTCGCCATTTTTGGTCTTTCTGGTCAAGTTGACAAGGTCACTGGCCACCTTAAACTATTATAGGTTTTTCATAGCCTGTAAGAATTGCTTTATACTTTTCACTTCTCTTATTCATGACATCGCGATTACTATACTTCGTATATACATATATGCACATAATTTTAATTTGTGATCTTCATGAATAACAACCGTCGTAAGTTCTCAGAGCTCATTTAAAGCTGCTAATTATAATTTTTACTGTTGAAAATTTCACTTTAATATTTGTCAAAAATTATTTAGCATATTACTGTATTACGTAAGCCGATGATTTTAATTTTGACTGCCATAATTAGTGCACTGTTCAATCTCACATAGCTACCTCTGAAATTATACTAACAATACATGACGTAGTGCTGGAAGTGCTACTCTTTCATAGGTTACTATTGTTGTTGAAGTTGTGAAACTTTAATCTTCAAGACTCCTAATCTACTACTCGTATGCGGCTGTTATATTCAAAACTTCATTCCAAATTGATCGCTCAAATAGCCATTAAAGACGATCAAACTGTAATGAAAATAAAACTAATATTAACTAACATCAGTGAACAATCACAGTGTCTTAAGCAGTCTTTATTTCTCCTAGGTGTATGTAATTATTACATAAACGGTTTTATTTGTTTGCATTGAAAAACTGCCTTTGAAAATTACGAAAAGGAAAACGCTTAGAAACAGCTCCGGAAAATTAGAATAATTCTTTATTGAAGACATACATATATATAGTTAATTAAACACTGGAAAAACATAAACGTAGATTTTTGAAAGTTAGTTTGTATAAAAATGGTGAAGTAACGATTGTCCAACCACTAAATTAACATCATTGAAAGTAACCATTTTGCCTAGTTTTTCTTATCTGTCAAATATTAGCATTGAATAGACTGAAACATAAGCACTACAGACTACACAATATCATTGTATTGAATACATTAGGCATACGAAACATAAATGATAAATGTTTGCTCTGTTTTATCATCTCATCTTCTAATCAACGGCAATGCAGCACTCAGGCTCACCAACTATGTACAGCGTATAAGTCATTTCTCCCCTAACCCATATGACGGGAAATGATGCAAAACATATGATTCCGCATTTTCATTTCCTTATTTTTAAATAATTGTTTCATTCACATAATTAAGCAAGAAAAGTATGGGTTACAAATTTTGTTCCCGGTATTCTCTTCCAAATATGGTTTGACGCTCTTTGAAGCAAACTTGATGGGATTTAGAATAACTACGTGACATGACTCAGTGTTGAGAATTGTGGCTACGCCGGGTAAAAATAGTTTGAAAACATGGGGAAATTCATTCTAATGTGCGATGGCGAGGAAGTGTAAAATTATGTATTTTTATAAAGTTTCCATTTTATCGTGGATTTTCTGGCGACCATACACATATTTTCAAAATACGGGACTTCGTAACACCTTAAGACTTTAACACCTAGTTGATATGAAGATCTGGTACGATCAAACATGATGCTATGATTCCGTGTACTTTATACGGGCACCTACTTTTAAAATCGTACTCCCTTACTCCGTGCATATTAAAAAGTAGAACTCCAGTGTGCTACATTTATTACATTAGAAGATCATATGTATACCTAGTACAAGTAAATGTGTCAACCTCACGTAAGAAGATAAGCCTTGCTGAAATGATCCCGTTCTTGATAATTAAATTCCGTCAATGGAAATTTAAAAGTTTAAATTGCTCTAGTAGTGACTAAGAATACATACGTATATACATATATGGTACGCCTTGATACAATTTCTTAGGAAATAGATTTTCTAGAAGTACATGGCTCACATTTTATATTGCACATTGCACACCAAAAAACTTACACGGAAAGACGTTAAAATTTGCGACTTAGCTGAAATCATTATATTTATGATTTTCTTTGTAAAGCATGTTACAGGCAGCTCAAGTAGAAGTTCAACCCGATCTCCTACCACCGCTATGTAAACTGAGGCCACTTCAAAGTTTTTCCACCTTTTCGACCAGTTTAACATTTTCGATAAAACCAAAATAATCCGGTTTCTCCAAGCTGTTGTATGCCTGTAAAAAATAATAAAACACTTCTAAAAACAATGTACTTTTTTACGGGAATTTTTATCGGCTCTTGACTAATAAAATCGAACGCAGTTTATTTTCCTCTGGATGCTATCTGTGCTTTTCACCTACGTCATACTTCAAGAGTGTAACTATGCAATTTAGAGTGCAAATTAGTAACTATCATAACACCTAAAGTATGGCAAAGAAAGCACAGGGTATCTCAAACTTTCACCGAAGTATGGGATTCTTATAGGGTACTTTTGAAGTATGCTAATCTCTCATATTAAGTGTTGGATGGAATTATGCTGGAGAAAGAAGGCTCATACTTTGAACGGCCCTTAAAACTCGTACCAGACACATTTTAGTCATGTACAGAGAAGTACGTCAATAACTTACGGGCACAAACCCTTTATATGAGCTACTATGACTATGTACTGGAGTTTGTCATTTGAAATCCCCAAGAAAACTCCTGTGTATCGGGAGCTGAAGTTGTGAAACTTTTATCTTCAAGACTCCTAATCTACCACTCATAAGCGGCTGTTATATTCGAAACTTGTTTTCAAAATGATCGCTCAAAAGCCATTAAGGACGATCAAACTATCATGAAAATAAAACTTATGTTAACTATCATGAGTGAAGAATCACAGTGCCTTAAGCAGTCTTTATTTCTACTACTGATAAAAATATTTTTGTAATAATTGGTAAATTCATTTTGTATGGCTCCATGAATTTCACTGACATTGAATTTAACAAACTAGAACAACATCGTTGTACTTAACAGATTTTATTGCCGACCAATTAGCAATGATTCCTGACTTGTGGAAAGGTTTTGTAATTTTCGTATTAATTCGTTTTTCTCCATTGTTTCGGTTGCCACTTTGTCTTTGAATTTACTGACGCACGTACGAAGGGATGTGATTTCTTCTTCTCGAGCTATAAGCAGTGACAAGTGTTGTATTATTATTACTCTTTGCAGATAATTTCCGATCAATCGCATGGGTATCATTACAATAGCTATTATAATTCCAATGTCACTTATGCACCAATGTACAATATTAGTTATATCCACATAGTTATTCCATTGAGAAATCATACATACGCCTTGTCGGTGGAATAAATGGCTGAAGTGTAAACTAGGTACTGTCAGACAGACCTTACGTCAAACTATCAATATCAAGAGTGAAAAGGTGTCCCACATTGTCATGTTTACATCATTCTGTGTATGTCAAGATAAGCTACGTTTTACATTATATCATACGGCTACAGTCTGCTTAAGTAACATTTATTGTGCTGTCGATGGTTATGACATAACGTATTTAGTCGCGTTAAAACACTATGTTTTGTAATTTTTTTTGTCAACGAGCTTTCTCTAATTACTTGTAGGGTTGGTTAATAGTCGCTTTAAAATATCAAGATACTAGTACGTATGCTTTCACCGTTTAAACGGAAACATACCTTTCAGCAGACTGTTTAGCCTTTCAATATCCAACTTCATATTTTTCACCATCGAATTAAATTCATTCCGAATGGAGTTTTCGTTAGCATTCCGTATTGTATCAATCATGACTCGGTCTTTATTCTATCGCAATATTAAAATGTCATAACAAAGCAACATTGCAAAACAAATAAAATTGTAATATTTTATCTCTAAAAACGTCTAACCTGGTTGTCCAACATTGCTCCGATTTGGTTGAGTTTACTAGTTAACTCTTGTTCGGCCTGAGTTTCAAACTGGGATTTTAGGGCTAATAAGTTTGCTTCATAGTCCTTTCTCATGGCATCGAGTACAGATTTCTCTACGTATCGTTTATTTACTAGGGTTTTTATGGACAACATTTCCGTTTCTAGCCTCTCCTTGGTCTCCATCAGTTTTTCAATCATCTGTTTGTCGTGGTTATTTTCATGAGACAAGAGTTCTTTCATTTGGGCTACTTCTTTCTCAAGTGAGGTTTTTTCCTGCCTGAAGACCATAAATTCAGTGAATAGGTAAATGATTTAGGATGTACTCTTTCATCATTTGGTTCACTTTCAATGCACAAAGAAAGACCCTCTATGTGATTGTTTACATACCCCAATCTATAAAATTCTGCCATTAATGCTTCCCTTTCTTTTCCAATTTGAAGGAGAACTCGGGCATGCTCCGCTGACTGCTTCTCCAAATGATCTGCAAGCTTTTGAGCTCGAGGGTCGTTTGCCATTTCCTGGAGCTGGTCTCGGGCTGTTCGTAATTGCTCTTTTAAAAGGTCCACTTTGGCTTTCAACTTTGTTGATTGCTCTCGCTCGGCCTGGAGCTCCGCTTTATACTGCCGGGCTTTCTCCTTTATCCGGTCGTAATTTCCAGCTTCCTGCTTCTGAATACAAATGAGTTATTCGTAAAAGCCGGCACGTACATATATGAAACACAAGCAATCTAAGCAAACTAATAATCATGAAAATAATGAATTCATTAAGGGGGTACACAAATTAAAGAATTCATTTTACATACACTTTTAGTTTCTGATTGGGCCGTAATTCTTTCATACTTAGCAATCTTCTCAGCCAGTATCCCTTTAGCTTTCACTTCTGTTTCCCACATGCTATGTACGTCCCGAAGCTCCCTCTGGACAACATCCCGCGCTACGCGATTTTCCTCAGAGAATTTTTTTAATTTGAAATTCTCTTCTACCACATGCTGCAACCTTTCCTCGATTTGTCGTCTCTGTTCGGATAATTCCTCCAGCTTTGGTTCAACTCCAGATAACTTTTCTTGAAATTCTTTGAGATGCGTCTCCAATGTTACTTTGTGCTGTAGGACATTTTGCAACTCTTGCCTCAATGCATCAGTATCCAGCAATTTTGCTTCTGCCAACCCCAGCTTCCTCCTTAGATCGTCAGCTTCTGCTTGTTTCTCTTCCAGTAACCCGACTTTCTTTTTTAATTCTTCGGCGGATGCTAATTTCTCATCTGCGAAATGTAATTTCCGTCTTAATTCTTCCGTTTCGGATTTGTGAAAATCTGCGTTTTGAAGTTTGTTCCGAAGCTCACAAATCTCCGTATTTTTTATTTCCACCTCTTGGAGCTTGGTTCGTAAGTCTATGAGTTCATTTTTTTCTTGCTGATTACTCTGCTTTAATTTATTGCACATTTCCTCCACGCAGAGCTTTTCTTGTTCTACGTGTTTTAATCTTCTACGGATATTATCTAGTTCTGCGACTTCCTCACGAGTATTATTTAGCATTGATCGTAGGTTTTCCAATTCGGATTTATATTTTGCACCTTCATCTAGTTGCCTGCTGACTTCGTACAGTTCGGCTTTATTGTTCTCGGCTAGGAGTAGTCGCTTCTCTAATTCCTTCATTTTCTGTCTGTCCTCCTCAAAGGATTTTATTTGCTCCCTCAGGACTTTCGCTTGCATGGATTCGTTTTCAGCCATTTTCAACTTTTGCATGATTTCTTCTGTGCGAATTTTGTTGGCCTCTGCTAATGCCAGCTTTACTTTGAGCTCCTCTACTTTGACTTTGTAAACCTCTTCATTACGTAATCTTGCCCGTAGCTGCTCCACCTCTACCTGAATTAGAGTAGAGTAATCATGTATCATTTAGAAAACATGTACACTTTTAGTAAGTTAGTATAATGTTAATGGTATTTACTTCTAAGGATAGAAAATTATTGTTTTTACTTTTTCCTCCAGAAGTGCATTGTTGTTTTTATCCAAATTACTGACTTGTTCTCTGAGACGGTTTTTCTCTTGCGTCTCACTCCGCAGAAGATTTTCCACGGATTCTAGATCCTTTTGAATTTTGGTTCTTAGTTTTTGCTCTTTTTCAATCGTTTCTTGAAGTGATCGATTTTTTCTTTCAGCTTTGTCAAGCTCAGCTTCTGCGTTGTACCTTTCAGCTTTAGTTTTGCTCAGGTCTTTTTGTACCTGGTGAAGATCTTCTTCCAGTTTGGATATGGTTTCTTCTTGTTGTAGTCGGATATTTTCTGAGTCTCTCAGCTGTTCCTCGAGGTGATTTAACTGAAATTAGAATAATTATATTTAATGTTGTAGAGTTTTTAATAAAAGAACGCACGGGAGAGTATTGATTTCTCACGCGAAATTTTTCTGGGGTGGTGATTTCTTGAGAGAGTTGTCGTTCCAAATGTTTCCTACTCCCTCTCTCTTTTTGCAGCTCATTTTGGACTTCTTCGAGTTCCATTTTTAATGCTTCTCTCTTCTCCTTTTCTTCTTCAGCTACTTGCTCCAAGTGACTCACCCGTTCATCATCCGACGAATTTTCCAGGGCATCCTCGGACGGAGAACTACCAACGGTGTTATTTTGATTGTATTTTAACTGTTGAAGCTCAGCGTTTAACTCCTGTATCTTCTGTTCTTGGGCGATAACTTTCTCCTGTTCTTGCTGCAGCTGGTTTTCCAAACTGGATACCTTTCATTCAAATAGATAAGCATGTAGTTTGAGTTTTAATTGAAGTGCGGAAGGAATAAAGCTTTATGGGCTAACTTTTTGATATTCATTAGAAGTGTTACTGTTTTGTGGAGCTCGAAAGGTGCCTTGCGGGTTTGATCCACTAGTACCACGATTTCCTTGACTGTTGACGCTGCCACCAGAACCTACACTTTCTCGATTCGAACCTCCTCCCGTAGAACCTCCTCCACTTCCCCCACCTCCACTTCCACCACCTCCATCGTTGTAACCTCCGCCTCCATAGCCACCACCTCCATCGTTGTAACCTCCACCTCCATAGCCACCACCTCCATAGCCTGCACCACCATAGCCACCACCGCCACCGAAATGTCTGCCATTGATTCTTGCTAGGATTTCTGAGCAAGGATTGACGGAGGGTCTTGACCTTGAATTGCTATTTCTTTCCATGTCTCCAAGTTTTCTCTGAGAATCAACAAGTCTGTTTTGACAAAGGTCAAACGCTTTTTTGTGCTGCCTTTCCGCTTCCAATCGGTCTTCCTGTTCTTTTTCAAACAAGCGCTTGTATTTTTCTGCTTCTTTCCGGAGTTTATCCATTTCACGATGATGAGCTGCCACGACTTCTCTCATTTTATCACAGATTTCCTGATTCTGAGCGGTCAAGCATTCAACTGCTTTTCGTAGATCTGAGATCATTTGTTCGTATCTCTCACGTTCTTCAGCCAATTGACGCCGGAGTCGTTCATTATCCTCACAACATTTAAGCTTCTCTACTTCTAGAGCATCCAGAGCTGCGATTAAGCAATCCCGTTCTTTTGCAAGGCAACACAATTCCTTTTGAAGCTCTTCATTAGCTCTGCAGCATTTTGCAAGAGCTTCCTCCAGCTGCTTCATCCGCTCACAGCACATTGAGGAAGAGTCGTCTTGCCGGGATTTATAATCATTAAATTGCCGAACATCTCGTAATAAATCATCTTTCTCACTAGCCATGCAATCTATGATGTCCTGCAGCTTGTTTACCTGTGCCTCCAAGTCTTTAATCCTACTCTGCATTGCTGATTTATCTCTACAGTCCGCATCCAACATGGCATCTGCACGGGCCAGTTGAGCTCTCAATTGATTTATGATACTTTCGAGGCATGCCCGTTTTTGAATCTCCTCTTCCAATGCAAACTGGAGTGCTTTAAGCTCTGGATGCAATTTGATGAGCTCATTTTCCAGTTCCTCTTTGCAGCATTCGCAGCATGCAAGGTCATCCTTTAATTCTTCAACTTCATTCTAAATTACAAAATACATCAAAAGTTATGTATAGATATGTCTGAAGCATACTGGACGTAATGTTAAGCAAAATGGAAATTACTGTACGTATGCAAAACAGGTTTACTTGACTGTCTACAGCCGAGATCTTCACTTACGGCTAAAGTACGGAAACGAGCTTCAGCATTTGCCTTTCTTCCATATGTCTTTTCAAAAACACAGTGCAAGTCCCGTATGATTTCCCCAATAATTTCTGGGTTAGCCTCACCAGCTGTTAATCAGACTAATATGATATAATAATCGTTTACATGGAATTAGTCGTTCTTTCAAGGACACTTTTGAAGACATACAATTCCATTCTTACAAGGAATACTGTCACAGTAGCGAGCGACCTGAGGAAAGCCTTGAGCTTGACCTGGACCTTGACCCTGTCCCAATCCTTTGCATGGCGCTGGTAGTGGACGTTTGTAAGAGGTTTCACCGCAACACCCACTTCCTCCATATCTGTATTATTTACAATATCTTAACTTTCCCTTCACTAATATTATATAGACTATTTGGTAGTTTTTGTCATACCTCCGACTGGTTTCATAACCAACTTTGAACATGTTTCAGTGGCAGTTGAAGATGGTAAATCAGAGATTATCATTCTACATGTTAAGTTAGCTATAATTGTGTCATTATTACTGGTTTTAATGTAAATAACTTAATTTAATGCCCTAACCGTGTAGTAAAAGTATATGTGATTAAGAATGTACACATGTACTACTACTACTTAATACTAATTTAAGTAAAATTGGTAAATGGTTAATGGTTAATGGTATCAGTTACTACAACTTAACGTTTATAAGGCAGTGCTCTTCCGGTAGCTTATGTTATGGTGCTATGATGTTGAGGAGCATTATTCATCCAAAATAGCATATTTAACTCCGTGTTTAACAAAATCGAGGGATAAAAATAAAGTAAAATTTCATTTCTATTTAATTAAGCATATATTATTATAATCAAAAAAATAGGTTCTAAACAAGAAATATAACATTCGAGATTGACGGCCACAACAATTTATCAGTTTGTTTACTTACTCCTATTATTGCTTTCAATTATGTGTTTGGTTCGATTTTAACTAAACCAAGGACAACCAACTCCAAACTTAACGTGCTGAATATTTGTGGAACAATAATAGTTATTCCAAAGTTCTGGGGCAGTTTGCCTTGTTTTCAGGGTTTCATAAAAAATTTTGCACTCGTTATATTCAATGCATACATACATACATGTGTGTAGAAGCATAGTAAATCAATATAATGAATCATGTATCTCTTCAACTTCCATTTATAAACATAGAAAATCTATATTAAAATATTAACTAAGACCCTCATATTGCATGCGTAAAGGCCAACAAGCATATTTTGAGGGTTAGGGCCAAGGTAAAAATTATTTTATTAATCCACCCCTGACAGGTACACTCATAATTAAGTAAAACCATCTTAAAAAGCTGTATTAAAGTTTATTTATAGATTCAGGTTTGAATTTAGACTTAAGTTCGTATTCGATTCAGGTTTGAATTTAAATTTTGTATCAAATTCCAGTTTCCATCCAAATTCAAATTCAACTTTGGGGATAAAATTTGAATGGAACTTCCTGTATAGATTAAACTGAAGTTTCAATTGAAATTCAAGTCTAAATCTAAAATCAGACTTGAATCGAAATTCAAACTTGAATCAGAAGTTATGTTCGAATCCAAATTCAGGTTCGAATCCAAATTCAGGTTCGAATCCAAATTCAGGTTCGAATCCAAATTCAGGTTCGAATCCAAATTCAGGTTTGAATCGAAGTTCAAATTAATGAATTTCTTCAACCTTGCTCCGGGTCTTTCCTGGTCATGTCCACATTTCTTAATGCAGGTACCTATAATATAGCTCCCTGCAAACCATACAAAATTTCTTACAAATCAGCGCCAAAACATGGCATGAAAAAAAAATCTGCGAGAAGCAAGAAATGAAAAAATCTACATTCTGAAGAAACCAACTTTGCTTGATGTTTCTTGACCGTGAGCTCCAATATTGACCCAGATCAATGAAATAACTTTTAGAAAATGTGGAACAAAGTTTGCTACAAACTGGGGGTATCAAATATTTTATGAATCAGTCCCTAATATAGGCTGGAGGGGGATAAATGATTACGGTCACCCTGTAAATGTATAATATGTTAGATAACCCGGTTTCAAATCATCCAAAGTTTCTTATTATATTTGACACAGGTACACATGTTTTCTTATTGTTTCGCAAAATTTCGAAAGAACTGACTTTTGTAGAGCCATCTGGTTTCTGAAAACAATTATTTCAATAACAGCTTATATATTAAAATCGGTTAATTTTTATCTTGCTATTGTTGAGATTCACTTAAAAATTGTCTGGGTATAGTAGCTAGCTTCTGGTAGGAAAATAAATAATAAAAATAATTTTTATTATTTTAATAACAAGGCATGAATCGGATTTATCAGATCGTGAATATGAATCTAAACTGGTGCTAAAAAACTAAACACATTACGCACTTCGAATTCAAACTTTTTATTGCCAGTCTCAATTCTCAATGCAATTTAGGAGTTACTTAAATGCTGCAATAATCCATTACATATTGCATTTATATTGTTAAACGACTTAACAAATATATTTCTGCAACTCATATGTCAAAGTCGCAAACTTCAAGTCCACATTTCCGACCAACAGACAGAAAAGTCCCAGTAGAAGAAACACTAAAACCAGACAATCCTAACGTTCCGTTTCCGTTTCCGTGCATATTCATAATTAATATACCTATCAGAAATAGCAATAATTTTATTATTGCTGAAAATACAAGAAATTAAGTTCGCATCCGCTAGAAATTCAGTGCTGAGGTACAGTTACCCCATAACTCCTCAAAATACTTCAAGATGCCGGCAGAAGAGGTGCCCTCTGAGGAAGAGATACAAAAGCCACAAACAGTGAAAGCAGAGAATAAAAACCGTATAAATTCCGCCGATATCCCCCGTCGACGTTGCTGCACTTACCCAGATGCTACCACTACATCTGACGGAAATACTGGATATGCCTATAACAAAAGAAACTGCAAGAGTGCATGCTTAACAGTGAGTGTGAGCGACCGTGAAACGGTCTCTCTAGCTTAGAAATTATGATTTACTTTCCATGCTTATTTGAATTTGAGATTCTCCATTCTCCATCCATATTTTAATTTACAATCAGTCGAACCCATATTTCTTATTTCACAGGAAAATATGATGAAGGAAATTAGAAAAAAAGCAGATGTCCGCGCATCCCGTACAAATGATCCAACTCATCGCGACCGCGTTACACAATTTAAAGAGCATCGATACAGAGTGAAAACTGCTAGGGCTCAGGTCGATTCGAGTACGCCATCGGTGCCTAAAAATCTTTACCGCAATGCCAGTTACAACCGACGAGTAGCGAATTTCGCTAGGATTGAAAGGGAAAACACAATTATGCTACGCCATCTGGCAGAAATTATTCATGGCAAAGTATACCGTATACTCCATTCCAAAGAATAAAATATTTATGGTAAAATTTTTGCCTTTACTCACTAATCAAACTGATTTGAAATTTCCTGGAATAATAGGGTATGGTGGACAACAGACTGAACCGTGGGACCTGCATTAACAACCGAGGACAAGCTCGACAAATGCGACTCTTACGAATTACTTTCGATAATTTAAGCCTTCTGAAAAGAATCCAGTCACAAGTAACAACTGAAAATTTTAATCCTGCAATCTTGCTATATACATACCAATTCATGGTAATTTAATTTCAAAGGTCTGAAAACAAATTTTTTTTTCGAATTTCAGAAACCATTTTACTCGCGCAAAACGCAGCTTGATGAGTACCACAAAATGGAGCAGACAATGAGACACCTATCGTACTACCCACTGTACTGGCACCTCAGCAAAGAAGGTAGGTGGGGCCCTTATGAAGCTAAAGCAAAAGCTAATGCTATGTACCGTCCCCGCCCCCGTGTGTTCATGGCTCTTGGAAATTCCACTGAATTCTACGGGAAGATTCTAATCGAGCTTTTTGCAACCGAATGCCCAATGACTGCTGAAAATTTCAGAGGACTGTGCACTGGTGAATACGGAATCTCTTACAAATGCTCCACCATTCACAAAGTCATTCAAGACATCTTATGGCAAGGGGGAGACCTAAGTAGTCCAGGAGTCTCAGGGAGCAAGTCAATATACGGCGATACTTTCCCGGATGAAAATTTTAAGTAAAATGCTTTGAAATTGTATCTGATTAGACTTGATTAATTTTAATTAATATTTGATTAGACTTGTACTCCAGTTGAATATGAATTGTGATAACATACAAAATTCTAAACTTTACCACTGGTTTCAGAATCAAGCATGATAAGTGCGGAATCGTCACCATGGCCAACTGGGGTCCTAATACAAACGGATCTCAATTCATAATTACTGCCAAAAAGATGTCTATACTGGATGGATGTAACGTCGCATTCGGTCAGGTTATCGCCGGATTTCATGTCCTTTCACAGGTGAGCATACACAGAATGCAAATCCATACATTTTCGTGGTACCATTACGTAAACGGACATAACTCATAGCTCTGCAGTAAGTTAACACCTTCTGGTAAGCCAAAAAAGAAGTTCTACATCATTGATTGTGGAGAACTGGATCCAGGTGAAACTGAATTTGATGAATACCAGGACGCCTGCAATTTGTCTGAACCCGACCAAGAGCAAGAAACCACACTTTCAGAACCTGCCACTTACATTACGGATGAAGAGGATCCATACGCTGATAACCTTGCAACAGGCTCCATTAGATAGCAATGGTGTCATTACACTCCTCGATTTTCTTGACAGCAATGGTAGAAATAACTTCTATCGGGATGAAGTTGGAAATTGAATGATTTTCAAAACATGACTAGCTCCACAGTGCGAAATTATGTCCAATGATATCACTATGCTTTCAAACATTAATTCTGTCCGGTACTTGATTTAACGAAATAAAACGTCTAGAAATCAGCTCAGCCCATATATTCTGGTTTCCTTACTAACATTTACTCTTTTTCCTCTAATTCTAATATATAATAAGGGAAATATGAACATATTATTTTAGAAATTAAAATTGTTATTGCAATTTAATCTTTTAATTTGTGTGTTAATTATCGCTGTAACAATTTAAAAATTCTTAAATACATTACGATATGTCAACTTCGGGTCTGGAAAAAGTTCCAAACACCCGACTAACCAAAATTGAGACTTCCCCGACTCAAACACGAAATTTCCCGACGACCATTTTGCAAATTTTTTCCGACTGCGTCGATTTTTCCCAGCGACCCCGCCAGGGAAAATTCCAAAAAATATCCGACTTCGTCAAGTTTTCCTGACGACCCCGCCAAGCAAGGTTTCTGACTGCGTCGAGTTTTCACAACGACCCCGCCAGCCAAATTTTCGAAAATTTTCCTTTTTTCCTCAGTTGTTACTTCCATTAAAACTGCCCTTTACCCTCACAGGCAGAGTCCAGACATGTCCCGAATCAGCTGGCATAGTCAGCATTCATCCCGACTCAACCAGGAAATACTGGGAGCAAAATATTTTCAAACGCCAGACTCACTAAAAAATTTGACGATTTCGTCGAGCTTTCCCGACGACCCTGGTAGGAAAACTTTTAAGAAATTTCCGACAGCGTTGATTTTTCCTGGCGACCTTGCCAGGGAAAATTGCAAAAATTTCCCGACTTCATCGAGTTTTCCCGACGACTCCGTCCGCTAAAAATCCAAAAAATTTCCTACTTCCCCGGTATCTAAAATCCCCGAATATGATGGGTCACTTCCCCGACTAACCGGGTTCGCAGGTTAGGGAACTTTTTCCAGACCCGTGTCAACTTATAGTTATATAGTTTTGCAAAAGGAATGACCAAAATTTCAGATTAATGCAAACATTGAAGATAAACCGTTGCAATCTAACTCTAGCGAGGTGTTCATGATATTCTCCAAGGATTTTCCAACTTTCATCGTAGTAATAGTCTTCCGTAGTTGCTCCTGACTTGAATTTAATATATAAATCATCTGCAAACTGAAACTAGACTCAAAAAAGTGCTTCAATCAGAAATCACCACTTCAACTCATATTAACATTCAAACTAAAGTCCAAATTAAACTCAAATACAAAGATCTCAAATTCAGATTTGATCTGGACTTGGGTTCAAATCTGGACTTGCGTTCAAATCTGAAATCGGGTCAAATCTGAACTTGGGTTTAAATCTGAAATTGGGGTCAAATCTGGACTTGGATTCAAATCTGAACTTGGGTTTAAACCTGGACGTGGATTCAAATCTGAATTGTTCGTGTTCAAATGTGGGACAAAGGTATTGACTGGTACTTGACACTTGATACTTCAAATACCCTATGGTAAATCCCGTTCAAAATTTTGAATTTTAATTTTCAATTTAATGAATTGTCATTTTCAATTAAAATTTGAATTTTGCACAATTTTTTTGTGGAGTCTAACTTTAGTTTGCAGAAGAATGATGTAGTCGATGCAAGTCAAAAGCAACTAAGGAAAACTATTTTGATGGAATTTTGAAAATTCCTGGGGGACATCACCTTTTTGCTGGTTAATATAAGTACGAAAAAAAAACAAAGAAACTGTGTCCGTTACTTATAACTATTGTAATTGCATGCATATAAAGCTGTAATTTCCTTTTACGTTCCTTATAATTTTTCAACAGTCGTTTATTCGCTTGCTGATTGTTTGATAAGTCTGAAGTCGAAGTTCTGCCTGTAGGTTTATATAATGAAATATTTACGAAATAATGCAATATTTATACCTGGAAATGGAATTGCTCAATGACAATGGCAGAGCTTCTGTTTGTTTGGGATTTTGCTTTTGTTTCTTCAAAACTCTTAGTGCCCGGTTCTTGCCAAAAACTTTTTTCCTGCTGTAGTAGTTTCTTGCAACTATACCATTTTTAGTGACTCTTCTGAATTTCAGCTTTCGTAGAATAACAAAGCTTGCAGTGATTTTTGGGGTCATTTCAAGAACTGTCAGTTTTTTTTCAAATCCTTGTCGGAAAAACACTTCGTCACTTCCTGAAATGATTGATAGTGCAAAGGTGCAAACACTGAAGATGCGTATATTGTCACACTCGCCGCTGTCACCCGTAACTTGCGGTTTTGGGATGCTAGCTTAAAACCTGTAATAAGTGATAGTCGGTGTTATGTAATCAGGATTAATTTTGTTTTTTAACTTTTAACATTGATCCGATTGCCATTTTTACAAAGTTGTTTTTTTACTGATACGAAAAAATTACAATTTAAAATTTTTGAAAATTAGTTGATGAAAAAGCACAGAAGTGTTATTAATGGGTTGCAGGACTATGAAAAAATATTTACAGATAACTTCCAATTCCATTAACTTAATTCAAATATTATTTAAGGTCATGATTTCAGTCATGGATAATACTTAAGGAGACTAAATACTTGTACAGCGGTTAATAAAAATAATAATAATTATTATTATAGCGGGTCAAAATTTGCCTTCCCCGAAATATCGGCGAACCATAGATTTAAGTGTGTCGAAACCTTTGTTTTACATGTTACGTAAATAAACAATTTCTTGCACAGCAAGATAATAGTTACCAATTATCGAAAAAATATCTTTCGCCGGAATATTCATCGCACTGCATAATAGCATCAACGTCCATCCAAGGCAGTTGACATTTTGAATCCAGTCAATCGCAGTTCCGAGTACCGCAAGGGGATTTTACATTCTCAGTAAATTTTAACCAATCTTCATTTTTGTTTTTTCAACCATTTCATTAAGTAAATTGCCCACATACGCCGGGAAACGCAAGTTGGGGCCCCTGTGATGCTGTGCTGTTTCGATATAACCGTTCAAACATTAAAATGGAAACTCCTGACATGACACACCGGATTTCGGTATTAGGTATTAGTGGGGATAAATTTAAAGTATTATCACCAATGGTGAGTGCCAAAGCGAATAAAAATTTCGTTGCTAAGAGGAAAGAGGATTAAAATTTTTTTGCCACTATAACAGAACCATCAAATGAGAATTATTATTATCGGTAGGCCTTTAATTTTTAGGTTTTGATCAGTTCGTTTACGACTATAGACACAGGGTCTGGAGTCCCTGTGAAGTAGGGCTTTTACTTGTCCTATCTTTCTATTCATCGAACTCTAGCCATTCGCATTCGTCGATGTGAAATTCCGCGCTCTCTCCTTTCATTGCCTTTCTGAAATTGCCTCTTGCGCTTTGTAGCTCCAGTCTCCAGTTCTCCAGTCATTACTTTCCGTGTAGAACTCTAGGGGTTCCGAAAATTCCCGGGTCATTAAAGAAGCAAACAGTTTGATAAGTCGGAACGACCCACGTGCCTCAACTTATTTTTCTCCGTCCTAACCCATATAAGAGTTGATGTTGATGTTAAAATATATAAAAAAATATTCAAATCAACCCGGGTTGTAACAAATTTTCGTTCAGATTTTAGAAACGTTGTTCTATCCCTGTAGCTCAAAAACTCTGCATACTGTGATAAGGGAAGTGGAGCAAAGTTCGGATTTTTTTTGAAAAACTGCTATTTTGAAAGTTGTTGATTTTTCTCACAAACTTTAAAGGACAAAAAATATTATCTGAGGCTTGTTTGTAGCAAATTTAAAGGTCTTTCAAGCGAGCACAACATAAGTTCACTGCGTTTGATAGTTTAGACAGAGGGAAGCGGATTTACCTCACCTTTCCGAAATAATGTGATAATCCCCTACTTTCGTATAACGCGTCAAAACTTTGCATTCCCACCTCTTTCACGCTTGGTTTAGTAATTTAATAAGATTTGGTCACAGAGGTAACATTATGCTAAATTGGATTTGTGCATAAATTAATCATGTCCGATCAGATTACGAACTGACAACAAAATTACCATTGTGCGAAACATGTTTTGACAATAAAATTAATGTGTTAAATAAGTTATCTTAACAATATTAAAATTGTGCTGGTTAGGAATTGGAAACAAAAATCATCTGTGATGAGCACTACGTGCTAAGTCACCAGGGGGCGAAGCGCCCGGCGGAATGTGGCAACAAGGGCTATTAACAGTAATGTGGTGTGTACAAGGAAACGTGTGTTTAAATTCCTCCCGTACTGGACGCGGTTATATCTACTCCGGTCAAAGATGTTAATTGAGGCAAAAGAAAATAAACGCTTTTTTAAAATGTTAAAATGAAGATTTTAATAGTCCCTACAATTTTGAGCAAAATAAAGCGTTTATTTGGGAGTGCCGGCAGTTAAAATAATTGGCGAAATTTCAAAATTTTCCAAATAATTTTGCAAAAAATCCGAAGTTTTGATTTCAGAGTCCGGGAAAAAATCATGATTGTAATAGATAGTACGATTTTCAATATATTAAATAGTGACGCTGAAAAAAATATTTAAGATTTCGGTTTTTTCGGTTTATTCGCCATACTATTCGGTTTTTGGGGAAAATGTTTGTGTTCAAATGTGTCTATGATTGCGTATTACAAAGTATTTTCTGGAATAGTGACCATCAGGCACTCCTGAACGTCCAAAAAAGTGGGGGGACAACATTTTAAAATTAGTTTTTGTTACTTTGCTATTGGCCACATACAAACGTACGTATACATATATGTACATATGTATATTGTTACACATTATTATTCGGTAGTTAGCTCATATAAGCAAAATAGAACTTAATTTTTGTTCCAAATTTTTTTAAAAGAACAAGTTTTCATAGAAGACACCAACTAAATCTCATATATTAGAAACATTTTCTTACACACACTAAATACTATCAAAATTTTACTGATTTCAAATAGAGGTATCAAAGAATCGTTGAACTGATTGGCGATCTATTTCCGGGAATGGTTCAATCTGTCCTTTAATTTTTGGTCTGACATGGTCCAAGAGTAGAACCATTTCTCTAGATCTGTTCCACAATTTTCGTCCAAGGAACATCCTCCAGTAGATTTATTGGTTTAGAAGTGTATGACCTTTTCCAACCGTTGGAACAACAATTTTGTGTCGGTGAATTTTTTGATGTAAATGTTTCATCAAACATCAATATTTCATATTAATTATTAATAACCTGAAATAAACTCCTTGTGTGACGTTTTAATACTCAGTTGTACTCTTTTCAATAATATTGGCGCGTTAAAAAAACCTATTGTTTATAAATAGCTCCTAGCAAATTTTCCGTTAAGCTCGTAATACAGGAATGGTATTATCTGTCTGGTCCGACATTTTGGAACAGATTTATTGGTCTGGCATGAATTTGGAACGAAATTCAAAGCAAAAGTTTCAAAAGGTTCAAACTTTTGATCCAGGTCAAGATTTTGGCCTAGATCTATCTGGCAAGGGGAGGTCAATATGTTCGGCATACGTAGCGGGAAATTATATTCCAAATTTATCAATAGTAAAGAATGTTGGATAGAAAAATATCCGCTAATTTTTTGATGGGCTGCGTTGTGTTGAATACCTAAGTTACTATTTGAATAATCACGCTATCACACCATTTCAACCCTGAAAGTATTGCAAATTGCAATACTGGCATAAAATCGTTTGAATAAGTTCAAAATCATTATCA
The DNA here is from genome assembly GCA_947179485.1 of Allacma fusca. Taxonomy (NCBI): domain Eukaryota; kingdom Metazoa; phylum Arthropoda; class Collembola; order Symphypleona; family Sminthuridae; genus Allacma; species Allacma fusca. The sequence goes on along the minus strand of OX359250.1, from coordinate 21,984,273 downwards.
AGGATGAAAACGGTAGTTTTAAAAAATCTAATTCGGACTGCAGTATGACCCACTACTTTCACTACTCAATTTTGGTAGTTACCTAGATGAGCCGATCTTCACATGCATGCATATACCAGGATGGAAAAGATATTTATCATTTGAGTAAACATTTTTGTGTAGAAGAGATAGTTTGTTGCAAGTTTTTTAAATACAACAAAAAGCAGTTTGTGGAGGATTTAAAAAAAGAAGCTGAAGGAGTTTTGACATCAAAAAGTAAAGAAAAGGTTAATTTGATTCTTAAAAGTGGTGGGGGGGGGGACAGCAGTATAGCCTGTCCCTTCCTGACGTTTCTTGGGAGGGACAATGTCCCTCCTGTCCCCCCTTATTCCGGAGTGCCTGTGACCATCAAGGGTGGCCGTTCTAAAAAAACAGACTCGTAAATCAGTTTAATATTTCCCCACAAAATAAATGCAGTACCTTAAAATTTAAAACCACGATAATCCTCAACACTGTGAAAGTAAGACTGAAATTTAAGTTGGCGGTTAAAATCACATAGAACAAACAAAATTAGTAAGGCACCATTTTACGAGAAAGATAAAAATGTTAAATAAAATCGTCACTAGAATATGTACATGTGTTATTGCGCGTTTCGATCGAAACCTTTCCACATGGTGAGTATTTTGACTTGAAACGTTTATGCATTCTAGTGCGCAATAACCATTACCAGTTTATAATAATGTGCGCGTGAAACATTTTTGTATATAATTGCACATTAAATGGAATATACATGTGCATCCGTATGAAACGTTTCCAAACCGTGAGTATTTCGACTTGAAACGTTGGTACATACAGTACTAGTGCGCAATAACCATTACAAGTTTAGAACAAGTTTAGAATAATGTGCGCGTTAAAACGTTTGTGTATATAATTGCGCATTAGGCGGTTTGTACATGTGCTTCCTTGTATTCAGTACGCATATAGTAAATTGTGCAAACGTTTCATATTCGACTTTAAAACACCATGTATAAGTACTCCCGACCTCTACCGGTCGTCAGAACAGACAATTCAATGTAAACAACAAACCCTACAATAGATGGCGCAAGCTGTACTCACCAATGTGCACACATATGTACTACCATGAGTTTATACGTGGTCTTATTTATTTTTCGGAGGTCAAAGGGATGACACGACGCGATTCAAAAACAATAGGGTTCTTCCTTTTTGCATGATATGCCCCGGTAAAAAGTTTGTAGTGCGTATGATTCTGCAGATATCGTGCGGACAAGACAGCCTCTACAGACAGGCAGACAGTCAGACAGCCAGACCTTCGCAATAGGGACTCTCGCTTCGCTTCGCCCCTAAAAATAGCATTGTGCTGGTTATGAGTATGAAATGGCATAAACAATGTGCTGAACTGGACTTGGTAGCAAAATTAACATGCATGAGTTCATGCGACATCTACCGGTTCATGGAAAAGACAATTTATTGTTAACTACAAATCCGTCTATAGTACTGCAAGCTTTAAATTTCCCAGTTTCTGTACACGTGTGTTCACCTGTGTGGCCTCATTTAATTTTTCTGAGGTCAAGTGGATGACCCGATGTCCTTCGAAAACAATATGCTTCTTACTTTTTATCTAATCTGCCCGATGCAAAATTTGAGTTGTCTGGTGCCCTTGATTCGGCAGTAATCATGATGACAGACCCAGACAATCGCAATAAGGTCTTTCAGCTTCGCTTCGCCCTCAAAAAGTATGTTTGAACTCCGGATCTTCCACCTATTCAGACCAGAAGAAAGTACCGATGAGAAATAAATTTGGTACCTTGGACTTCTTAACATTTGTACAATGGTTACACCCCAAAACTATTTATGCTTGAAATGATACATTGCCAACTTTCGTTTTGGTTTTTTAGATTAATAATTAATTAATTTGTTTTAATCTAGAAGTATTAAATTCCTACAAAAATACAGCAAGGATTATAAAAGGTAATGAATGCGTTTAATACGTACTATATTTTAAACCCAGTTTTAAAATTCTAAATTAATCCCATTAAATATTACTTGATATTTACAGGGAAGGTTTTGTGATTAAAATGAAAACTGGGGAAATTCCTACAGAGAAAACTGATTTACACCCGAATACGGTCCAGTCAAGGTATTTCATTATATTATTTATTTCATAAGAAAAGGATTACAAGCTAGTTCAGCCAAAATAGCCCTTGGTTGTATATATGGTTAGTTGGTAAAGGTGTCTTACCATTTCAGTAGTAAAATTTTAAGATATGGTAGGAAATACATTACAGGGATTGCAGGCTGTTTAGACAAAAGTAGTCTTGGAAGGTACCAAATTTTTTAAAAGGTATATTTGTGTGCTAATTGTAAGTATTAGAAGACAGATTTTTGAAATCGAGTTGCCAATGAACACTATCTCAATTAAGATAAATCATTGAATTTTGTAAAATTTGCTTTTCGGGGATTTATTAATAATTGTAAGTTGTGGCAGATAACCATTTATGTAGCAGAATAATTTTATATTTATATGAGGAGTTACTCCTTAAACTATTGTTAGTACCACAAAATGATTTATGTGTGCATGTTCACAACATGTTCACGGCATATGCTAATTTAAAATATGAGTGTAGCACAAACGTCTTGTAAATATGATTTAAAATGGGATAAGTACATATATTGCATTATTGCCACTTATATGTGATATGGGCGACAAAGAGGCTATGAAGCGCCCTGTACATACATATGTACATACATATACATATGTACATACATATGTAGATGTATAAAAACAGGAACTAAACAACATTCACCAAAGTCGGGCGGGCAGGAGGAATTTCTGATATTGCAATTTTTTCATGGACGGTCTGACATTCACAATATATTTCGTAATGCTGAGAATTTGTAGTAAATTTCAAAGGGATTCATTTGAGTCGAGTATCGTCTTCCTCTCTTTAAAACAATTCGCAAACTTTGCTTCAACTTTCTGATTCATGATTGTTCATGAATTTAACGTGGTTTTGAGTAATAATTCTAAAAAATACCAATTTAACTACACATTCTGAAACAGTATTAACGACAAATATTGACTTGGAAAGGCCAATGAGGTTGTATTTAAATCTGGGAGAACATTTCCAGCCAATCGTTGCAGTAAATACCTCATAATAAATTTTCTTATTTGTGCTAGTCACGGAGCAAATGATCATTATATGCCACGCCATTCAATCAAGTAAAATATAAGTACCCAGTCCAAATACAAAGTAAAATGTGGCGATTTCACTTGCTAAAAATTACAAATGAATAACTTTGTGACACAGAATAAAATATAAAAATAATACAAAATTTACTAAAATGTTCATCCAAAAATAAGCTTCCCGAATTCTAGGGGGCAAAAAGAACTTTACGCTTATTTATGGACCCCAAAGTAGACCGGCATAAAACTTTAATCCTGTACAAAAATACAATTTTGATGGTTCTGACTTATGACGGACATTTTTTTACCTGCACCAAACTATTCAAAGTATGGCTATGTCACTGGTTTATATATTCCTACTCTATATTCTTGAAATATCTATACCTTGAACGCTTAATCACATTCACTCAAATTACCACCAACTACTATTTGCTCTCCAATGTTATTATACCAATTTGGCTCTTTAAATCGGTAGATGTAGTAACTGCCGTTCTCTAGGATTCCTTGGCATTAAACTCAAAGATATATGTAGTTTCGCTCTAAGCTTTTGTACATTGTACAACACCTCTCAGAAATTATCCATCTCCTTTCAGTAAGAAGAGTGCTAGAGAGACAACCAGTTTAATACTATCATTACAATGATGGGCCTTTCATATTTTGTCTTTACTTGACCACAAAATTTACCCGAGAATAGTTCGACATTTTTGGAATTTGATCATTTTTCTTCAAATACGTACTGACCCCAAGGAAACCGTAGAAATTTAAAAGGGAAACACAGTGTCGAATGACCGGATAGCTTGTGATGATTTGTCATTTGTCATTGTCATCATTTGTTGATGAGGCGCTATGGAACAGTTGTTTAGGAGGACAAAACCACTAAAAACAGTCATGATTCATGATCATTCAGACGGGATTTTCAAGCCGTATTCTTTTTATACTACAAGCAGAAGCACCCAGTTGCAATTTTCGGAAACTTACATTTTACGGTCACGCTGTTTGAGAAAACAAACTAGGATTTGGGGTGTGACTTTCTAAATTAACCCCCCTCTTGTCTCAAGCTTTCTGTGAGCCTCTCTGTCATGATTCATGAAAATATTTAAATAGTCGTTTATCTAAAACGAAAATCTATTAATTTCTTGGGATGAGTTCTTAAACTGTACAGGTGTTTTACATCCATTGGGTGAGATGAAGGTGAAGTCTTACGAATCCAAATGATCCTGTATTGTATTGACAGTTAAAGTAGGAACGGCTTGTTTAGCTTTGAAATTTGGGTAAATAATTTAAAACTTTCGAAGTCTTTTTCTTAAAATTATCCTCACATTGTTCCACTCATCGCAGTATAAAGAGTTTTGGTGGAGCGGGGATAAAGTAACCGTTGAAAAATCAAGCGAAACAATTCCTACAACATACGGATACGGAATCGAATATTTTAGTCGTGCAATTGCTACAGAGCTTGGGAACTAAATGGTTTCCTGGAATCCTGTATGCATACATACATAAATACATACATACATATGCAATCAAAACACAGTCACCGCTGAAAATAAGTTTTTCAACCCGTGCTATAAGGTAACCCTGACTAACTATTCTTCTCAAAATGAGAAATATTACTCAATTTGTTGGCTGGAATAAAAAACAGTAATTAGTTTAATATTAAAGTTGTAAAAAAACTAACTAAAACAAGGGGGATTGTATTATTTTATTTTTTATCTATCCTATAGGAGCGGCATAAATAATTATATTTTTATCACCTTAACTGAAACAGGTAGAAAGTAAAACTATTATTATTGTCATTATCGACACGATTATAATTTCTAGCGTTCTTGCTTGTATTTGAAAATTTTTACCTTCAGAGATTAATACATTTTGATGCCCAATTAAATTATGCTTCCAGAACTTGTGCCTTGAGCGTTTGTTCATCTTAATGTTTTTGGTTTTAATTCCGGAAAATATTTCTTTCCCTCACGGTTTCCTTAAATTTTTAACTGGAATTAGGAATATGTGAGCATAAAATGAATTGAGAGATTTAACACTGCTTTCCTTGGACTTTTGATTTCATGTTGAAGATATGATACTGGCTCATCAGCATTAAAACGTACAAAACAAGTGCTTGAAATTTTGCTTGTATATATAGATTCGAAGTACCCTGAAAGTTTTTCACAAGCACCGAATCATATGATGTCAATGCGTTCATTAAGGAATAAATCGCCAAGATGAGCTCCAGTAAAATTAATTCCATCTTCTACGTAGATCCCATAAATAATTACGTTTGAACGCTTGAAAAAAAACAATAGGGAATTTCATTTCAATATACTCCTAAAATAGCTCATACATAATTATGTGATACTTGTTGTCTATAAAATATATGAGTACAAGCGGAGTTAGGGCTTCTGTTCGGGACGGTACAATTTCGGGACAAAATTTTTGTCCTTATATTATTTCAAGACGGAATCGCGACGACCTTTTTTGTCCCGAGGATTTCGGGACGGGACAAAAAGTTGTCCCCAGTAGAAACCCTAAGCTGAGTAATTCCGAAAATATGTCACTTCTATGATTACTAGTACTATTTTAAGCCCTGCCAAAGTTTGACTAGTGATAGAAAAAAGCTAAGTGGTTATGGTTACTACTAAATTATGTTATGCACTTGAATCTTGTACTGATGTATGAGTACAAAAATTTATTGTAAATATCCTGCAGTGCAATTATCTTTGGTCCTTGCTTGTAGTTGTATTTTGTGACCATAGTGCAGACGATACTAACAATAAGTAACTACTCCATCAAGTTCGGGTAGAAAATACAGCATACATATTTCCTCAGCTTTGGATGAGAACAGGAACAGAAATGATGTTACATTCAGTAGAGATCTTACTTATTATTTCAAAGTCTCAACTCTGTACTGTACAAATGTATTTACAAACCACAGTCACATACTGCAGGAACAAGGTGTACAATGTGAGCATGTTCCCATAAAAAACTTGTATTTGAACATATGATAAACAAACTATATGTGCAACTAGTTGTTGATTTTCACAAGTATGAAAACAATTTACCAATCGGTGTAATCACATTCGGGACATGGAAATTTTGATGCCGTGACTTTGTATTTGTAACATAAGCTGACTGGTATTTCTGGGTTACATTAGCACTGAATATGGAGCAAACATTTCCATCACCAATTTGAGCCAATCAGGGATTCTTCCAGAAAAGCAGTACATACATACATAGCAGTAATATTACAATTGAAATAAAATATATTGTAACTTCTAATTTAATTCTACGTCCCAGTAAATACGACACTAAAAATGAAAACCTGCAATGCATGGCATAATGTATATCATATATGAGTGTAGTAGAATTTAGAAACCACATTCACAATAAGTGCTGTACCCCAAAGATTACTACTGATTCCGAAACACTCACTGTTGCCATGAATGAAGTTCACGGAAGACAAGTGAGTCTCAAGAATTTCACTTTAGATCCATCAAATTACCATGTGATAAAAAAACTGTTGTCGCTTTTCAAAGTGTTTACTAATATCTATGCATGTGCATACGGCATTGCAAAATGAAACCGCAACGCATAAAAGCTATTGCACTTGAAAAGAATTGTCGTGACGTGACCAAAGCCTTCTTCAAATGCTTTCCAAATGAATTTTAATGTCACTGAAGGGATTCATACAAGTATTAATGATTTTGGGTGGGATGTTGTAAAGTGAGATCTTAACTTTGGGACCCGGCACATGCTTATTCCTTAAATCCGTGGTATCACGATCAAGTAAAATTGAAAAAAAAAATCCATCGTCTACCCCAAAAATTCACGTGTACGGCTATGTAGCTACTGTATCTATCACTCATAGTGGTCAAATCCTTCGTAGCTGACAACTCATGAATTATGAGAATGTGGTGTCCCTATCTCACACGTGATTTTATTACCTGTACCTTCTTGTTAGTCATTTCCACTCCGTATTCTTTGAGGAGAGGAAATAATACTCATAGCATATGTAATGTAATGATACTTAGGATACGAAGTGAGGATTGAATTCCGTACTTTCGTGGTAGCAATTGCTTATGTGTAGATATATGTGTGTGTGTGTGTGTGTTGAGAAAAAAAAATTAATGAGCGGAATGCAACGAAATGCATGTATCGTCTCAATTTTCTGTGTTTTAATGTTCTTCATATGTCACTTCACTTTTTCAGGGAAAAAGTGTGTCCTAGGAAGCTCATTATTAAAAGATGGCCTGGTCTTCAACGACTGCGGTCGAAACGATTGGTTTGATACCAGTCTCAAGACGTGGAGATAAAGATTACTGTCGTGATGGGAAATATGTCAGTTGTCAAGCTCATCCTCAATAAAATGTCTAAATAAGAAGAAAACTTGAAATTCTCAATGAATTACTTTTCTGACCATCCAATACCGGTGACAGTACTCACCAACCATGATTTCATTGTTGACTGCAAGTAGGTACATGTGGACGACACAACATCACAAGCATAATGTCTCAGTAGTGGGTAGTTTTTTTTTAAATCTATGTACATACATACGTATGTAGCTATTAGCTTCCTCTCCTAAGCTAAAATGTTCATTGTTATATTTTTTGGGGTATATCCCAACATCTGAAATATATATCTATCTGTAAGTAAGGATAAATAATGACACTCACTTTTTCACTGAGAGCCTTTATTTTGTTTTCATGCGCTGTTTTCTTCATTTAGACACCCCTACATGTTTACCATTAAGTTACTTGTTGAATAAAAATATTTTCATTTAGCCCATTCCCTATTTAGTGTATGTGTAGAACACACAAGTAAATTATTTTTTTTAGATTTTCCTATTATGTTCCCAGATAAATAATAAACTCCATTGGTTCCCTCTCCTGCTTATGTGGGCAAAGGATATGTACTTGTGGGTCTGCACAAGGAGAATGCGAGCGGTCGTGCGTTATGATTAAACCGCAATCGTTCTCTTGTTAAAAATGTATCTTAACCGCTCACAATATCAGATTTATTCAGTCCGGATTTTGGCATTGTCACACACATACACACACACACACACAGACAGAGACTTTATGCACTCTAGTCGTGATCACCATTTTACCTTTTTGGAGTGTTCTCGTTCATTTACAAGAAGTGTACTATTGCACTAGGGTATGGTATATGTAGTGTTCATTAGAACAAGAAAATTCGTTTCTATGAATGCCTCCTCTACTATCTTTCCGCTCAAAGAATTTCAAGTGCTAATTTCTATTCCTGTACAATATCAGGTACTTAATAAGCTCAACTTCATACATGCTCTCTCAAGAGACAGAACTATATTTGCAGCATTCCCAGGCCCATTTCCCAATGCCAATCAATAGCATAAGGAAGGAATTATGACTATAGACCTCCCCTTCAAATCAGCTTACTCACCTTGGGTTTTAATTAATGATAAAAGGGATTAATCGCCTTACTTAGGAGCATTAGTGGGGGTTTGAGTTGGAGTCCAATGTTTGTATTTGACATATTAGTCATTCGGTGTACTTAGCTACTTGAACGTCGTAAAAGACTGTAAAAGACATCAATATTTGATGACAATCGTCATAATGTCAGTGTATTTCAACCAAAAAAAGTAGCTCTCTGGGCCAGCCCATCTGTCTTGCTCTTAAATTCCAAAAATGTTTCCATGCACGAGTTATTGTTTCTATTTATTAGATTCTGTCATGACCCCTTTTACTATAGTGTAAACACCAGGTGAAGAAGCATGTGCTTCTAAGGACATTCTACTAGTCGCCTAATTATATAACGCTAATTGGGGGATTCAGCTTTTATTATTTTAGCGGTGAAACAACAAAAATAATGAAATGGAGTCTGGTGAGAACTAGGTCAGTCCAATGAGCCCACTTGCACCAGACCAGAAGTAGTAGTAAATGGTTTTGCTTGAATAAACACGGGCTTCATATGTACAGTCCGTTAAATACGTCTCAAAGGCTCAAACCTCAGGTGTGATAAATGATAATAAGTTATCTTTTTTTTTTTTTTTACTTCCACTGTGCCTTCTCTGGCAGAGACTACACAAGGAATACATTCATCCCCACAAAATATGTCCCTATATGTCCACAATTCCTAAAATGAACTGTTTTCTGAATTATTTTTACATTCATTCACTCTTACACAGATGCCTCATACTTAAAAAAAAAAGCATCGGGAAATTCAACCTTGATTACGGATTTTTTTTTTGCTATTGTGGTAATTCTATTTACCAGTTTCATTTTATTTTTTATTTTTTTTGAACTGTAGCGTATTTACACTACCGTAAACAAATACGTCCGTAACATTATGGACTGTTTGCCTGAAAAATATATAACGGGGGGAATGTTCGATCTAATTTCCTCAAGGGGAGGCTTTCGAGCCCATAAAGTCCTAAAGATTTAATGCTTGAACATGCTGGGTGATTATGTTTTAAAAATAATGTGTTTATGAAATATTACAAGCCAATAGTTTAGGTATAATAATTGTGAGAATTTTCGCTATATTAAATACAGGTAGGAAGTTTTCCTTCAAATAATGACTGCATGCATGGAGCGTGAATAGTGTGGTGGGTCAATTAGTGCTGGGTTTTTTCTATTGACTCCATGTTACAATGTATTTAGCGGCGGAATTATTAGAGAACCCACTTGATTACGGATGTAGTAGCGTGCACTGATAGGGACTGAGTCCTGGGACAGGGACGTAATATAAAGGGATATCTACATACATATACAATTTATAGTATACAGTATTTACATTATATTTTAACTACGGTTTTACTGTAGTTACTTTAGGGTTTGACACACTTTCCGCCCTGAGATCACACACATCTTTCCTTGTAGTAGGATCTGTGTGGATAGCAGCATTTACATGGGGATATACATGAAGAAAACGATGCTTCATCGTCATGTTTTTATGATCAAGACCGTTGATGCAAGAATAAAATTAGGCTTATTAGTCTTGCTCATAAAGCATGTTACTTACATTTGCAAACAAGTCAGCTGTATGCATAACATCAGTGAGTGTGCAAAAGGGTGACACAGTAGTACAAAGGCTCTGATGTACAGACTGTGGCTTTTAGTACTTACTAATATCTATTCCAGCTACGTACATAACATACATACACAAAGTTGTTTACAAGGATTACATTATACATATAACACAGAGTCCTGAGCACATTACTATTTACTGTCAAGTTAACTGTATTTTTACGAAGTAAAAACATGGAGTGAAGACGAAAATTGAAAATAAAAAATTACTTTCCATTTTACAGTATACACAACCATTATCGGTTTTTATGCTATTAATTGATTGCCTCCGTTCAACTCTTCCACCGTGAGCTAATCAGCTTTGCGAGTTTTAATGATTATGGCACAACCTCTTACCTTTTACTGGGATTTGATGGAAAGCACTTGGAGCCCTCGGGAAAAAAAAATATTTCAACAACATAAATACTCGTTAATTTGGATTTGATTTGGTAACGTCACATTTCTGACCGGAGAGTCCCTATTAAATTGTAGTTTGAACTCAATGGGGTGAAATGGAAAGAAAAAGTGGGCACAGAGTAATCACAGAAATATGGTAGGGAAAGGATACAAAAATTTTGCCAGTCATTTTTTTTCCCCTCCCTATATATTCCATACGGTTTGTTGGGAAACGTTATGACCATTTTATGCAATAACTGGAATCGTGATGTACGCTATGTAGCCTATGTTTCACGCAGTGACGGAGACTTTATTGACTGGGTCTAATCAAGAGAGGGAATTCATCATAAAAAGCTTTGATTGCGGGCGATTAAAAAGGGGTGAGAGTTTTTACACTTTAGCTTTAAAATCCTTGGTGAATTGAATTGAGAGAAATTAAACGGTTCTATGGTTCATAACTATTTTAATTGTTCTATGAACAAGACCCCACCTTGTTTTACTTAGGTCATCATTATATTTGAATAGATACTGTATCATGACCCACGACGTTGAAACAATACGAGAGCATTTCCTTTTAAAGCCTACCTCTCTGTAAGTAGTGTTGATTGATTTGCATCAGGAATTGAATTGAATTTCTAATATCAAAAAGCACTCACCAGCATCGTACAAAGGTTCAATCATCCCCTTCCTTGAATTTTATACTATTTGTAATGACTTAGTGAATTTGTAATTGAGGTTCCAATTCGTACGTAGAGAAAGTGAATGGATTTGAGATGTTTCTCAAGAATAGAACCATTCTTTCCATCTTCAAGAAAACTTTTGGCAATTTATTGAACAATAACTGAGGCCAAACTTCCACCTTTATCTCCAACCTCCTGTCAGGGCTATTTCTGTTTTCTATAATCACCCAATTAGCTACGGGATATTGCAAATCCTCCCAACGAGCAACGCACACACTATACCGGTTTGTCGATAGGAAGTCCTTAGAAATTTCGTCTGAATTAAACGAGCTCATGCCTTAAATCACCTATGTATGTGGAGCCTAATCATTTCCACCACGAACTGCTCTCGTAACGTGCCTTGGATCACTCATTTGGGGAGGCTGATGAGGTTCCTAAAACTCAGGGTGGACGGATTAGATAAATATGTACTTGTTGTTTAGAGTGTTAGTAAAAAAGGAAAATAGTTTCAAATGAGTGATATAATAATAATTACATTACTAATTACTGTATTATAGTAACCATGGGCCTTAACTGCTCTCATGGTGTGAAAAACAATTTTTAATGGAGCTTCTTATTTTTGGAGCCATTCGACTGCTACTAGAGACTATCGTATTCCTTGTAAAACCGATACTTTGTCATTATGGATGGCTGCAAGCGGTAAATTAATATGAAATCAAGATGGAGCTGAAACCTGAAAAGGAAATTGGTCGGGGGGGATAAGATTTCCTCTTTCCTTCTGCTTACCAGATGATACGGACCTCGGATTACATGAAGAGTATGAGTTATGAAGTTCATTTCCTGGTGGACGTTAATAATACAGGAGTATTTACAAAGGTGTAACGAGGATTGGTCTGGTGTTGTTATTTTTTTGGGAAAAATAATATATATCTATTTGTAACAAATGTAAAACTTTGTTCAGTATAAGTTTCGATTTTTTTTGACGAATGAGGAAAAAGTTGAGAAAAGTTTTGGTATTTTTGTTATGAATCATATGGAAAAACAAACACTAGGTTTATGAGCAGAAAGATCAGAAGAAAGGTGGGATATTGATAACCGGAAGGAAGCGTCCCTTGCCTTAGGTTGTACAGGTTGAGCATACAAAGTCATGGTAAGTGGAGCTGGTGTTCACGGTGTTACTCCCTCAACTGGATGGACCCATCTTCTTTAGTGGACTAGAAATAAAAATCTCATCTTCTTTTGGTCATCATTATAACGGGACGAACTTTTGGGTTGAAATCAGTTTCCTCTGTTTTTCTCCTGTTATCATTTCACCGCAAGTATATAGTCGCTTAGCTAAATTATCTGTTCTGAAGGATTTTTTAGAGGAAATCTCATTTAGGGTACTGCACTTCAAGTGAGGAATTCAACTTCAGGCAGATGCTCATACTTATATCTCAAAAGTGATACTTTAAGTACTGATTTAGAATGTTTTTTCAAAGTTGCACAGCGTTCCTGCGGAATGACTGAGATCAACCACAGGTTGTCAGTCAAGTCAATCAAGCCATTTACCATTTTACACTTGTTGCTTCCTTTTCCTTTTGAGCCCTCGGCTTTAATAGGAATCACTCTCTTCTCTATATGTGTTCCTATTAAAAACAGAACTTTTGCTTTTGAAGCATTTGTTCCTACAAACTAACTCACGAATGTTTCTCTCACTTCAACTCCGCTTTGTATATAGAGCAGCAGCAGCAGTTCCTACTTATATAAGTGGATTGTACACAGAAGTGTGATGTAGTATGTAGTAGTATTGTATACGCAGTATCATCAAATATTTCTCCCGTCGTTTTGGGATAGATAGTATTACATGACAGTAGGTAGTACAAGATATGAAGATGAACGTGTAACATGTGATCCGCGAAGAATTTCATGTTCCGTTTGAAAATTTGTTTTCAATCTTGTATATGATGAACTCAATCACGATTCTTACACTTGTGTCAATTTCTAACAGATTGTTTTGACTGTTAAATTTTTTTTCCCTATTCTCTTTTACCCGCCCTGAGAACATTTCGTTTATAGATAGTTTTTTTTTTCTGTAGTCTCATAATAATAATTATTATTGTCAGACACCTGCTGCAGCAAATTCTATCAAAATGCCATATCATTCCTTATCACTTTTGAAGAAAATGCATGGCCCTTGTACGATAATACCCAGTCATAAAATAGCATGTGTAGCACTCAATTTTGTATTTTATATATTTGACGTTGTTGTTATTACCCAATTAAAATCCCGTTCCTTCCCATTCTCAACTGTTCATTTATCTGGTCATTTTGAAGGAGGTAGCTAATATTCCGATTTGAGTCATATCGCAGAATTGTATCCGTGCTTCTCCCTCATAAGTCCCTCAACGGTACTGCTCGAGAGAGGGTATATCCAAGACTACAGGAGCAGTTCAAGAAACTATTTTAAATATAATTATTATGGATGTTAACAAGTAGTGAGGGTTTCAAATGTGAAAGGGATCTTTTCCGGGACATTAATACTTCCCGAAGAGTACCGGTAGGAACTATCATTCATTTATTTCTGTAAATCCGGGATTCAGAACTGTGCACATCCAAAGTTGATGGGTCCGCGTAGGCGGATAAATTATAGTAACGAATGGGAAATATGATCCATCCGGAGTAAGTATGTACAGCCCAGTGAATGGTGACTTGCGACAGGGGAAGATGACAAAATAGATTTTACGCAGAGTAAATATCATCTGGTGCACTCGGAGGGGCTGAGAGCATACGGAACTAATCAGTGTCATGGTACTCATAGGGTGCGTAAAATTAAAGGATCGGATGATCCCTTTGTTGTTCTCTAATCACTATGAGACAAGTCTCCGGAATCATATCAAACTCCAAAGCTCGTGGAAGGATTACACGACACCTTACATAAACTTGGCTGCTCAACAAGTGATCTATGAGGTATTACTGTTGTTGAAGCTGAAACGCTTATTTTCTTAAAAATTTTCCGCCCATTTTCCACACTAACAATATGACCAAAACGTTGTTGAGTAACAGGAAAAGCAATGACATTTTTGCATTTCTCCAAGTCATCGTCATCCATATAGTAGCAGGCCGCTCTGAGATAATCGAGTGTACGACACTTACTTTACCTTGATACCATAAAATTGATAGAGCAAACTCAGTGAGGATAATTTAATAAGAATTTAAGCCTAATCAAGCTACTGTATCCAATAACATAGTAATGGATAGATGTGTATATATCCACACTTAGTGGGCTTGCCTTGTGATTACTTTAAATCACCTTGCCCATACAGATAGATACTACTTCACTGGCTTTTGGAAAGGATCAGGACGAGTATGGTACAGTCTACGTGGGTGACAAAAAAACAAGCGAATTTAAGCGTTTACCTCGTTAGAGTCCGTAATCATACCAAAATATAGTGTGAGTATGCATCATAAGGTGTTGCCACTGATTAGCTCTGACTTTACTGCTATTTACAGCTTAATGAGTCTCTCTCTCTCTGCTCCGCGTTTTTTATGGAGCAGATCTTGTTAGTTACAGAAAGATTGAAAGAGAACATTCTCTGTTAAAAAGGGAAAGAATAGGGCCGGATATCCTTGTCGACAACACAAAGTCGTATTTGTTTTTATTCTCAAACCGGAAAATAAACAATTGATTACAGGGAAAATTGCATATCCCTAATTAATTTTGAGCAAGAGTTTACAGCAAAGGCATAAATTCTCAAATTTGGGGGAAATTTGGAAATTTTTTAATTGTCCCAGGATTACAAAGCTCCTTTATTATTACTTTCCATGAACTCTCTTCACAGTTTGTGTGTGTGTGTGTGTGGAGAGTTGATTATTGTGAGTTTGTAAGGAAGGGGGATATATTGGACGTGGAAAAAGGGCCCAACTCAGGATAATAATTTCCAAGTTTTATTTATTGAACCTCCTTTACTCTTTTAATTGTTCGAACTATAATGATGGTAGTAATAACAAGCTTTTGGGATGAACATAAGTTTGTTTACAGTAAACACTTCCTTTGGAATTCCTTATTGAAGGGGTGGTTAATCGAATGACTAAATGACGCTTGATTATTTCCATCTCTGTTATCTGTCGGTGGGCTGTGTAAAGCATGAATTTACTTACAATGTAATTATTGTAAAAGAAATTCTATTGGTTGTGACCAGCAAGAAATTTCGTACCTACAAGCGAGGGTGTACAGCTTGTTCACAGCGTACTCCTTAAGCGACTTGTTACGTTCATTTAATCTGTCACGCAACACAAACAATAATAAAAAATCCGCGCAATGTTCAATGGAAAAATTCTTAACTTTTGTCATCTTTTCTGCACGTATTTGAGATTTATTTATAATTTGCAACTTTCTTCCACTGTCTGATCAGAGAGTCGACAGTGCTTTTGAGTCAGCTACTATAATCCCTCACAATACCATGTTTTTTTTTAAGAAGAATAACTCAACTCAGAATTTTGTCTGTTGTGCGAGCGTCACTGGTCGCTCTGCTGAAAGTCCGTTATTTACAGCTTGATCGGAAGGGATCTTCAGAGAGTGAATCAAATCAAAAGCGAGTAGTTATTATTTGAATATGAAGTGATGATTCGCAATTATACGACGCTTTTCCTCACTCAAGTGGACTCCTTTTGTTTCTTAAATATAATTGACTTTCTGAGGATTTTAATTACTCCCTTTCTCTCCCTCGTCTTTTTCCTTTTTATTATGAGCCCCACAACGAATGAAGACGAGTGCAATTATTTATGACTTCATACTGTTTCCCACCACAATAAACATGTCTATTGATGCAGATTCCGAGAGCTGAGAGTCCATCTCACATTTCCGACGTACTTATTGACTATAGGTTTCCCTTCTGTGTGGAATCCTCACAGAAATACTGGTTTATTGAAATCGAAGAATTTTATTCAGATCCTGTCATCATCCCATGATTTCCCTTGAGCTAATTAACTCACCTGTACGTACTGACAACAAACTTTCCGAGCTCCTCGGCCGTTGTAGCACCTATGTATACAGATATACACCAATTTCTTACTGAATTCAAATTGGTGTAAAAGGTTCATCCCAGTTTTAATACAACTGTCAAAGACCATCTCTACACACACACACAAATGACTTGACCAAATTAATATAAAGCTTAAAACTATAAGTTCTTCCAGCAGCGAGGAGCAGCCCTATATGTACTACACACTGACGGACGTTCAATGACTTGCAGTTGACAAGAGGCTCTTGACATGAGGACTATGCCTATACTCAGGTAGACTTTGATTGATTATGAAACAACAATGTTGATAAAAATTGTGCACGTGATGGTAACACGATTTCTTAGCCTCTGCCCTCCTGTATTTTTTTTAACAGCAACAGCAGCAGCCGGTGAAAAAGAAACTCAAAAGTGCAGGGGTCGAACGAACACACCAACTGTATACGCATGGGAGATTAAAGCTTTAATAAATAATAAACCTTATGTACGGCTCACAGGTAGGGACTAGAGACTGGAAGTTACAATACCCTATAATCATATGCACCCTACCGAACATCAATACTTATGTGCACGCATTGAGTAAACTTTTAACCGAGAAGACCTAAGTCAGGAATACATTTACACATATCTATATCTATAGTAAGTTATAGTCCTTACCTGCCACTGCCAACCAACCACTTCCACTCATTCAACTCGACAAGTAGGGCTTTATTTTCCTCCCCCACTTGATACAATTTCGTGCGGATCCGATTTCCGGTAGTAAGTTTAGAAAGGACTGTGCTTATGAGAGAGACTTCTACTCCCGCCATGTTTATGTGAGCATTCCCTAGACTTGTGTTTCAACGTTCCAAAAGTTTTAACTGCTTAGTCAATACGAGCGTCATGCCCTTTACTCTATTACTCATAGGATTTTATGCCTCGTGGATCCTTCATATATACTGAAGCCTCCAGTGACTTGCAATATTCAATTGTTTATACATACATCAAAGGAATACATACAGTTGTTGTAATATTGTCTGAAAATACTACCCTGGTTTAAAAATTTCCTGCATGGAGTAGTCCACTAATAGAGGTTCCATTGGCGACTTTCAGGTGAGTAGTGCTTTGAGAGCGCATCATGTGAGCATGTAAAGTAATGTGGGATGGCATTGTTGCAATAAAATGTTGCAATTATAGATGCAAGAGACATAAGTGGAGTAAATAATAGAAGATATGGATAGACAGACGCATGATTTAGGAGGAACTAATTTTTTTAATTTAAGTTCCAAGTGAGAGCAGTGGCAGTGAGCAAGTAAATATGGGATGAGAAAAGTCAAGTGCAAAAAAAATAGATATAACATTTTATGATCCAGAATAAATGTAAATTGTCTCGTTCAATTGTTTTTGTGTAGGGAAGCCTGCCCCTGGGAAGAGGGTCGGAGGTGAATTGACGGGTGAGGGGACGACACATCGGATGTGACTGGGACCATTTGTCTGCCCAAACTGTAGGGTAAATTGCTCATTACATGAGTATCTTTAAGTCGCCCAGCTCCTTTATTTGACAATTGGAGCTTTCGACTTGAAAAGTCTGCCTGCCTCTGTGTGTAACTTTTTCTTCTCATATACTAGAGAGAGAGGAATCTACTACACGTTGGACGACTGCTACCACGAGTCATAATAAGAGAAGGTCTTGATGCTGCGTTGGGAGTACGCATTTGGGCTTGAGACAGGGAATAGTGTATTTTATTTCACGGGCAGGTGAGTCCATGGTTCGTTTCATCTCACCTGAGTACAGGTGTGTTCGTTCCTTCTTTCATTTCAGGCTAAAGTCAGTCGTAAGGAACGCTGGCGTTTACACCCTCCTCTTCATTTCCACTCGCGTTGGGCTTCCTTTAAAAAACCCAAGTTGTGGAGCGACAGGCTAAATGAAACGTTTGTATTGCTCAGCACGTTATTTCCAATTTGGTTTCCCAAGTTTTTCATGTCCCTTGATTTGATTTTGATTTTGATTTTAATTTTGATTTCCAAAAGTGTAATCCGTATTGAAAACATTTGTTTTTGATTTGTTCCAAAATACTCAAAACTTACTGTGGTGACGACTCTTCTCATTTCACATTGTTTACTTCCGACGGATAATTTATTTCCCAGAAGATCGTGAGGGGCAAGTTGACTAGTTTTTATAGAGCGGATGCAACGGATTTTAATATCCTGAGTGTGTGTGCTCGGACTACTCTGACAAGTTTATAAAAGTTGGGGATTCATCCCCATTGGAAAAGAGAGAACCGGTAATTGCGGTGTCGATCTGGAAAATTTAAGTAGTGTGAAACCGCTGAGTAAATTCTTCGAAAAAATTAAATTGTGGTAACATTTAAAAAAAAACAAGGGTTTTTTGTCCCTCTGTCAAATCTTCCATGGAATTGTGTGCCTGAAAGTGCTGATATTATGAATTGCAATAGTGCCTACAAGTATTTATCGTCATGAAAATTCAAAATTTGACTCAAAATGATCCAACATAATTTTTTTGGAGTGTCTTTCTGTATTTGGAGCAGCTTCCGCTTTGCTGTTGTTTTCGCCATAATTGTTCATTCAAAGAGTAAGATTCCGTTTTGGATTATTCTTTCTCATAAAAATCTATTTTTATAGGAAAATCCGTTTTTATTACCTTTCCTGCATTTGTGCACTATGCTCTGGCGTGAAGCTCGTCGCACAGTCCTCTATGACATTGATGGTGTGTACGTGAAGAACCTGTCCAAAAGTGGGAAAAAATCCTGCAATGCGCTTCCTCACGTATGCGGTTTCTTGGAGGCATTAGGCGGTTTTCAAAAATGAAGCTTATGCCATTACACAGAGAGAGAGTCAGGGGATTCTCACATGAGGAAATCACATGAGTCCAAGATTGTCTATAAAATATTAAATAATAACTACCGTTCCTTTTTCATGCTGATTCCGTCTGAGGACTTATAATAAATAATTACCTTATTATGTGCACCGTCCAATGGCCACCGGTGTGTTTCATGGCAAAGAATAGCAACTGTGGATGTACCTACATACGTTACGAGGGGATTGAGATTGTATTAAATAATTATTGTAATTATTATACTCCTGTTGACAACCTTGACTGTGTCTAGGAATTTGAAATCATCGCATTTCAACGTAAGACAAAAGAAGGATTACAGTAATTTAGAATGAGGCAAAACGCATGTATTTTCAATATGCATAGGAAAGGACCATGCTCCGCAATTCCCCCAACAAACAGTTTCTTTTTTTGGTGACAGAGGTAATTATTTTAGTGGAAGATTCAAAAGAGGAAGATGGAAGGAATAATGACTCCTACTAACCGTCTTATTGCAAATTCAAAGACAAATGCATAAGATGCATGTATGTATGTACATATCTATGAGCATGCTCTAATGCTTATTGTTAGCGGAGTCTATGCACATCATACACCCTGTGTCATAGTGCTGAGAATACAATGCTACACTTATGTATACGTATGTACATACATATAAATACTAAGGCCCCTTCCATATGTCAACTCTTTCCGGGCGTACAGCTGCTGCCTGCCAGAGATTACGTGAACGATTCAACAAGAAAATTTTAAGTCTTGTATTGTTTTACTTCAGGAAGTCTTGAAGAGATGACAAGATATATATTTGAGTTCTCCTCAAGACTTATTCCTGTTGCTCATGGCTGCCTCAACTACTGTTAGAACATACTCCCTTAACTTTTGCATCTCTTAATAAACCTGTTAGGCTGAGATCAGAGCAGATAACTTTGTCAACAGTCCTTTAATTCTGTGGCTGTGGAAGTGCAAGTTTCTATTCTGAAGCAAGGGTTGTATGCATTTGTTTATCTATGTAAGTGAGTGTGTGTGTGTGTGTCCATAGTCGCATGTGTGTGCTCACAAATGTAATGCATTTTGTATCAAAACTTTAATGAATACAAAAGGTCCCTGGTGCTGTTGCACGTAAATAAAGGCACAGATGAGTAAGAAGCATTATGCATTCTGACTGTGCACAGTAGTAATAGTAGTTGCTATTAATATGGCCGTACTGCATTGGGAGGAATGATCGTGTGCTAGCAATTACGAGCAGCGAACTACATACTCCCTTGGATCCATACAGGTAGTGTCTACACACAGACGTACATAACATCCATGCGTACATACGCGAATCAGAAGGAAAAACAAATTCATCTTATGAATGGATACCTGCCAACCGTCTATACAAACTTAAAAAAAAAATGAAATGGGATCTCTTGTCAGGGATTTTTTCCTCATAAGTTTTCCATTTTCTATGCGCTAGTGGTTTCCAACTTTTTCTTAATTTTCTCCACGATTTCATGCGTAATTGTAATGAAAACACGTCGCAAACTCAGATTTTTACACGTAAAAACTACACCTAATCCTGTACCCAGCCAAGTTCGTGAAAGGGAAACAAGTTGTTAAGGAATCACGAAAATCCCTTGGATCTGAGTATAGCATTGTTACATTAGTTAAAAAATCTATCGGAAATATAAAAAAATGAGTTAATTCTCATCTCTTCTGTCGGCATATGAAAACGGAGGGAATTCTAACGAATGCATACACAGAGGAATAATTAAGGGAGAGGACCATGAATTAACCACATTCATATATATATTTATGTGGAGTGTAGTATATAGACTGATGAAAAACTTAGGAAAGGGCCCAAAAATGCATTTGACTAACTCGCGGCACGCCGGACGCTGCACAAAGCCAATTTGCCTTTCTGAAGCAAATTAAGAATCATTTGGAAAGTGGAGTAGTGCACTATTCATTTGGCTACCATGTAATATTTGTACAAAAGGAGACACAGGAGGGATAGTGGGGGAGCGTAATGGCCAAGAAAACCTCATCCCACCAATAAAGTATAGAAAATTGATTAGTGGGTTAGCTGATGCATGATTTGCAAAAATCAAAATCATTCTGCTGAACCGGGTCAAATTGGGTGGCTCCGACAACTCAGTCTTGTGTGTACTCTGAACACAAAGGTTATTTATAAAGTTGGACTGACGATCGGGGCATTGTTTCTTGAGATAGAGTGCAATCCGCACAATTCCGATGTCACATAAGCCCTCTGTTGTTTTTAAGTCCCATAATACAGGCCGAACTGAGAAGTTTGTGAGTACACCCGTCGCTACTTGACTTCAAGTTCAAACTAAATCTTAGGGATCTTTTCATTACTCCCGATTTCGTTCACATTTCCAACCAAATGTCTCTTTTCCATTGAAGAGTCAGTAAGAACTTCTGGGCGTGTGTTGAGTAATGCTGCCAAACACAGTAACCAACTGTTTACTGACTTCATGCTGTTATGTTTACACTGTAGAGTATACTAAAGTTTCGTCAACTGGATTCGGTTTAGGTGTGAATGGGCTCAAAAAATTGTACATCCATTGATTCGATTTTTTCTGTCCGTTTTGCTCTACTACTATAAAATGAGTGAGTCATTTTCCGAGACTCCCAACAGCTGTTGCATCCTCTCCCCGACAAAATGACGCTCAAAAGGAAAAAAAGGGTCATTCACAAAAAGGTACCATGACGTTCTCCGCTTTACTCTCATTAGGGCCTTAATTTTAGGGAGCTTCGTATATGCTTATTGCAGGGGAAAACAATTTTTTGTTTTGTTTTAAAATGTTCTATCAGTTCTAAATAAACAGAAAGCTATAATTATGCTGTTGCTGTTCCTGCTCTGCTCCCATCCACTTTACGGGCAACATGCCTAAGGTGGATCTTTGCTATTCAAATTTTATGTCTTTCTACTTATAATAATTATTATATGAAAGTATTACAAGTTGAACTTGAGAAAAAAGTATATAGTTTGCCGCAATTTTTTCTTGCATAAATTTTCCTACCTAATCAACTTTAGCTACGCTGCTTGAGACATGCACCCATTACGAAACTTACAAATTACCTCTAAGAAACAAGGTCGTGAGCATTGAGCTTTACACTATTTATCGGTAATTATAGTATGGGTGATTTACCATGCTCACACACACACACACACACACACACATGAATTAAGCAACTAATCACACAGCGTTGAGCTGATTGCTTCAATGAAGATGAGATTAGTAGGAGAGTCGCAATGAGCTATATTTTGTGAATGGTGAGTTAGATACTATTACACTACCAGATCTCGAATGCATAAGATGAAGGGCCCAAGTTTAAAAATTTGGGAGAAAGAATCCATTTCGAACGTATGGTAAGGTTAGAATAATACATGTTCGTAACGGTGTGATAACGATGATGCGATAAGTGCTCTGACCTGGAAACGACATCTTAATCATTATTAGCATACATTAACATCTTCCTTCGATTCTATGAGAGAGACTTTCGCAACTCAGTTTTTTAAGCCAGGAGTCCGGTATTATTAGCATGAGAAAATGAGATGAATTGCATAAATTCTTCAACTGTCAACTTCCCATCTTCGGCTTCCCTCGCAAAGTTATATTTTTAACATTGCCACTGTCTACATACATACACATGAAGAGAGGCTTTATTTACACAGACAAGACTTTGTACTCCCAGTCACAGGCTTGAAGGTTTATGTTTTTATATTTTTACAACTGACTTCTTCCAATTGTGTTCTGTCAACTGAAGGGTCTATTGTGACTCTGACCTATTGTTACACCCAAAGTACCAACAAAATCATTGTAAAGTTGCACCAAAAATGATTAGCAGCAAGAAAATATTTTGTAAAGCTTCCTCCAGACAGAGTCCTTTCTAAATCCCTGTACCTGTATATGGAGATCGTTCAGCCTCACCGTGCGTCTCTCGACTACATATATGACAATAAGCCAGCGTCCACCCCAACTCAAATACAAGGATTCTCAAAATAAACATTCGCGAAATTTGCTAATTGCCAAGAGACTTTACGAATGTCACTTACTTCCAACCCGTCACTGAGTCTCAGTCATGGGAAAAATTGACGGATACAGTGATGAACAGCTATAGTCCTTTAACTTTCAGAATTGCCATGCATTTTTAAGCTTTGAACAGGATATGAACATGCAAATATTGAGTACATTCTTCAAGTAAAACCATTCTGAATCAAATATTGTCACATATGTGCCTTTCGATTGTGAGACTTGACAAGACCATGGGGTTGTATAATGCCCAAGCTATTATTCTGCGAAAGAGGTTAAATGTGTTTGGCCGAATGCATTTAATTATATGTATGTTTGTTTCTTTGCATTGAAACATTTGTGCAAAAATGTAATTGTGATTTTTTTTTACCTGTATAATAAAAAAAATACCTTGTGTTTTGTTTTAAGCAATAGTTTGTAGTTGTTAGTTGCTCTGTTTCGTTAACCAGAGTAGCACTTTAATGAATGAGGTATCTCTTCCAAAGGATCCATAAAAAACTCTCAAGCTTATCGTTACTCCCAAAATGAGGCCTTCCGAAAGGCATGTAAAAGTTGAGGGATGAAAAAAACCAGCACGTTTTTATCTTCCCAAACGCAAATCTACAATTATGATAAAATTATTTACTCTAATGTCAGCCCTACTACAACACTCTGAGATACTTTGGGGTATAGAGATGAGGAGAGCAGGGCGATAAAAAGGGAAAAAATCCTG
Organism: Allacma fusca; assembly: GCA_947179485.1. NCBI lineage: Eukaryota > Metazoa > Arthropoda > Collembola > Symphypleona > Sminthuridae > Allacma > Allacma fusca. The sequence goes on along the minus strand of OX359250.1, from coordinate 21,960,406 downwards.
GGAAGTGTACATTTGTAATTGCCTGAATGCAGAGACACACTCACCAGGATGGAGGTAAGGCTTTAATGTAAAAAGGCAACAGAAGCGTTCCACTGTGTACGAAAGAGCGATGAGTTTATTTGATAAGGATCCCTAAAAGTTGCATGATTTAATGTATTTCTAAGAGAAACTCACATTAGAAATGAAATTACTGTGTCGGACACGAGCGTGCATACGGATCTGGGCATATGCACAGTAACAGTTATGATATTACTACAGTAATAATGAGAGTACTATAACCTGCAAATGAGCATACACAGTAGTAGTGAGTCTTTATATCTATACACAAAAACCCTAAATATTGTAATTTATTTGTTTCAGGTGATTCACGCTGTTTCCTTCAGAATGGAGGGTCGTCCCTTAGTTTCTTCGTCAGTGAGGATGCCCCCATCGGCTACAATATTGGTATGTTCTATAAAATTCCGTGAGTTTCACAATTATTTTTGAGTCCGTGAGGATAGTAGAGATTTAGGAGGGAACTTTTTTTTTGTCTTATGAGGAATGGGAAATCATATTCTTTTCATGAGGAGGGTAGTAATTAATGAGAAATTAAGGTGTTCCCAGCATGAGCATTGCCAATTTATATTGGCCTTCTCCATCCTCTAATTAACTGCCTGATTAGAAATGAATTCGCTGGGGAGGAATGTATCATGTGGAAGCACATTTATCTCTCTTAACTCCGCTTGTCATTAGCTCATCTCCTCCATACTTTGGGATACTTGTTATAGCATTAGTTACCGATTCGCTCATTGTGCTGGGACATCAGACCTGTGCAGATCCCCTGACAATGAGAATCATTGTACTAAAATTATGAGAATTAACGGTACACATTCTTGTAAATATATACGAGATGTTACTCAAGTATCCACGCTCAGAGATTACACTCCCCTGGTTATTTTTTTCTTCTTCTACACGTATGAATTTCCCTTTGCTCAATAAGTTCCTTGGAGTGTGGGCCTGAAAATGTCTTCACAATCTTTGCCCATTTACCACGCTTGAGATTTCGAAATATTTTACGAATGGACAGAAAAACTTGAGGCTATATATGAATTGCTTACTCATCTCATTTTACCTAGAGCTTACAAATACAAATTAATGAGTTTTCCCGTTGTGATACTCCATGCTGCTAGCATTACGGCGACTTAACTCCGTACAATAAAATCTACTTTCAATGAAACTTAATTTCATTTTTGATTTCTGATTTTTGACTTCTTCAAATCTGTCTGCCATTGAAAGGGACTTGAACGGGAAGAAAGTGAATGCCATTATGGGCCTCAATGCCTCTACTCACGTAAACAGCGGACATTATCAGAATATTTCACATTATTGGGATTATGAAAACACTGTATCATTCTGTTATTATTGCTAATAACAGAGTAACCTCCAGTCCAGACTCATGTTGGGAGCCATTGTCAGGGGGGGTTTAACATATTATTTCTCAATGGGCGGATTAAGAGCTGGCTAATACAAGAACATCATTATTTAATGGTCTGAGTCAGACCGTCTGACATGCTTTGGTGGTGTTGATGCATGTGAGCACTCACAAAGGGAACAAATACCATAATGATAATCTAGTTATTTACAAAATATTCACTTTGATTTGAAAATCATTGATTGTCCAACACGACCTTGCTCTGCCTTGTTATTCGTGACTGGCCAGTCCTGCTCATAGAATTAATAAATTATATTTTACATATTAAACATCTCGATTTGAATGTAAACGAAAGTATTTTGTCAATATTTGGGGTTGCAATCGCGTCGTTCTGGTTAGTAAGAATATTTATTATGATTTTACTACTGCAGATACCTGTGAAAAACATTACAATTATTAGAGATTGTGAGGCAATTCCTAAAATAAAGTTACAAAGGAAAGTGAGCAAATGTTTATTTTCTGTGGCATAATTGCCCAATGTTTAAAAACTAACCCCTACGGAGACATTCATGTATGTATGCAAGAGTACCAAACAGACATACAGATACTATGTACACCTACAGATGCAAATACCCAGTGGAGTCGTGGTAAGAGAATTTTCCCCAAAGTGCAATAATAATTACAAGGAGTGTAACGTTTTATCGATAGGTTCATTGGAGATACAAGGCGATGTGACACGCGACATAATTCTGAGTTTACGCGAATCAACAGCACCTGTCCGGATCGAGTCCGGTACTAAAAATCTCACATTGACCAGAAAACTTGACAAGGAAGGCGTCGAGGGTCCTTCTACTGTCACATTCACTATTCTCTGTGACAAACGACATCATAATGAACCTGTAAGTTTCCTTTTACACTTTTACAGCTGAACGAAAGAATTTGCATGCAACTACTCCGACGACGGTGATACTGCCGTCAGATAATGTATAGAAATCTGTACAGTAGAGTTGAGAGGCACATGTACCATATGTACCCAATTGGAGTCCACTCTCTCAAAGTGTACTTTTATATGCCTACTAGCGGAAAAATCAGAGGAACAACAAGTCCTCAACAGTTGCACGTGTGTGTACACTGTGTATGTTAATTAACGCTAATTTCATTTTAATTCCACTGCCAGAATTAATTGGACCGTACTTACGCTGAGGAAGTTACATAGGGAGAGATAGCGGCCCTATACGTGATGCTTTAAAACCCCTTTAATGTCTCTATTGACAAGAGAGACCATGTTCGCGAAGAAATTTTATTTACGAGGAAGAAATTTTCCCGTAATTATATATGGGTTTTCATTTACTTCAGTTAATGTTTCTCGTCTGTTGTTTTTTTCCCCTTACTCGGCGTCAGTAAGTGCATATAACATGTACTGCACATTTTTCCTTTTCCCCTTATTCCTCGCGACTTGACATGCAAAAGAGTAGTTGGAGAGAATATATATACTTGTGTGTGTGTGTGGATGTTTCGTTGAAGGGTTTTTCAAAGTAGAAATAGAACACAAGTTTAGCCCTAAATTCAGTCAGAGATTCACATGAGTTCAAGTTTTTGTTTATGCATTTTTGTAAATTAAAGCTTTTTTAACCGGTGCGTTACACTAGCATCGTTCCACGATGTCACTTGTAATTAAGATGTGCAGTAAGCTCAAACTGACTTCATGGTTTACTTACCCCGTCTGAAGAGTCTGAGTCTTCTGCGGAACCCCAGCGTATACTTGTACATAGAGAGGTAACTTTCAGTCAGACAGCTAGTCATCCAATGTTTGTAAAAAAAAACACGGTGTTACCGTCCCTTCCATTTCAACTTGTAGCCACTAATGTAAATATATTTGTGTCCGACGGAGCACCTGTGGGATATATTCTGTGTAGAGTGTGTATGCCCATAGAAATTTGTTACTCAGCTACTGACCAGTAGTCGCTTGGACACGTTTTGATGACTTTTTGTGTCAATTGTCAAAGTGAGCATTATTCTAAAACATGGTGAATAATTGTTCACAGCAGTGCTGTACAGTAGTGATGAATTTAGGGCATTTGCAGGACATAAGCATGTCGTGTCAAAATTAATGCATGCAAATAATTCTTAATTCGTGTATTTTAAAAGTCGGACTAGATGTGATACAACCAAACAGATTGAGTACAGTCGAGTACACAATGTTTTTTTTTTCGTGTGGTAAGAAAGTCCATACAAATTGTCATTTCTTTTCTTTGTACAGAGTATCCAAATCCCTATAACTGTGAGGGTGATCGACGTCAATGATAATGTTCCCAAATGGATCAACCCTCCGTCCATTGTTAACGTCTCGGAGCAAACACTTCCAGGAACTTCCATCCTTACGGGATTCAAAGCCATAGGTAAATTCTCGGGCTCATGAAGTTTTAGTGGGACACTAAAAGTCAATAAAAAATCTTCCCTCACATTTTAACCAATAAGTTTTTCTGACTCTTACCAATTAGTAAATTAAGTGACGACGAAGACATACATAAATTGCATAAGAACATATCACTTTTGCTTAGCAAAAGCAGGCAAGAACACGTACATTTGTTCAAATTGTATGAACATGATTTTTCGCAACAGGTTCAATTATTACTGTTGCTTCTTAAATTGCAGACATGGATCAACCTGGGCCTCATTCAACACTCACATTTTCTGCATTAGACCTGCACGGGAAGCCATCAGTAAGTGAATTTGATTTTCTTTTCAAGGGAAGATAATGATATAATTATTAATTCCATAAAGACGCTCGCTCACACCATCATTAGATCACAGGTATAATTTCAGACTCACTCTTCTACGAGAGTAGTCTCTTGTTATGAAAGGAGTAGCAAATATATGTTTAATGATTCCTCAGATCGAGAAAGCATCAGATAGCAGGAATACTTTTACTACATTTAGGACTTGGAAATAACCATTTGCCATTGTGACTCCTGACGTGATCAATAAGTATGAGATGAGTGGTCAAAGTAGGAAAATTAGGCAGTAAATGCTTACTTTGAGATAGCCCAGTCACACGAAAGCACTTGTTTGATCAAGTCATATGTAGGGTTGCAAAAAATAAAATAGCAGGGACATTTGGCTCGTGATACGATCAACTCAGATTGCCCACGTTAAGGGTTATGTGGCGACCACAATAACGCATGGAGTCTTGAGCACAGTATGTGTATACACCTGTAGTGCCTCGTAATGCTCGTCAAAATTGTGGAGCCCTCTCTGTGATTATTATAATTGTGATGACCGCTGAAGACGAATACTGAATAATCATAAGACTTTTGCTGACAACTTTAACGATGGAATGATGCGAGGTCATTTCATGGTATCCCAATTCGTCCTTTATCTTCCCTCCATATACCTCATAGACAAAATTCAAAAGCATGCTCATATGATAGCGCAAGGTTACTCTTTGTCAGACAATTACACATAAATACCGGCAATTTGGCTTCTGCTGTTATTGAAAGGAAGATTTTGCAACTCAGGCTTATTCCATACGGCAACCTGCAATAGATCCAGCACTTATATCAATACAAGGGATAATTCCACGCATGTTTTAACAATAAGCAGGGATTTTCACAAGAATTCCCTCCTTATACTCTCATCATTGCATCACCCCTTTTTTCCTTCCAAAAGAATAGGTTATTGACAGTTTTACTACTATTCTATTCGGAAGTTGCAATCTCCTTTGATCGGAATTTCGTCATTTCTCCTCATCAGCTTATATGTGTTTAAGACAAAAACCAAGAAAATGCACTTACTAGATTTTTTTTATATCCAGTCGCTTCCTCGGACTACGAGTCCCTCGATAAACATCATAAACAGGGAGTATTACAGTCTTATAGAAGAGGGATTACGGTCAGAGGAAAGAGATGAGAGTATTACAGTCCTAGGGAAAGGGATGACTCATTAAGCTTAAAATGGAAAGAATATATACAGAGCACAAGTAATTTGAGGAATTTCCTCGACTACACGAAATCATGTGTAGGGACCGTTAAAAACTGTTTATCGGTGTATTGAAACATCCTAAATATTTTCAAGTGATGCATGCAAATGAAGGGGGAAGATTTTAAGAGAGGCAGTTGTCGCGGGGGAGTGTGAGTGACACTACCATTAATGCTACTATAGAGTGCTAACAGCAATCAGTACAAACTACACCAGACTTTACCAGAGTGACAAGATTCATTACGCATTGTCAAGGGAAATGGAAGGCAACACCTGAGGTGCTTGTCTCAAGAAACTATTCTCAAGAAAAGGCAAATTAAGCTCAAGTGTAGAAGATGATGCGGCAGCAAAAAGGGGAGTACCGTTGAACTTGGGAATTACAGAGTGTCATTTAATGCCTCAGCGTATAGTATATTCAAACCAACTACCTATATAGTTAAGAGCCAATTGACTTATATTAAATCCTGACCCATGAACATTTTCGGCTTGAAAGTCAGAATACGCCTTCGACTCTCTGACTTTCTACTAACAATGTACGAATTAAACATTACAATGTATTGACCCTTGAGGAAACCTCCTGTATGTATCTACATATATCAAAAACCCTCGTTTAATAGTGTAGTGTAGTAATTATACGAGGACATACGGACTCGAAACTCAAATTTAAATGTTCTAATAGAAATGTTTTTGCAAATCAGTGCGTATAGTGCTTCTTGGAAAAGAGCAATGGATAGATACTTTTCCCTCAGTTCCCTCCCCGTTCAGATCCTACACGGATCCGTAATGAAGTACTTACTCAGTTATACGGAAAGCATGTATTTAAACTCATAAAACCGCACTTCTGTGAAACCACAACAGTTTGACAAACGAGCTATGTTCTGTACATGCTCCACACACACACACACACACACACACACACACACACACACACCTGCACTCGTGAATTCAGGATTTGTCTTAAATATTCCCTGCATCTCACATATTTCTAAATCTCAGATCTTCCTCAAACTTTCACAGTTACTGTAAACAGATGAAGGAAAAAAATTTCACCGCGTTTCTGTTGTTACCTTGAGCAATGAGACAGATGATACATGAAATTATTTACAATTATGAGTCCTGGCTATCCACAAAAATATAACGTTGACTCAAGGCCTGGAGGAGGATTAGGAAGAAAAAAAATTAAAACATTTTCAGATCCCTTGGAACAGTTGGATTTTACTCTCGAAAGTTTTTGCATAATTGTGTAAAAAAAAATCAGAAAAAGTAGACAATAATAGTAACTTGAGTGCATTTCCTCATTCGAGTTCCTCGGCATGAGGACTATACCTACTGAAATCAATTTTTAAGGATTTCAAAGAAAGGATTCTCAATGATGAATGGGATGATTTTAGTATGTCATGTCATATGAGCGGCTGATGGTACTCTTCTTGTGTTTGGGATCTTCGGACGGAGAGAGGAGTATCATGATCAAGCACGTAAGACAATGACTGTTACGGTTAGGAAAAATCAGTCAAAAACTCGGCGACATTTAGGCAGAGCCAAAGGATTCCGTTTGAATGGACTGACTTCCATAGTCACTCGTTGAGTACTAATGACTGTCACTACCCAAGTGTGGATTTACATATACAAAGCTAACCGAGTCCCTTTGTTTTCCCAGAATTTAGTGGCGTTCGCTGGTGGTGGATTGGAAGGTCGATTGATTCTCAGCCGTCCGTTAGATTATGAGTCGATGCCGACGTTTAACGTCACACTCAGAGTTAAGGATCAAGGAACTCCTCCTTTGTACAGTGATACTAATCTCCGTGTGCAAGTGAGTTTATACTATAAACTACAATTTCATAAATATATTCATTCAGTACATTTACCTAATAAAATACGAAGTAGTTAACACTACAATAAATTAATACGTGTGAGGCAAAAAGGCCTATAAAAATGCACGTCCGTAGAGAATGAAATGGTTTGTGGGGCAATGGGCTACTGTAAAGAGAGCAGGGAGGCTGATTCCTTTCTTTTATTTAATTGAGCGATTCGTACTACTTTGTCTATTCTAGGTGATCGATTCCGATAATTTGAACCCAAAGTTTGAGTTCTTGGCATATTCCGCGATCTTACCAGCCTTTGCTAAAGCTGGAATGACTCTTGACATAGAACCATCCGCCATCTCAGCCTTTGATCAAGATACCGGCATAAATGCTCAAATTCAGTATTCCATGCCTGAGAGTAAGTGCAGTAATAATATGTGTTCCTTGTATCTACAGATATGTATGTACTCAAATTGTTATAATTATTATTATTATCGCCGTGTTTTTACGAGAGTTCAGAGAGATTTCCCAAGCTATTAAACAAATAATTTGGTACAGTCTTTGGAAATGCTGTACTTCATTACTACATTATTATTGCTTCAGCTACTACTACTATCTGTACTGTAGTCTTGTAATTAGTCTGAGCGGACTAAATTAATTCGAAACTATTTAGAGTAGAAATGCTTTTTAATTTAGATTACTCAGCTGCTGTTCTGTTTGAGTTGTGACCACTTATACCTTGTATTCATATAATATGCTAAACGTTCATCGTACGCCTCACACTTGGCCATTCAGTCCTGGCCTTTTGTTGCAACAATATAACGCAACAAGTGTTATTGTTACGGTCTCATAAATGAATCAACATTCCGATTGAATTGTGTAAGCCCAAGCAGTTTCATGTAAACATCGGGCACGCATAGAGACGTACGAAAAGGGATCAAAGCATCTATTTCACGGTGATTGTGTAGTGTGAATTGTGAAGAGAATGAAAATGGAAGGAACAACAGAACAACTTTAAAAGTGATGCTTTTGTGGGTATCAATGGAGTCCCTTGCTCATCCACTACAAAATTGTTATTGTTGGATTGAGGCATACTTTTGTCACTTTGCATTTCCTTTTTACATCATTTTATTAATGCTTCAATTAAGTGAGGTATAGATTTTGAGAAAGTATTCTCCCACACCACTCTATATGTATGTATGTATGCACCAGATTTTAGCTAAATATTTGTTTACAATTTCTTGGATGGCAAGTCTCACCCCAGCAGTACCCAATAGGATTAAATTACATGGGCAGCACTCAAATGCTATTCTACTTCCATATGAACAGAGTCCCATAGATGCCTCAATACAGGCTTATAGAGATACAATTTTTTTTTGGTAATTATACAGATGTATATATGTGCGTGGAAGGAGTTCTGAGCTCCTGGAGATGCTCGTATGTACTTATGTTGACAATTGACAATAGTAGCACACTGCATCACTGTACGCTCTGGCAATGAGTGAAATCTATCCGTACGCAGTGCACATTATTGACTAAAATGAGATTTGCTTGAATATTTGAAGATTTTTTTTTAACTTCTTCCTTTTCCTTCTTCTCGGTCTCGGTACACTTGCTTGCTGCTTTTGGTAGACGTCATTTCCAAATAATGTGAGACGTGGCTTACGCTGGTAGCGTATGGTAGCTGTAATGTTCGAATGTGTTTTGTCTTGTGAGCACATTTGTAGATGTAACATTGCAATGTATAGATATATAGAATATATCTGTTGGTGTGTTTACTCTGAAGAAATCATTACTTGGGCACTTGTTGGCCCTATGTAGGGATTTAAAGACAGCTCGAACTGAAAACTACCTGCGAGGCATGAAACCTATTGCAATTTTTTATCCGTAAATCATGATTGTAATGCTATGCATCCATGACTTTTTGTGCACTGACTGTTTCAATTGTTTCCCCTTCTGCTCCTTTTATTCTTCTTAAGCATAAATGCTTTGTTACTTTTAGCTCATCTTCTTTTCATCTACCCTCAACATCTACTCTCATTATTCATGTGCTTTGCTGGTTTTTGCCAAGTCTGTGTCCGGGGTACTTTATGGAATGGTTATTTCCTCTCTGATTAGAAATACCTACATATGTAAATTGCCAGCACTACAAAAGGCTTACTGTTGGAGGAGAATTTACCCTTGTGTATAGGGAATGCTTGAATGCAAATGATAGGAATTATCTTGGTTTATCCATGGGACAATGAGTCTTTTGAACCGCCTTATGACTAATATGTATTAATTAAAAATTAGACTTTATTTCAGGGGTTTGCTCGGGATGCGGGATATGTGATTGAGTGTTAATCAAAGGAGCTTGCCGAATTATTTTGATACCATGTACATACATATGATGTCCTAACGCTTTGCTTTTGTTCCTTTTCATGTGAATAGAACGCCCCGAGAATCAGTTTTTACAAATGGACCCATCCAGTGGTAGAATCACGCTCCTTCGTGACATACCTGAAGATCAATTTAACCAGCACGTTACTCTAGTCCTGAAAGTAAGTTTCTATTATTACTTGTGTTTTACTTATAATGTTTGATTGTGCTCCTTCCTTGAAGAACTACAAAATGAGATTGTTCTTACCGGTGAGTGAAGAAGCAGCAATTATTATTCAACTGTGAAAAGTGTGGGGTACACATTTTTAACTTTTCTTTTGACTATTTCGGTTCGTGGTGCATGCCCATTCTTTTTCTAATTGTTTTGACTGTGGAGTGGATGTACCGCCGAAAAATTCTGCTTATACTAAGAATGGATAAACAAAAGTAAAGTCACTTGACAGCTACCAGTCGACGGACTGTTATGTGCTGAGATTTGTCTTTGTGCAAAATTCAGTATAAATACACGGACAGACGAGCTGCCGCCTGGCCATAGTTGTAAATTTTTGCGTCTGTATGTATATTTATTTCATGATCTTTGAATGTTAAAATTATTTTCAGGCGGAGCAGGTGGACAATCCGGACCGCTATGCATTGTCAACTTTAAATATTGGGAAGAAAGGGAATCACAATGCCCCATTGCATTTCGTCCAACCAGAATTTCAAGTAAATGTCCCCGAAAATTCCCCACCTGGAACTATCTTACTGACTGTATTGACATCTCGGCCTGCTGATAAAAACTTAAAGTTTGCTATTGATGGAGATACACAAGGAATTTTTAAAGTGGGTCCAATGGGTCAGCTCCTCCTCCGAAAATCCCTTGACTATGAGTTAACTACCAGCCATACAATTGCGATTTGGGTTACAGATGGATACCAAGTGAGTACTGTGTGATATATGAGAGATAAAATTGTCTGTAATTAGGACGATTAGTATTGGGAAGATCTAAACTATAATAATTATTATTATGTGTAATTTTTTTTATCTTATTTCAGAATGCATCTACGGTAGTGAAGCTGAATGTGATAAATATCAATGACTGGAGTCCTAGATTTCACCAGTCCTTGTATGAGTTCAATATCTCCTCTGACACAATGACAAAAGGAATGCCTTTAGGGCAGATTGCTGTTGCGGACGGTGATGTTGGGGACAAGATCAACTTGGAAATTCAGAACACGGATTTAATTCATGTGGACAACCATGGGAGGTTATTTGCCAAGAACCGGACTCTACTTAAGAGGGAAATGATGTTTTTGGTAGTGGCCAAGGACTCGGGAGATCCTCCAAGAGAGGCATTTGTCCCGGTTATTGTGAGACTCACGGACTCTTCCGCTGGGGATTTTCTTGCCGGTGACATTGACATGAAAGTTGTTCTCATTGCAGCCCTGGGATTGGTGGCTTTTTCCCTAATAGTTGGGATTGCTCTTTATTTTGGATACTGTCGGTACGCATTTTAAAAGATATTGATTTCGAAATTATGCACATCTGTTTTTAACGCTCATGTATCATTTTGGCTACAGGGGAACTTCGTGAAGAACTTTAGTAAGATAATATTGTATTTTTTTTTTGCGAATGCAAGATTAACTTTGTATTGCAGGAAACGAAGGAAAATTCAGTCTGAGAATTTTCAGAAGCGTGTTCTGGAGCGAAATATGAGCAATCCTTTAGCAATTCATAAACTTGGTGGGCCACCGCAAGGGCAGCCCAGCACATTACGAAGATCAAATAAAATCCGGAACATGAGCATGAACATCACGTCTCCGATTTTATCAACTGCAACGAATAATCACATTTTGCAAAGAAATAGCTTGACCCCCGTTGACCCCGTTAATTTATCACTGTCAGTGGCTAATGGGACCATGAGAGCCAAGAATGTGACCTGGTCGCCAAAATTGTTGCAGAAGATCACCCCAGACGGCACAATCAGAAATGGGAACGTTCGGGTCACTGCTACAGCAAGTCAGGGCTACGTCAGTACCAATACCAATGGTTTTGAAGTTGATCCTGAGACTAGTGTCACCCCTGTGGAAACATATCGTTCATCGAATTTGCAAAACGGCAGAAATCATAGTACTGATACTTTGCAGTCAAACTCATCTTTGACTCTGTACTTTTAAGTTGATGGAGAAATAATTATATATATATATATATATATATATATATTGGTCTTTAGACAATTAGATAAACTTGAATGTGTGGAGAAAAGGATGCATGTTACATTTATAAGATTGATGTAGAATTTATTAATCAACGTTTAAACAAAAATAACGTATTTTGTTAATATGCTGATAAATAGGAAATAAACGTTAGTTTCCCTCCTGTCTACTTTAAACGTTACTTCCCCAATGGAATCCTAGATGGTGCTTAATCACGTAAGTTAGCATAAAATTTTGCTAAAAATAAAAAGTCCAGCTAAATCCGTCCGCTAAATTATCATAAAGTAGACGTCTCAAGTTAATTACATGACAGAGTCTGTACTGCCGTCGACACTTTAACCCAAGATTTTTCCTCAAAGCCTCATTAAAGAAAAACTTTATCGTTAGGGCTTTGCGTGACTAAATGTAAGTATCCTAGTTCCAGACCCTCTCTCCAATCTTTCTACATGTTGCAATAACTGGTAATTTCCAAAACTACTTAAGTTCCGAAAATTTAGAGTACATTGATTTTATGACACAAAGGTTAACCGAAAAGTCAGCTAAAAATAGTGAGAATTTAAATTGAGGAAAACAAACAATTTATGGTAAAGAGTTTTACTCCAGTACAAATTACATCAGGCCTTCAGTTTGCATAATTTCATGTGCTTAATTCAGATTAAAAGCTCCGTATATTAGGAGTACAGTAATTATATACATAATATGAAGAACATGAAGCAACTTCAATCTCCAGGCCGTAATTATTATTGTTAATGCTTTTACTGAAAACAGTTAACGAAATAAGAAAACAAGCTTTGAATTTTACATAATACATATAATATTTAACGAGAAAATTTGTACACTGCATTTTCAATTGCCCATTGTCGGAGTCCCAGGCTGCATTGTCAGCTCTTTGCAGATGCTGTTTAGATAGCTGAAGTCAAGTTGACATCTGACGTCAATAACTATAAATATGTAATGATCCTATATATTGTGCTAAATGACACCTTGAATTTATAGCATCCTTGGCAAGCTGTGCAAATATTTGCAGGCTGATCGTCACACAAGTCTTTATGTGCTCAGGGATCTCACACAGTCACACATATCTCCTTATTAACGGGATATTTTCGACGTTTGTAAGAAGATGAGTCTAATATGAAATGTAGATAGGTAAGTGTTGATAGTAATCGAGAAATCGAATTTCAAAATGTTTGCAAGGACTTCTCATTTGACTGTTTAGTCCTAGCTCTTTGTCAATCTTCTGAGGATTATTATTCTAGCCACGTTGTTGGGCTCAGAGCGTCCCATACACACAGATAAACCATATGACTGGTTCTTGTGTTTATCTTGAGGAAGTATATTTTGCTGGCCTCATTATACCCACAAATTGTCATGTAATTCTAATTTTACGAGTGTGACTCCGGCTCTGAGATCTGCAGTTAAAAGAGTTAGATTTTATTTTTGTCAAAAACCATTTACGAAGAAGGAACCTCAGCCCCTGTCAACAATGCTTGTCCGCATTACTATAGGTGGAAAGACCTAGTCTTATTTTCCGTACTACATAAAAAAAAAAGAATATTTTAACTAAGATATTTTACCATTGCCATCCTTTGAAAACAGCAAAACACCCCTTTTACATGTGTCCTAGGTGAGAACAAATTTCCATTGCTCTTAAACGGTTGAGTGCACATTTTACCTTGCACGTTATAAATATATAGACGTCAATCACATTGATCCAGTTCTCAATATTGTAATGTGAAACTTGGTGTAGCATAAATTGAACTCTCGAACGGCGGTGTCTGCGGTGAATATATTTGTCTGTCATCTTCACTGGAGGTTCAAATTCGTTGGCATAATATCACCATGCATGACTCATTATTACTGCTTTTGTGATTATTCTGATCATTTCAAGCAGACTTTTGAATAATTACATTCTTCACTCCAGCAGAGGTTGTTAGTCGTTCGTTATTTCTAGAATGGCAATAGTATTATTTAAATCCACCTTACAGCCCAGTCGATCATTCCTGTAGTGGAAAATTATCATGGATTTAGTCCAGACGTGCATGAAAAACACGTTGGTTTCAATCTTCTTTCGCTCCTAATATTTCACTAAACATTCCCACTTGTGTGTGAGACCGTCATCACATCTTGCTACATAAATGTTTTTTCATGAGGAATAAGCGTGCTGACAGAGACTTTATGCCACTCACTTTTTAACTAATTTACAAAGCAGAACCTCTCTTACTCCTCCAGAGAGAGAGAGAGAGAGAGAGATACAGATTGAGCTAGAAATAAACAACTTCAACATAATAATTATAAGTACTGTAAATAGTCCCATGTTTTTATTTCAATTTTTAAGGCCTTGTTTGTGGGTGTGATGAGAACGGTGTTCTTCCAGAGTGGCTCAAAGTGCGGCGCTAATCTGTAGAAAAATATCCAGCTATGGTGTAACCTCCTCAAGATTTATTCCTGTGCGCAATAGTGACTTGGTGTGAATTTCTAGGTAATACAACTCAACATTTGGGGCTTTCTGTACATGTGCTTATAATTAATTTCTAGCATGTACGTTCTTCAAATTTTGAGACTATGTCGAACCAATTTAATGCTGCTTGAGAACAGCTCCGTCCATGTATAGAATTCATTGAATTGTGATGAGTTTCATGGGAAACGTTTGTGCGCAGTAAATTATAATTTAACTTGAGTGTCATTCCGGTGTCGGATGTGGGAAGTAATGTAATGATTAGTTTAATATAATTTATATTATTATAATTATTGCGATATAATTTTATGAATTGGGAGGAAATGCAGGGTCATTTAAAGAATAGTTTCACAAAACCACATGCAATTGAAATATTACAGTTTGAATTGCGCATTATTTTTCCAGAGTTTAATTTAGAGTCAGAATGGCAGAGACCCCGGACGTTCCATATGACAGGTTCAAGGATACAAGGATAGACGTTGACAAGGACTCTGAAAGTAGGGGATTTGCCAAACCCAATCCAGACTCTATCTCATCTGATGAATTTCAGAAATTAAAAGATTTTCAGAATAAATATAACCACGCGAATTTCATCAGGTAAGCGTCAATGGAGTTTCTTACACAGGAGATCAAGTTTTAATCAACTTCCCAAATACGATTCCGTTGTGTAAAAAAGAATTTTTTGAATAAAAATTGATTTTTTTTAATGAATTCAGAAAAGTCTACACCGTGGTGTTCCTTCAGCTCCTCAATGTAGCAAGTTTCGTATTGCTCTTTGTAGGGAATAGTGATGTGAACTCTTGGATAAGGACGCATCAGTACTTCATTATTATTTTTGGAGCCCTAGCCATTTTGACATACTCATTTCATTTCTGCTGTCGACATTTCCAATGGATTTTCTTAAACTTCCTGGGCTTTGTTTTTTATACTATGGCGGAGGGGTTGTTTGTCGCTTCATTGGTTACTATATTTGAGTAAGGAATTTTGCTTACAGGAAGTAGCCTGTTAAAATAAATTTTTAACAAGCATTTTTTTTTTCGGTTAGATTAATAATAATTAATGATGATACATTTTGTTTTACAGAGCAAATATAATCCTGGTGGCTACCGGAGTGACAATTCTTCTGTCTTTGGTCTTGACAATTTACTCATTCAAGACCAGCATTGACTACACGCTGTACAACCTCAATTTATTCATCATACTAATTATTTTACTTGTTGTCGGAGTTTTGGCAATTTTCGTGTGGGACACGTTCCCCGCACTGCTCTTCGTGGCTGCCATCATTGGCGATGGGCTTTTCTCCTTGTATTTTATCCATAGCACTCAGAAAGTCTCCGAGACTTACGATGTGTCATCGGCTGTGGTCATTTTCGTAGCTCATGTTAACTTGTTCATTTTCATTACAATTACTGTACAGCTTTCATACACACTATACTAAATAGAATTTATGCGTTGATAATGACACCACAAAGTTATACACCTAAAGGATGAGTCGAGTCCACCGTCCACACACGAGCCAAAGTATTAGGAGTAACGATGAATTCGAGGACTCTTCAAGTTTATACATAAAAATGCACGACACCCCCTCCTATATATATGTATATATATTTATGCAAATACACCTTGTTACTATACTTTTAGGATTGTACTTAAATCTGCAACAATAGTTTTACTGGAAAAACCGAGAGAAACGTATGGAATTTTCAGGTTTCTCATATGTATTGACCCACATCAAATTCGAAAAACCGTCCACTCCGAATTGACTTTACTATTTGAATTACTTCGGGATCACTTGCTCGAATAATTACTGCAAAAAATAGCTTACAATTAGGAAATACTATTATTAAGGATTCCTGTATCGTAACGTTCACAGTCCAGCGTCCCCTGGCTACTAGTTCATAAGAAGATCATCATAGCCTGCTAAAATTTTAGTTGTAAAATGATCGATAAAAATATCTCAACGTTATGTTTGTACAATCTGCAAGCTTCGCACCGTATAAAAAATGTTTTCGAATGTTTTCGGAGTATGTCTGGATGTTCTACCTTTGCCAGCTCATATGCTCACAGTAGAATCCCTCAATAAATTATTTATTAATTAAATTTCACGATTTGTCCTCTATATTACATACAAGGAGTAGCTCCATCTATGCAACTGTCCTCAACTTTTAAAACTTTCTTATTCGCAGTCCTTCATTTTGGATTATCGGTAGCCATTCAAATTCAGTTTACCAAGCAGGAACGGATGGGGAGCATTCATGAATGAACCAAGAACCAAGGATGGGAAATCGGAAAAATATGAATTCTAATTCGAATTAAAATATTCAAGGCGAAGAATTCCGATTTAAAATGTTTATAGCAATAATGAAAAATATGAATTCTAATATGGATTTAAGTATCCTCGAGTATTCGTTCATTATGAATTCTGATTTGAATATTTATTTTAATACTCCTAGTATACTGAAAATACAAAGAATTTACTTATGGAAAAAGTTAAACCTTAGAAACATGATATCATAAATGTTTTGGGAAGCTAGTTTCCCCCGCAGGTCATTAGGTATAAATTTAAGAGCTGAAAAAACACGTTCAACTGATATTTGAGCTCCGACAATGCTAATTTTCTTTCGGCCCATTTTTAATTACCGATAAAAATTTTAGTATCAACGATTTAAATTACTTGAGTAGTTAACTTGTACGACAAACAATAGTTTTGAGCACAACGGTTAAAAGCCTCTGACAAGTGCTAATAATTTGACTATTTTACGTAGAATGCGGAAGCATGTTCATTTCGGATGAAGAAAACGTTCGCCAATGCTCTTTGATTAACTTTACGTTGGAAGTAAAAAATTGCGACAATTTTAAATTTATATTTAAGTATGTACACTTGATGAAATATACCATTGAAAACAATACTTTATTTTAATCGGAGTTCAGTAAAAAATATTTGAATACCAATTCCGATTCCAAAAATCTTTTTGAATGCGATTTTGAATTAAAATACTTTCTGGGAATTATTTGGAATTCTAATATGAATTAAAATCCTCAAATTTTCGAATATAATTCCGATTCCGATTCCCATCCTTGCCAAGAACACATTATGTAGTCAGCAGGAGAAAAAGCATCATATCAAATAACTCGAACTGTTGTTGGCTAAATATTGCAGGCTAAAATCATTAATAAGAGATGCTAGAGATTGTAACATGCTTCGCAGGGTGAGCGACACCTGCGACCTATATAAACAAAATGGGAAGCAGTCAGTATAGCCAGCGGAATGCTCTTTCCATGAAAATATGGCAATGGTGTGAATTAAGAAATATCTTCCTATTTGCATCTTAAATAGCCTCGGTAGATAACGTTATTGTTTATCAGGAATATAGGGTCGTAAATTATGATTACGAATGGAGTCTGAACCACGAGTCTGAAGTCTTCCTGGCTATAGGTTCGAAATTCGGAAAACGGAAAATTGATCTACAGTTTGCTAGTCACATAAATTCAAAATATTGTATCTTTGCAAGCTGGCTTGCAGATCCCGAATCCACTTACGTGGATGCGTTTACGCTTGATTGGGCTGGAAGTTTCTTTAAAGCATTGGCACCTACTACAGAATTTCCTGGAGTTTTGCAAAATACCATGGAACGGGCATTTTAGTAGTTCCAAATTGGCCTGCTCAGCCTTGGTTTCCGATGCTTTTGAAATTATTCGTTGAACTAGCCTTTGAAATTAAACCGACAAAAATATTATTTTCTAAATCTAGGCAAGTACATCCGTTGTGGAAGCGGTTTAGCCTTCTGACAGGGAAACTATCAAGCAAGCCCTTTTGAACCAGGGCGCCCCTGGAAACTGTACAAAACTTGTTGTCTTCATTGTCAGAATCTACCTTACGACAACATTCTTCTGCTTTAAAAAATTGGCATACTTATTGTCAGAAAAATCTCAAAAATCCTCTAGAACCGACCAGTCGTCAAGTCATAGAGTTGTACAGATTCAGCATCAGTTTGGGGCCTCATATTCAACTTTAAAAATAGTTCTTAAAAATAGTGGGATTGATACTTCAATTTTTTCTGCACATAGCACAAGACATGCGTCAACATTAAATTTATCATAAAGACTGCAGGATGGACGTCAGCATCTTCTAGTTTCGCCAAATTGTATCAAAGGCCATTAACAGACCCATCTTTTATTTGTAGAAACATTGTTAAATTCTTAAATGCAGCTAAAGTAATATTGGGTCACTGAATAAAAAAGTATAAAATTAGACAAGTGTTGCTTGCGGGTGAATAAAATCCGGTTTGCAAATTACAAACAACTGCATGTATGCAATATAGAGGACGAGTCATGAAATTTAATTAAAATATTAAACGAGGCTTACCTATGTATTACACCCACGTCACCCACCCTCCCAAAAAAAATGTATTTTTCCCAAAATTGCAAATTGATTAAGTACTTAAAAATCCGTGCACTGCACTGATTTGGGCAAACTTTGTTTGCATGTGCAGGAAAGTGAAACTTATATTTAAAGATTTTTAGTAGGGTAGGGAAATAGAGTTTGAGTGTTAACTGTAAAGGACGCATGTCCATACGTCAATCCGTTGGAAAGGTATAGCAAATACAAGATTTTTTGATAATTGTATCCAGAAAATAATTTTCAGAGGTCAAACGGTTGACCCTGGGTCAGGGAAAATATCAAAAGGCACATCTAGAATGTATGTTCGATTTTTTAGGACAAGTCCCATGTCCGTACGTCATTCCGTTGTTGAGTTGTGCAACTCACAAGATTTTGTAGACGGACGGACGGACGGAAATGACTCGTCTATAAGAAAGTTCCACTTTCTAAAAACGAATAAGTTGGTTCATAGACCAGAAAGTGCATGGTAGTGCGAGCAAGAAAGCTACAAAAGTTGTGGACAGTTACATAGATGGAGCTACTACATGTATGAAATATATTCGGACGAGTCTGTTCATATAAATAAGATTAAACTGCAAGGTAAGTCTCGTTTAATCTTGTTATAATCAATTCATTTACATTCTGTTTAAATGCATCCTACATCGGACCAGAACAACCTTGTTTGAGTTCTCTCCCCCGGTGCTTTCTGATTCCGAATTTACCTTACACACTTTTCTTAGCAAGTTTCATTCAATCCCTCCTTCTACGCAATTAAAACGGAACTGTTTGGTGTTCCTTATCTAAATCATTAGGAAACCAGAGACAATGATGCTCTGAGTTCCAGTTTTCAGCACCAGGTATACGTCCTACGATTCTCACTTGGAACAAGTAATCGATAATGCTATAAATCCAATAACTCTCCTGCATAACATATGTAGGCCAGCCAATTCTTGGAGGAAATTCCATTTAATGCAGAGTAGTAAAAATCTTAATGCACATATGTGCTGATTTAAAATCAAGTTTACAAAATATTTGCAAAGCTCGCCACTCATTTCCTTTTTCCTACGAAAAGCCATCGTCGTTATCTGCTATTGAAAATTATTACTCAGCCCTGCTTCAGAACCAAGGCCATTGAAAAAACTTCAAATCCCACAATTTTCTTGATAAACAGAGCCTCAGAAATTTTCAAGCGACTCACGATTCATTGCATAAACCAGAAACGAGTAATTCCAGAAGTATACTGATTACAAGCAGTTTAGATTTTAAAGCTAAAAGGTTATGAATCACAATATTTTCTTTGCAATATTAAGTAAAATTTTCTCATATATGAACATGGGGGTTAGAATTTCCTGGGAAATCCTCTGCCTCTTTTTCGAAAGGAAAGTTTTTTATGGTCAGTCTTAGCTCCCGTGTAGATATACTGTACATACACATTTGAGCCGGCTCTGTAATCTCGTTAGTTTTTCTACAAGTGTGTTTATACTTCTGTATGAGCTTCTTTATCGACATGTTGTATATCTAACTATAGGTTTTTGAATATTGAGCTGAACGGGACTTTATCTTTGTAGCATAACAAAAACAAACTCACGCAGGCATGCCTATATTTATACTTTCGATTATAGCCTGAATAGCAGCTTAGTCTCAAACAGATGTCAAGTCATCACCCGCTTATATGGTACATACATTTTAGTGTCATGTGATAGGCATTAGGACATGTGATATGCCTATGGAGAAAATTCCGATAGCCCCTGACCGAGTTATTTACGCGAAGCTACCTGTTTCCTTCAAAATGTATAAGAGATCCCAGAAGGTCATTTCCAACGAAATGGAAGCATAAACAAACGCTAAAATAGGAAAGTGTAATGATTTGCCCCCCTGTAGCAAATCTAAGGGACTAACTCCTGCAATATTTGATTTTTCTAGTAATAGGAAATTTTGCTTCAGATTTTACAAAATTTACTTCATTGATCTGTTTGGGGTGACGGGTCATGAGCGTGGGGCAAGGTGGCCAATTTTGAGGATTAAAAAAAAATCACGCAGAATGTTTTCATAGAATGTGTTTGGATATTTACTTGCAGGGAAATATGGACGTGGGTCCATGAAATAAATTTTAGAAAATCTGGAACCAAATTTGTGGGGATCTAATATTAAACAATTTACTCATAACTGGCTATTGCATGGGGAAAGCGGGAGTACCAACTCTGCACTAGAAGAGGCTTCGAATACACGTGTACACCTCAGAAAGAGAATAAATTTGCGCATTTCCTCCACTGAGTCATTGCTACGTTTAAGTAATTGTCTGCATTGTTTATTTTTATTAATTCGTGTGAAACAATGACGTCAATGGAGAAGATGAAATCAAGGAACTACATTGCTTTACACTCCCTACTCCCTACCTTAGGTGGCTCTCCATGTCGGAAAGTAAATAGAGTTTCAACAGTTAAAACATCAGTCAACAAGTGAAGTGCCATATACATATACTTAAAGAGTTACTGTACAAGTTAGTAATGAGTAGGGCTGCGCTGTTTGTGAGTATTGAGTATCCAAATGGTTGCAGAAAGTATTACTTACCTTGGCCATACGTCTACGTCAGCACTGCCAACCAAAATGACCCGTTTTGAGTTTTGGGTATAAACTTATGCTGAGGTACATGTCATTTCATCACTCATGATGGCAATGGAGAGGAGAGGTGTACTGATGACGTCAAGGGAATATATTCATTCAAAGAACGTATACTTTACTTCAAGACTTGAATCTCCATAACAAAAGGAATCCTAAATTCCTTTAAGCCTTGAAGCTAATAATTATAAGTGTTCACTAGTCTTCCATTGGGAACCCGGAGTGTTTCAGCGACAACTATGTATTTAATTTTTTTTAGATAAAAAGTGTAAAAAATTCAACGGAATTTTGTCACCAAAGGATTTTTTTTTTACAAAATCACAAATAAGAATTTTAGTTATTTGAGCTTAAAAAATTAGACATACATTCCATTTTTTTAAAATCATTCTAAGTTTAGTGACTTAAAGGAGCTGTTACACACTACTTCTTGTAAATACTAGACTAAATATGATCAATTCAAATAATTATACCTTTTATTAATCAAGCAAATCTGCTCTTTATAAATTTCATAAATCAACTATATATTAATTTCATAAATCTGCTCTTTATAAATTTCATAAATCAACTATATATTAATTTCATAAATCTGCTCTTTATAAATTTCATAAATCAACTATATATTAATTTCATAAATCTGCTCTTTATAAATTTCATAAATCAACTATATATTAATTTCATAAATCTGCTCTTTATAAATTTCATAAATCAACTATATATTAATTTCATAAATCTGCTCTTTATAAATTTCATAAATCAACTATATATTAATTTCATAAATCTGCTCTTTATAAATTTCATAAATCAACTATATATTAATTTCATAAATCTGCTCTTTATAAATTTCATAAATCAACTATATATTAATTTCATAAATCTGCTCTTTATAAATTTCATAAATCAACTATATATTAATTTCATAAATCTGCTCTTTATAAATTTCATAAATCAACTATATATTAATTTCATAAATCTGCTCTTTATAAATTTCATAAATCAACTATATATTAATTTCATAAATCTGCTCTTTATAAATTTCATAAATCAACTATATATTAATTTCATAAATCTGCTCTTTATAAATTTCATAAATCAACTATATATTAATTTCATAAATCTGCTCTTTATAAATTTCATAAATCTGCTCTTTACAATTAATTTCATAAATCAACTATTTATTAATTTCATAAATCAGCTATTTATAAATTTCATAAATCAGCTATTTATAAATTTCATAAATCAGCTATTTATAAATTTCATAAATCTACTACTTATAAATTTCATAAATCAGCTATTCATAAATTCCATAAATCAACTATTTATTAATTTCATGAATCTACTACTTATAAATTCCATAAATCAGCTATTTATTAATTTCATAGATCAGCTATTCATAAATTCCATAAATCAGCTATTTATTAATTTCATAAATCAGCTATTCATAAATTCCATAAATCAGCTATTTATTAATTTCATAAATCAGCTATTCATAAATTCCATAAATCAGCTATTTATTAATTTCATAAATCTGCTATTCATTAATTGTATGAATTGGCATCATCCTGTCTACGTATTTAATTTATCCTATCTGACGATTTCGATGATTAGTGGCAGAAGGCAAAAAGCTAACGGGAGCCACCATAAAGTCAAGTGTTCCTGCCTTATTCCTGCGTATTAGAATTGGGAGGTCTGTGAATGGGAACATCACAAACTAGTGACTCCTGTCAATTCCATTGAATATAGCGTGGCTACACACTGAACGACTGAACAACTGACAGAACATTGGAATCTATGCCTCCTTTTGTGTTTCCATGTATCATAACGTTGTACATTTACATTGTTCAGTATAAACTATACGTCCTTAAATAAAGTGAGGTATGAGTCACCGCTGAACATTTCGTCGTACTCATACTCATACCTATATGTGTCCCTATGCAATACAAGCTCCACAAACGTTCCAAAAACGACCGGATTTTTTCACTGTTTCATTCCTCCTTTCTCCATTGGGTATAGGATCTGTACTGCATCCACCTATGCATATCCCCTTCTCTCCTACGGCTGCTACAATGTAGTACAATTCACAGTATTCAGACGTAGTACACACGCGCTATACACACTATCCCTAGGAACTTTAGTCGGTTCACTTCGCCCCTAAAAACCTACCGCAAAAACTCTTTCTCACTCTGTTTATTTAAGCTCCTATATATGACTGTGCAGTAGAAACGAGTAGCTTCCTCAGTCCTTTCCATTTCAATCGCACGAACATACGTCGACAGCAGTACTTACTAGGTTATTTACAATTATTAATGTGAAATCTGAACGGTCATTTCCATAGAGAAGCGCACACCTGGAATTTTTGCAAACATTTTTTCGTTGTCATCAACATTCGCAGTAGGCAGTCATCGTTTCGTGTAATCCAATGCTTTGTCTTGGGTTCGTCTCTTATTAAATAGAATAAAATTCAGAGGTGAGTATCAATTATTCAAAATTACATCAAATTTTCAAATTGTTTGGTTGCAGTGTCCAAATTCGAATTTCCTGTTCTTGGAAAATACGTGAATCAACTTGTGCACATTGCGGTTGTGGAATAATTTCCGGGAATTTATGTGATTAGATCGTGTGTGGAATAGGAATATTTGCAGCGAATGTGTTGGTCAAGGGGAATTGGTTATTTCGTTTAATTTAAATATGTAATCATTTTGATGGGAGCAAGTAGTTAATTTGTTATTATTACAAATTGTTAGTTTTTAGTGGCAGCTCCGACTCCGAGTAATGTAATAAATCTAGTTTAGTTTCGAGGGTGGTTTATTTAACTGAACAACGACTGTGGAGATTGAAATTGTGAGTTTAGCGTTTGAGTATTATGCGGTTTATTTTGTTGGAGGCAGTGACAGACATTCTGTAAAGGGCAAAGTTGAGAATTTTTGAAGTTTTTTATATTAGCTGATATGCGTGTGGCATGAGACGCGGGTGCTAATCTTGTTTTGATCGTTATAGTATAGTGATAATGATAAGTAGGGCGTTGTAAATAGCTTTAGTCGTATCTATGAGGCTTATTGATAATTATGTGCAACTAAATATGTAGTATGTCCATTGACTGTTTTTCTTGTGTGTTTATACCCGCGGCTGAGGGAAACAGTTTGAATTACTTGGGACGAAGCTGTAGAGGTGAATTAACGATTGCATTGAGTTTCCTGATTCTTTGGCCTTGGAACACAACTTGGGACCGAGACTAATCGATCGTAAGCCAGGTTTCGGTATGACGGAGGTGGGCTAATTTGCTGGGAGGGTGGGTTTCCGAAGTTGTGTGGAAAACAGGTAGGAGTGGGAGCACAATAGGTGACGAGTATTAGGAAGCACTGTTGTGTCAACAGTGAGGGATGATTAATGCCGTAAATTGATATTTCGAGAGAGGAGATAGTAAGTAGGGGAAATTCTGAGTTAATAGTTAGAGGAACATGTTGTTCGCGGAATATTAATTTAAGTATTGTAAATCATCGTCTGGGGAAATTCCATTACTGGTGACAGTTCCCTGTTTCTTACAGACACTGACTTTACATTGAAGACTGTTTGAAGGTTGTTGGAACTTGGAAGTGAAATTTTGTTTTTTTTTTTTGGTGGTTTTGTAGGTGGAGGTGATCATTTTGTGATTGGCATCCGATAGCTCAGAACATCATTTTGTGGACTTGTACACACGGAAGTACAAATGGGTAAGCTTGATTTTTGGTTTGTTATTTCTTTTGTTATTCGAAAATGTATTGTGATGTCGTATTGGTAGGAATAAATTGCAGAGTTGATGAGGAGCTTCAAGCTAGATTTTGATTTGCAGTTTTTTTTATTAGAAACGAAAGAATTTTAGATAGATTGAGTTTGAAGTCTATTTGAAATGATTAATGTGATTGTCATTTTGTGTACACAATCGCTCGACCAGGATTTGTACAAGTTTGTAAGTGAAATAATACACCGTATTAAACTATTTTGCTTGAGGTTCCTTAATTTTTGTAGGGATAAGTACGGTGGAGATATTTTTTTCGTAGCTATGCAGTTGTTCCTTTCCATATGGAGCAAGTCTAATGTGGTAGCTATGGACGAGGTTCAATATAACTTGGCAGAAGTGTCTGCTCAATGAATGGAATTAGTGTTTCTGTCGGTGCAAAGATTGGGAATAACCGAACTTGAATTAACTGATAACAACACTACAAATCGTCTGGCAAAATGATCTGTGCATTTTTGATTAGTAGCAAGATGATCTACATGCAGTTACACTAAATTGAACAAAGTGTATTAAGTAAAATGATCTAGATGCAATGCAGAATGAAACAGAGATGTACAAATGAAATAGCCTTCCTTCAAGCGTTCAAGCCTTCCAAGGCTAAAATATTGTGAAATTTGAGGGCATTTTGGATATATATATTTCCTTCCTCTTGAGCATATGTACATGCAACAGCTCCCTGTATTAATTCACATGAAATCATCCAAACAAATTATACTTCAGTTAATAATCTCGCCATAAGGGATGATCAAGGGACCTCGAAATTATGATCCTGATAGACAATGAATTTTGTGCAATTCACTTAGATAGTTTTGCCTCGTCACCGACGAAATTGTACAGCAAGTGCTAGCAAGTTCAATTAGTAGTTGCGGTTAACTTGCAATTGACAAGAAACACTAAATGGAATTCAAAGGATTCTGAGTCGGTCACTTGTAGTTTCAGTTTTGTCAGAACTAAAGATCTTTAATAATTGTAAGGTAAAAGACGCTTTGTTTAGTGAGAAAACGATGATAACCTAGTCAAAAATAGGAAAACTCGGGATTCCTACAATCAAGCAAGCATTTTGTTGAAGTACCTGATTGGTTGTAAGTCAGTATTTCGATATTTGTATCCCGACGTAACCATAACCATAAATAAGATAAATAAAAATGTGTAACCAAAGTAATGTTTCAGAATACTTGCACAAGTAAATGGTTGTAACTCAGTATTTACTAATTTTTCTAATTTTCGTATCAAAAATGAGGATTGAAAATATTCGGGAATTTATGTTTTCAGCCAAGAGTTATTGGCGTTGGTTATGAATTGGTTAAACCAATAGTATTATGAAAGTACCTAACATTGAGCAATGGGCATAACTCGGAATACTTCTAAGTACCGACGCTACGATTAATTGTACAAATACATAACTCATTGCCGATGTGTCTTTTAAACCCGACCATTCACCTATCACAACAAAAGATGGAATTATTGTCTAACTTAAAATTCGTTACCACCCTGCTGACCACTTCTCTCAAGTTTTATTGAAATTCTTTTATTGCTATACAACTGTTTATGCTGTTTAGCTTGATGTCTTTATAGTGATGATATTTAAACTATTTGCGTTTTTTAAGCGAGTAGATGACCATTTAAGGAGATTATAATTTTGTGTTTGTAATTTTTAGATCCAAGCAAACAGTATCCACAGCAGCCGTATCCACCGGGTCAATATCCCGCGTATCCACAGGCTCCAGGCTCAGCTTACCCAAATGCCGGATATCCTAATGCTGGTTATCCTAATGCGGGGTATCCTAATGCGGGGTTTGCCAACGCTGGGTTCCCGAATGCAGGTTTTGGTGGGTATCCACCTGGACCTCAACCGAACATGATGGGTTTCCAAATGCCTATGCGTCCGGATGTTCATATAGAGCAACCGAAAAATGACAATGTAGAGGGAGGTGGTTATGGAGTAGCAGACTTTACTGAGAAAGCTATACGACGAGGTTTTATTCGGTAATTGTACCGCTCTTGAAAGAACTAATTTCCCGAATAATTGCTATTTAATACTAACGTATGTTTTTTGTATCTGGTTTTCAGGAAGGTATACAGCATTTTGATGATCCAGCTTCTGGTGTCAGTGGGGTTCATTTGCCTATTTCTGTTTCATGAAGGCGTCAAAACCTGGTCACGAAGAAATACGTGGTTCTACCTCGTTGCGATGGTTGGATTGTTCATAATGATTATAGTCATGTCTTGCTGTTCCGGAGTGTGTCGCAAAGTTCCAACGAACTTTATATGTCTAGGGATCTTCACTTTGTTCGCTGGACTTGTGCTGGGTGCAGTGTCGAGTACTTACCAGTAAGTTTTTAAGAACATTAATTATTACTGGATTTGAGCAATGGTTATTTATATAATGAACCTTTTTCTAATCGTTTACTAGGATAAATGATGTCTTACTGGCAGTGGGAATAACAACAGTGGTCTGTCTCAGCTTGACCATATTTTCCTTCCAAACGAAAATTGATTTTACTCGGCTGAATGGATTTCTTTTCGTGTGCCTTATTATCCTTGTTTGTTTTGGATTCGTTGCGATGTTCCTTCCGCATATCCCAATTATCCGGAAAATTTACGCAGCGTTGGGGGCCCTCCTTTTCTCAGTTTATTTGATTCATGATACACAGCTTCTGATGGGAGGTGATCATAAGTACAGTATTTCCCCGGAAGAATATGTTTTCGCGTCGTTGACATTATACCTGGATATATTCAATATCTTCCTTTCCATCCTCAGCCTGGTTGGAAATCGCTGAATTAACCATTGGTAAGTGAATTCAAAATTGGTAACTATTTCGTTTCTTGGTAGATACGTCTTGGTATATTCGTACATCCTGTGCATATTTCAACTCACCTTTTTTTAGATGGACCTATCCAAACATAGATGGTGAACATCACAATTCGTTCTTGTAGAAAGTTTGAAGATCTCCCATTCTCGTTTCTAATATATCTGGATTTGTTGAGAAGTTGAAGTTGACAACACATAGAAACAAGAGAGTAAATAACGTGTGAGCAAGTTGCGCAGTATATCATGTATCGACTTGAAAGAGTTGTTATTCAACCGAAAAATATTATTTAGCATTAAACTGGATTACAGTTAAATGTCACAGACACCGCTACGGTCATCGAGTTCGCATTGTGTAAACTGAAATATTTAAACTGTTTTTGCTGGAATGCACTTCTTGATGTTATGTTTCTATGTCTGAACTTGGTTATAAAAAATATTAAGCGTTTTAGATTTAAATTTTCGTATTAATAGCTGTATTCAATGTCAACGTTAGTGATTATCTGTCAGGACTTTCAGAAGACTGAGTGATCTGCGAGTGCGTAATGTAATTAACTACTTAGTTACGCTGGTAACTTGTGCGTCTTCTCGCGAAGTTAGTAACTGAGCAGTCCTATATATTTTTAATCGTTGAATACCTTTCAGTAGAGTAGTTACACGCTTGAGGCACACAAATTAACAGCACATTCTCTTGGGCTTGGATATTTGTTGAACCAGATGCATAATCCGTAATCCGTACATCACTCACCAAACCATTATACATGTAAAATATTTGCAAATGCCACTGGCGTACTAGTGATCAAGGGAAAACATAAATTCGAAAATTGTTGCCGATTTCAGTAGATTGGTGTACTTGTGTGCTGCGTTCGATTTTGAATCGAAACGTACTAAGATGTTGGGCTCAGAAAGTTGGGTTTATAAATAAAGTCATTTTAGCTTGGTGCTATGCAACTATACGAATAAAGGGTTGACAATCAATAACTCGCATTTTTGGAGGAGAATAATTATTGGTTTTTGGAATCAATGCCCTTTGTTAACTTTTTCAGAGCTAACTCATAAAATCTCTAAACGTTTACTTGCCTAACCCCTGTTAATAATAGCATTCAGCATATAATATGAAACACAGTACTAAGGGCACAAGTCACAATCTAATATACTTTCGGAATTTATGAATGTCAGTCTGGTAATGAATTTCAATGAGATACACAGTAGTTTCATTGTAGTGCTTATTATTAGTGTAAGAGGAACGCGACTGTATGTACCATAATTGTGTGTTTATCTTGTACATTACAATTTGATAAGAGTAATGTTAAATACAGTATCCTCAAATACAGATATAACTGGTTTGAGACTTAAGATGGTACTTGATACTTAAGGAATGATCTGTGTGGCTACTTAAACCACAAGTAAGTACCAGTCATAATGTTATAAACGTTAAATTTAATACGGACTTACAAATGTTAATAAATATAATTTGAAATCTACTTTTTGAAATGTTTGTGATGCCATGTCAACTTTCCATTTGTTGAGTTCCTCCCAACGATTTGCATAAGAATTCATACATGTGCCGTGCTGAACAATTGTGGTAGTTAGACTAGAGGTGGTAATTTGTAATACATCAATAAGCACGTGTGAAACGCAGAGACAGAAGTTAAAGTTGAAGCATCGTCAAAAAGTAATGATCATTTATTCAGGGTTTAATTCTGGCAACATGTTCTATCCCATCATCAGTTGCATTCAGGTGCTATATACATAATAATATTTGCTGTGATATTACGGGCATTATAAAAGTGCGTTGAATGTTTTGATGCATTAAAGCGCAAGATTTGACCCATCTGACTTTATTTTTTCGTACGACACGGTTCACCTCTAAAAACCACCAAGCCCAGCTTTTAAAGTTTTTTTCGAATACGATTGACTAAAGTTCAAATAATTTCAAACCAAAATTTGTACTATTATTTGAGAACCCCCCCCCCCTCCCGGCTTTGGAGTATGATAATAGACATACACATATCGTTCTGTAAATGTTAACAGGTAGCATTTTCATTTCGTAACCTATGTTTTTCAAATGGGATCTCCAACCTCCAATGAAAATGATACTTTTTAGAATTTAGTCTTAATCGAAAATGCTTATTATAAACCACTCAGAGTAATGGTATTTGTTTGTGATTCCGTTAACTATGTAAGGCTCCAACCAAACCCTTTAACAGTTTTTGCCTTATGTACCGTTTTCATCAAATTACAAACTACTATTTCCCAACATTTTCCCGTAGCCTCTAGAAGAGATAAGTGGAAAAAATATTCGATTCCCCCACTGTGCTATAGCAAATTTTACGTGTATTATATTTATTCCACCCCACTAGCTCAAAAACTCTATACAGAGTTCCGGGAAAGCCAGGATATGTTTTGGAAAAACTGAAATCTCAAAAGTTCTTGAATTTTGATTCAAATTCTAGAATTTTCAGAAAAAACATAGTTTGGCTCTTGATAGCAGAAAAGTCTTTGAACGGAGTACAACAAGTGGTAACGTGGATAGATTTTGTAAAATGTAACTGAATGAGAAAAGTATTGAAATCAGTTAAAGTGTAAAGGTAACTTCCAGGTTTCAAGTTGAGGAATTTTAGAAAATAGAATTTTCCAGGAAGTAACAAGTTAGGCAGTAGGTAATCAATTCGATAAACCTCCCACTTAAAGTCATTATATACACATGTGGATAGTACAGTACCCTATTTATTTTATAACCCAAAAAAGTATTTCTTCAATTGAAAAGGCAAAAATACATACATGAGACACACGCACGCACGCATATACTATGCGTGCCTTACGGATTGCTGTTGGGTTATACATAAGTAGGACCAGGATTTTTGATTCCCCTTTCTATAACCCAAAAACATACCTATGACTTTATCTCCAAACCAATTACCTCCCCCTATCTATACCGCAAATACCTTCCCTAACTCTAAACCAAATACCATCCCCGCTGGTGGCGAAACAGGGGGGTAGTAAATTGTACTACCCTGAAAAATACCAAGGTGGTACAGCCTATGCTATATTGTACTACCCTCAATTTCCCGGAATAATATGTATTAAATAATCATCGCTACGCGATAATTTGAGGCTTCGCGTAGGGTGGCGTCAGCTACCGCTGTCAAAGTAGAATGAATTGAGTTTTTGTTTAAATTTTCGATTTTTGTCCGAAAAAACTATTGGGCCGACCACATAAGCAATAACCATTATTATTCACATAAGCAATATTCGCACAGAAATTACATTGAAATCGATTCAGTAGATTTGGAGATAACTGTCATTTGACTTCAAGTTTGAAATTTCAAAAATATTTTTCGCAAAACGTGTCCGGACGATTCCAGCCAAATACGAACGGAGGCTTACGGTTGACACGAGTCATGTCCATAAAAAATTTCATTGAAATCGGTTCAGTAATTTTTGAAACATCGTGCGGAAGGACACACAGACGTACGGACAAGTCTATTATACTAGGGGGCTGACGCCCCCCTCACAAATACAAGTGCTGCTAAAATCTATATACATACATACTGCGCAGGGATTATCTTCCACTATCATATAATTCGGGCGCATGCGTCAGACGCACAACTTTTACGCCTTCGATAGGGAGAGCTTTTATGGATAGGGGCGAGGACTTTAAGGTTGTATATTAGGAAAAGCTAGAAATTCTAGGAAAATTATACATTAGGAATAAGGAAGTCACGCGGATTCGTCTTCAAATTTTTATTTAGGTTCAAATTTGGATTTGGGTTCAAATTTGGATTTAGGTTCAAATTTGGATTTGGGTTCAAATTTGGATTTAGGTTCAAATTTGGATTTGGGTTAAAATTTGAATTTGGGTTAAAATTTGGATTTTGGTTCAATTTTGGATTTGGGTTAAAATTTGGATTTGGGTTAAAATTTGGATTTGGGTTAAAATTTGGATTTGGGTTAAAATTTGGATTTGGGTTAAAATTTGGATTTGGGTTCAAATTTGGATTTGGGTTCAAATGTGGATTTGGGTTCAAATTTGGATTTGGGTTCAAATTCGGAATTGGGTTCAAATTTTGATTTGGGTTCAAATTTGGATTTGGGTTCAAATTTTGATTTGGGTTCAAATTTGGATTTGGGTTCAAATTTGGATTTGGGTTCAAATTTGGATTTGGGTTCAAATTTTGATTTGGGTTCAAATTTGGATTTGGGTTCAAATTTGGATTTGGGTTCAAATTTGGATTTGGGTTCAAATTTGGATTTGGGTTCAAATTTGGAGTTGGGTTCAAATTTGAAGTTGGGTTCAAATTTGGATTTGGGATCAAATTTGGATTTGTGTTCAAATTTGGATTTGGGTTCAAATCTGGATTTGGGATCAAATCTGGATTTGGGATCAAATTTGGATTTGGGTTCAAATCTGGATTTGGGATCAGATTTAAATCGAAATTCAGATTTGGGTTCAGATTTGAATCGAAATTCAGATTTGGGTTCAGATTTGAATCGAAGTGTAGATTTGAATCGAAGTTTAGATTTGAATCGAAGTTTAGATTTGAATCGAAGTTTAGATTTGAATCGAAATTCAGATTTGGGTTCAGATTTGAATCGAAGTTTAGATTTGAATCGAAGTTTAGATTTCAATCGAAGTTTAGATTTGAATCGAACTTAAGATTTGGATCGAAGTTTAGATTTTGATCGAAGTTTAGATTTTGATCGAAGTTTAGATTTTGATCGAAGTTTAGATTTTGATCGAAGTTTAGATTTTGATCGAAGTTTAGATTTTGATCGAAGTTTAGATTTTGATCGAAGTTTAGATTTTGATCGAAGTTTAGATTTTGATCGAAGTTTAGATTTTGATCGAAGTTTAGATTTTGATCGAAGTTTAGATTTTGATCGAAGTTTAGATTTGAATCGAAGTTTAGATTTGAATCGAAGTTTAGATTTGGACCGAAGTTTAGATTTGAATCGAAGTTTAGATTTTGATCGAAGTTTAGATTTTGATCGAAGTTTAGATTTTGATCGAAGTTTAGATTTTGATCGAAGTTTAGATTTGAATCGAAGTTTAGATTTGGACCGAAGTTTAGATTTGAATCGAAGTTCAAATTTGAATCGAAGTTTAGATTTGAATCGAAGTTTAGATTTGATTTGAAGTTTAGATTTTGATCGAAGTTTAGATTTGGACCGAAGTTTAGATTTGAATCGAAGTTTAGATTTGAATCGAAGTTTAGATTTGAATCGAAGTTTAGATTTGGACCGAAGTTTAGATTTGAATCGAAGTTTAGATTTGTAATGTAGTTTAGATTTGTAATGTAGTTCATATTTGAAATGTAGTTTAGATTTGAATCGAAGTTTAGATTCGAATAATTCGAATCTAAACTTCGATTCAAATCTAAACTTATTATTAGAGTTCAGATTTATGTCGATAATTAGATTTGAATCGAAGTTTAAACTGAAATCGTAGTTTAAATTTGAATCGAAGTTCAGATTCATGCCGAAGTTTAGATTTATACCGATGTGTAGATTTGATTCGAAGTTTGATTTTGATTCGAAGTTCGATTTTGAATCGAAGTTTAGATTTGGACCGAAGTTTAGATTTGAATCGAAGTTTAGATTTGAATCGAAGTTTAGATTTGAATCGAAGTTTAGATTTTGATCGAAGTTTAGATTTGGACCGAAGTTTAGATTTTGATCGAAGTTTAGATTTGAATCGAAGTTTAGATTTGAATCGAAGTTTAGATTTGGACCGAAGTTTAGATTTGAATCGAAGTTTAGATTTGAATCGAAGTTTAGATTTGAATCGAAGTTTAGATTTTGATCGAAGTTTAGATTTGGACCGAAGTTTAGATTTTGATCGAAGTTTAGATTTTGATCGAAGTTTAGATTTTGATCGAAGTTTAGATTTTGATCGAAGTTTAGATTTTGATCGAAGTTTAGATTTGAATCGAAGTTTAGATTTGGACCGAAGTTTAGATTTGAATCGAAGTTCAAATTTGAATCGAAGTTTAGATTTGAATCGAAGTTTAGATTTGATTTGAAGTTTAGATTTTGATCGAAGTTTAGATTTGGACCGAAGTTTAGATTTGAATCGAAGTTTAGATTTGAATCGAAGTTTAGATTTGAATCGAAGTTTAGATTTGGACCGAAGTTTAGATTTGAATCGAAGTTTAGATTTGTATCGAAGTTTAGATTTGATTTGAAGTTTAGATTTGGACCGAAGTTTAGATTTTGATCGAAGTTTAGATTTGAATCGAAGTTTAGATTTGAATCGAAGTTTAGATTTGGACCGAAGTTTAGATTTGAATCGAAGTTTAGATTTGAATCGAAGTTTAGATTTGAATCGAAGTTTAGATTTTGATCGAAGTTTAGATTTGGACCGAAGTTTAGATTTTGATCGAAGTTTAGATTTTGATCGAAGTTTAGATTTTGATCGAAGTTTAGATTTTGATCGAAGTTTAGATTTTGATCGAAGTTTAGATTTGAATCGAAGTTTAGATTTGAATCGAAGTTTAGATTTGGACCGAAGTTTAGATTTGAATCGAAGTTCAAATTTGAATCGAAGTTTAGATTTGAATCGAAGTTTAGATTTGATTTGAAGTTTAGATTTTGATCGAAGTTTAGATTTGGACCGAAGTTTAGATTTGAATCGAAGTTTAGATTTGAATCGAAGTTTAGATTTGAATCGAAGTTTAGATTTGGACTGAAGTTTAGATTTGAATCGAAGTTTAGATTTGTAATGTAGTTTAGATTTGTAATGTAGTTCATATTTGAAATGTAGTTTAGATTTGAATCGAAGTTTAGATTCGAATAATTCGAATCTAAACTTCGATTCAAATCTAAACTTATTATTAGAGTTCAGATTTATGTCGATAATTAGATTTGAATCGAAGTTTAAACTGAAATCGTAGTTTAAATTTGAATCGAAGTTCAGATTCATGCCGAAGTTTAGATTTATACCGATGTGTAGATTTGATTCGAAGTTTGATTTTGATTCGAAGTTCGATTTTGAATCGAAGTTTAGATTTGGACCGAAGTTTAGATTTGAATCGAAGTTTAGATTTGAATCGAAGTTTAGATTTGAATCGAAGTTTAGATTTTGATCGAAGTTTAGATTTGGACCGAAGTTTAGATTTTGATCGAAGTTTAAATTTGAATCGAAGTTTAGATTTGAATCGAAGTTTAGATTTGGACCGAAGTTTAGATTTGAATCGAAGTTTAGATTTGAATCGAAGTTTAGATTTGAATCGAAGTTTAGATTTTGATCGAAGTTTAGATTTGGACCGAAGTTTAGATTTTGATCGAAGTTTAGATTTTGATCGAACTTTTCATTTTGATCGAAGTTTAGGTTTTGATCGAAGTTTAGATTTTGATCGAAGTTTAGATTTTGATCGAAGTTTAGATTTGAATCGAAGTTTAGATTTGGACCGAAGTTTAGATATGAATCGAAGTTTAGATTTGAATCGAAGTTTAGATTTGAATCGAAGTTTAGATTTTGATCGAAGTTTAGATTTGGACCGAAGTTTAGATTTTGATCGAAGTTTAGATTTGAATCGAAGTTTAGATTTGAATCGAAGTTTAGATTTGGACCGAAGTTTAGATTTGAATCGAAGTTTAGATTTGAATCGAAGTTTAGATTTGAATCGAAGTTTAGATTTTGATCGAAGTTTAGATTTGGACCGAAGTTTAGATTTTGATCGAAGTTTAGATTTTGATCGAAGTTTAGATTTTGATCGAAGTTTAGATTTTGATCGAAGTTTAGATTTTGATCGAAGTTTAGATTTTGATCGAAGTTTAGATTTGAATCGAAGTTTAGATTTGGACCGAAGTTTAGATTTGAATCGAAGTTCAAATTTGAATCGAAGTTTAGATTTGAATCGAAGTTTAGATTTGATTTGAAGTTTAGATTTTGATCGAAGTTTAGATTTGGAACGAAGTTTAGATTTGAATCGAAGTTTAGATTTGAATCGAAGTTTAGATTTGAATCGAAGTTTAGATTTGAATCGAAGTTTAGATTTGGACCGAAGTTTAGATTTGAATCGAAGTTTAGATTTGTAATGTAGTTTAGATTTGTAATGTAGTTCATATTTGAAATGTAGTTTAGATTTGAATCGAAGTTTAGATTCGAATAATTCGAATCTAAACTTCGATTCAAATCTAAACTTATTATTAGAGTTCAGATTTATGTCGATAATTAGATTTGAATCGAAGTTTAAACTGAAATCGTAGTTTAAATTTGAATCGAAGTTCAGATTCATGCCGAAGTTTAGATTTATACCGATGTGTAGATTTGATTCGAAGTTTGATTTTGATTCGAAGTTCGATTTTGAATCGAAGTTCGATTTTGAATCGAAGTTCGATTTTGAATCGAAGTTCGATTTTGAATCGAAGTTCGATTTTGAATCGATGTTCGATTTTGAATCGAAGTTCGATTTTGAATCGAAGTTCGATTTTGAATCGAAGTTCGATTTTGAATCGAAGTTCGATTTTGAATCGAAGTTTGATTTTGAATCGAAGTTTGATTTTGAATCGAAGTTTGATTTTGAATGGAAGTTGAATTTGGATCGAAGTTTAGATTTGAATCGAAGTTTAGATTTGATTTGAAGTTTAGATTTATATCAAAGTTTTGATTTGGATCGAAGTTCATATTTATATGAAAGTTTAGATTTGATTCCGAGTTCAGAATTTAATCCAAATTCGTATTTGAATGGAAGTTGATATCTGGTTCGAATTTTAGTCTTGAACTTAAAGTATTTTGAGTCGGTATTCAGGTTTGAATCTTTTGCGAATTTTTGTGTATAGTCTAGCATCAGTTTGTGAATGAGTGATGTAGTAGATGCAAGCCGGGAGCAACTAAGGAAGACGTTTTGATGAAGTTTTGAAAACCCGTGGACATCACGAACAACTTGTTGGTAAGAAAAAATTCTTTGTTCCAAATTACTTAGTGAGCTAGAGTTCAACAGTGGAATTCGTTTATCTTCAATGTGTACTACCGTAAACTGAAATATTGGTAATTACTCTACAAAATTTTAGAAATCTAAACATGAGTATCTCTTAGATAATGTAACGTGATAATATTTAATAATTTTATTAATGAATTTGTACACCGATAAGTAATAAAACACAAATTGGAAGAATAAATACCAGTAAGAATTTTAATTGAAAAGTACATTTCCGTACAAATAGAGAATATAGAATAAAAACTGTTAGGCAGGAAGGCAGATCATGGACTACGCTTAGTTCTAAAAGTGTTAAGAATTCTAATTTGAAGCTGGATTCAAATTTCAATAGAATGAGATTTGAACGCAAATTAAGATTTGAATCGGTAAGGTTGGGGATAAAGTTAAAACATATACGTTTTTAGTGTGTCGTGCTACATGTTGCTGTGTTATGGTTTCGGGATTTTAGTTGAAATGTAACATGTACTTAAGTATGAAATTAACATGCACTTTGTTGAAAAAATGAAAACTTTAGAAGATTTGGTACGTGAAACTTAAAAATCCCTGTGTTAAATCCCAATTAAGATTTTCATTTTCGTTTAAAGTTTTGATTTTGTATAATATTTTGTTGAGTCTAACTTCAGTTTGCAGGCGATTGATGAGGTAGATGCAAGTCAAAAGTAATCATACAAAACTATTTTGATAGAATTTTGAAAATCCGTGGGGGACACCATGAGCACTTTGCAGGTTAGTGAAGGTAAGAGAACGAGTACAAAGAAACTTTGTACTTTACTTCTAATCTTTCCCCTCTCTAAACCAAATACTTTCCCCTAACTCTAAATCAAATACCTTTCCCTATCTGTAACCCCAAAACATACCCCTTTTATGAACCACAAACATACTTCTAAACATAACCCAAAAAACATTTCGCTAAACACAGCCCAACAAACATACCCCTAAACGTAACCCAAAAGACTTCCCCTACATAATGCCCAAAACCCATTCCCTATATAAAACCCTGAACAACGTGGGACCAAAGGTGCCCATTCTTCGAAGGATTCCCTTCAAAGAAGGCTTCTTTGAACGAATTAAGCGTTAGTTTTTGCAATTATGAAGGGAGCGGAAGGAAGGCTGAACGAAGGCTTCTGCTCTTTTGCAGAAATAATGGGCACGTAAAGGAACGTGTTAATTTTACAGCCTTCGAAAGCCGTTGGAACTTGCAATCCCATCTACTATATTGTAGGCAATACCCTTCCGTAACTAAAGTTCATGTACATACGTACACTGTTACTTAACTGAAAAGCATTTTTCTGGCGGGCCTGCTTAATGCTATTCTAGAATCATTCATATCACAACTAGCACTGCACAGCCAGCTATTCATGGCTTTGAAAGGCTTAATAGTTAGTCGGTTCAGTCGCATAGCACATTATACAGAAATAGCTGACTGTGCAGCGCTAGTTGATATATCTATATAAACATTAACGTACGACACAGAGAAAGGGCTAATGGCTTAATCGCCTAGTATTAAAATATTCTAGACAAAATGATGCGGATAATGAGATGCATAAACAGACTTCGGCTTCGTCAGGGGAAAATTCACGCCAATTGTAAGTACATGCATATTATATACCGCAAATAAACCGGGTAGTTAGCCTTTAAGGTAATTGGTACTCTCAATTGGTACTCAATCTCAAATCAATAGTAGTTTTTAGCCATTATGAGGGATTTATCTTTAAAGGGGAAAGATTAAATTTTCATCATTGTCAAATTATGCTATCAGATTACGGATCAAGCCACCGCCTGCGTCGGTGGATAACCTCAATTTCCCATTA
This sequence comes from Allacma fusca, assembly GCA_947179485.1. NCBI lineage: Eukaryota > Metazoa > Arthropoda > Collembola > Symphypleona > Sminthuridae > Allacma > Allacma fusca. The sequence goes on along the minus strand of OX359250.1, from coordinate 21,921,849 downwards.
ACAGCACAGGCGCAGTCTATTGGCTATTAAAATTCTGTTGCCAAAATAATGTTTGTTTCAAATCGAATATGTTTTATGCAATGACCTTTGCTTCTGAAATACAATTTCGTATATGTTATAATCTAACAGTACATATATAACTTCTTTAAATAAACAATTTGAAATTTGTACTCACGAACCTAGAGAGCGCGTTTAGGAGAGATTAGCCAACAGCCTTAGTAAAGACTCTTTAATTACTCCAATATATTATAGTAATCAAAAATCCAACAAATTACAAAATAACTTCTTAAAATATAATTACTTGTGTATATGCATTCACCGTTGCCAATTATTTCACATTGTCGGCAGTGTCAGAAGTAACGACCTTGATAATTTCTTTAGATTTACCCCGAAAAAATGCAACATACAGTTGTCTTTGTGAAAATAAATACCTACTTTACCAAGACTTCGTCCCTGACATTTATGAACTGTCTTTGCAAATAATACTCTAAACTGTCTTCTCTTTAATATAAATGGGTAGCCACTGCTTATGTTTCTATAACTGTAGGCCATGACAATATCCCCGCCCTGGAGTATGGAGATAAGCCCTCCGACATTTCCCCTCCGCACATAATCCCTCCGGTGATAATCCCTCCGGATACAATACGGGAAAAATGCTTCTGTTGTTTCAAACAGAGGGATTATCTCCATTTTTGGAGGGATTATCTACGGAGGGATTGTGTCAGAGGGGTTGTCTCCGGAGGGAATATCTCCCGAGGGAATATATCCGACCACGCCCGCCCTTGCTACTGTATAATGCTTGCGAACTCGCGAATACCCGGAGCTTGTAAGCATTTTATTCCCTTCGCCCTTCACTGTACGCAAGTACATACTGATAATCTGCGATAATTGTAATTAATTGCAAACTAATTATTAGTTTTTCAGCTGTAAGCAGTTTGAAGTTTAAAGCTCTGACTTTGTGACTTGTGTTAAAAGATTTGCGATAAAAATAGATGAACATGGAAGGAAGGCAACGCATGAAGGGCATTTAACTATTTTTGAAGGATGGAAGGAAGGATTATAGCCAGAGATCGCGATTTGTGTGGTCATTCCTTAAATGGGCTGGTCTCGGGGGGGGGGGGGGGTTGGGGGGGGGGCGTTGAAGAAGAAGGTTATGAAACATCCTGAACATGGTGTTTAGGTCAAGGATCTGACGGACTTAACTTCAAACTTTCAACTACTGGAGCACCTAATTTTTCCTGCCCATAATGCACAAAATCAAAGCTTTTCCAATATCTGCGGCCAGTTGTCCAGTTGTCCGAAAATTAATCGTTTGGGCAGGATTTTCGGACGTTTTCAGACGGCAAACCCTTATATGTCATAAAATTATTCTTAGGATTCGCTGGACTAGCCACCAAAACACCTTGAAGCTGGCATCATTCCTGGACATGTAACTATTTATATCCCAGAATTTTCCCCTTCCTTTCTCCTGGACATCGCCTCCCGTTCTTGGGCATTTGGAATCTCTGGAAAAGTCAGTGGATTGAGTCAGTTGGATGCTGGATTTGATTTTGAAACATATGCGCTTCAATTTAGCATATAATTATATGCATAATAATCAGAAATGCATGGAGTATTTGTGAATGTGAATCGCAAATTAGAAATTAATTTTCATTAAATTCAATTGATTTCCAATTAACAGTCCATTTTAAGTATGGAATAAATATGATAATAAACACAACACCCAAACATAATAGGCGTTGGAATAACTTGGCCTCTTCGACGTAATTGAATGACTCTCCCAAAAGGACGTTGCAGCATGTCAACAGTAGCGATTTTCTATTTCTTCCGTCTCTTTTTTCCCCACTGCGTCTGGATTTGCAATGGGGTCCAAGTCTGCAAAAATGTCATACCAAGATTTAGCCTGGCCAGGCCCAGATGTTGATGCCGCATCGTCTTTTTTCTGACTGGTGGGTATGGGTGGACCATTGAAATTTAACAAATCTGGTAAAATTACACAATTTATTATATTAAAATATATAAGTATTTTTTTTCCTTTCGCCTGTCTTCAGTTCGAATACGAAAAAAACATTTACTAAAATAATTATTTATAAAATATTGCTTTGGCTACTACCTCCTGGATCATCCAGATTCTCAAAGTCTAAAAGCTGGGAAGGCAGAAAAGAACTCGGAGCAGTTGGAACGAGGGCAGCGTCACTTTTTGCAGGAGTTGAATCAGTGTCTTGAGTTGAAGCAGTCGCTGTAATGCAAAATATTTAACCATATAACTTTGTGCACTCCCCTATTGCCACTATTGACATAATTTATCAAATTATGATCTTCTGTTCTTAAAAACTTACATTGCGGAGATGTAAAGGGCTGGAGCGAACTCACACTCAGGATCTCATTGAGTAACGCCATAGTATCGTTATTTTCAAATGAGAGTCCCTCCAAGTCTCCCCCTATTAAGTCTTTATCGTGATCCTTATCTTTTTTTAGCTCCTCTGGAACGTACAAGTAAAACATTAATAAAATCAATTTATTTAAAAAAAACAATTTTAAAGGAAGGTAGAGTTTCTCATACTTGCGGAACACTTGCTCATGAATGATCCTATAGAGAGCATAGAGTTGGGTGAGTTACTGCCTTTTTCCTTAGAGTTATTGGTGGTTGACGTCGGCTGGGGTGAAAATAGACCTAAGCCCAGATTTAGGGCATCTTGGGCATTCTCTGTCTCTGGGCTCTGATCCGAGCCACTTGGTCCTAATAAATTCTCCAAAAGTTCGGAAGCATCGGCTGAAGCTAATAAGTCCTCTTCATTCTGACGACGCCTCTGCTGAATATCTCCAGGATCGCCACTCTCCTGAAGTCTAATGAGCCCTTCGTCTGTGCTCCCTTTATCCTTATCCTTCAACTTTTGCTGCGACAGCTCATCATTAAAATCAAACAAAAAGTCTTCAGTCGCTTCTTGCGCTCCACACTCCGCTGCTAGCTTCTTCGAAGGCTCTGCTAGCTCTTTCACAACGGAGAATTCGAAATGTTGGTAACCTGTGGGATTCAAAATGTGAAATAAATTATTCTTTTATGTGAAAGGGTTATTACCCTCCTGGTCATTAGCTGAGCTGAGTGTCAGATTTAATAACTAATTAATCCAATACATTATTTGTATATTATATATATATATTTTTAATTTTATACAGTATTACCTTTAAATGTGGTAGCCAGCGTGTTATATATCCTAGTATTTTTCCCCGTTGTTTTGATTGTAGCATTTTGGTACTGGATCAGAGCATGAGAAAACATATTACAGCGAGCGGCTGCCAACAAGTCTACCTTCTGCAGGCACGCTAGTTTCAACTTATCAAACTGGGCTTTACTTTGCTTGACGTGAGTTTGTACCTGTAAAATAGAGCATAAGTACCTGCACAACGTCCCACCTCAAACGTACTCATCGACCAAGGTACTCCATCATTTCTTCCCATCCAAAACCATGCATTGACATTGACGCTATACCTTTCTAAATTTCTCCATCTGTTTCATGGTATCAGGGTCCAACTCCTGGCTCACATTTTTCATCCAATTTAAAGATGCTCTATATTCATTCCTCAGCCGTTCCATGCTGTTGATTGTCCCAAGCGTGTCCTCAACTGCGCGGTTCCGGAACGTGTCTACTTCCTGGGAAGACAACCAATTTCAGTTAAACACCTGATAAAGCCCACTACTTTCAGGTAATGAATCGAATTGAACCGACTAACTTGTTAGTTGATTAATTAAAGTGGAAGTATGGAGATAACGATTAAAAAAGGAAAACAAGTTGTGTATATGTCCCTATCAATAAAAACCGAATATCATATTGATGAAACGAAACAAATTGTGGGGTGTAATCAAAAACGAGAAGAAAATGAGCATAGTTTATTACTTGGTATAATCTAAGTAATGGGGGTCTCAAAGCAATCTCTTGTTGGCTACAGTATATTAGACTTTTCCCCATTTGAACCATCATCTTCCCAGCTCCACTCTTGTCGGTCTTGCCATACTCCTTGAGGAATCTCCCCATTGCATTTTGTTCCTGTGCTAAAACTATGGGAGAAAATATTTTAAGCGTCCTCATGCTCTAAATAATGTCACACTATGTGGGATACATAACTTTGCGGAAAAATTGATTGTGTAAACTCACAACAAATTTTCTCTTGATATCGGTCCAGTAACTTGTTCATAGATGAAGATGTGAGTTGGATGGATTTAAAGAGCTCCAGCTTAGCATCCAAAGCGGCATCAGAGGCGACAATGCAGTCATCTTCTTTCTTGCCCAATTTCCGGTACATGGTTTGTTTTGTCACCCAGAATTGGTGCTGGACCTTGTTCAGTGTTGAGCGATCCATTCTGGATTTCCAGCTAAGTTTTTTAGCTAAACAGATGACAAAGTAGGAATTAGTATTTATTGTTGAGAAACAACTGACGGAGTTGCGTGGAGGTGAAACAAAAAACTAGTCATAAAAGACATAAGGAAGATGATTTTTATAAAACATGCAAAAGTTTTAATCAAGCTGTAATAATTTGTGGTTGCGGTTTTAAGAAATTGTTACAACCGCGTAAAACTTATTTACAGGAAACTGGAAAGCACCTTGTGCTTTACTAAAAATTAGCAAAATTAAGAATATAAGCTGTTATAAATAATTACTAATCTATTATGTTAATTTTATAAGCCTTTACTTCATAAGGCGCAAGATGCTTTCAATTCGGTTATAGTATAAGGCTTACGCGGTTATAATTGTTTAAAACGTTTAACCAGAAAATTGTCTCAAAAATTTTGAAAATTCTTATGGAATTTATTATTTTGAAGCGTATGTATTCTATGGACCCTTCGTGCAAAATTACATGATTCCATAATTAGACGATTTCTGCTTCCAAGCCGGATTTTATCCTAAGTACTTTAAATGTGAGTTACGCAATCTGTACGAATGTTGCAAGCTGCAACTACTGGAAGAAAAAGTTGTTGAAAATGAGCCATATCTCATAAAGTGGATACGGGAACTACAGTGCTAGAAAAAATTATGGGAATAAAGCTACTGGGATCGATTTAGACCCCTTAATCCTTGAAGCAGATTCAAAATTGAAAACAATCCGAAATTCATTGTTTTTTTAGGGTCGATCAAAAGTACACATTGCTTTATATGCAGCACGTATTTTCAAAAAATGCAAATTCTAAGAAGCTGTTCAGTCTGTGGTTCAAAGTATCTTTACAATTATTATTAAATGGAAATTTCTAATTATTTCGCATATTTAAATTAGGTTCAGTGAAATTCATTAGTTGTTGGTTTGCAGGGCAATTGCTTAGTTTAACTAAAATTTAATTTAATTCCAATATTATACGCATATGCAAAAGTCCCATTTGTGATTTGTATGGGGTCAGATCTCTTGCAGGTTTGAAGATTGTTATCTATCAGAATTTTCCAGATTGACTTACAAACCCTTGAGGCAAAATTTCACAATTCTATAACTGTTTGCTGTATGCGAGAACCGGAAAAAAAGTAGTTGATGAGCCATTTGATAAGGCTCATATCTCGGACATCATGGGGACTACAGAACATTTTCTCGTAAATGGAGCTTGGTCTGAAATTAAACCTTTTTCCTTACATAACTCAAATCGGTTCGGGAACTATACGAAAGTAATAATAATAATTGTTTTTAACGTTCGCGGATAGCAATATAGACTGCTTTTTACTTACAGATATGTACATGGTAAGAATTTTGTGAAAAAAATTACATAATATGCTAGTCCCTGAACCGAAACATCTTTATGAAAAGGAATAAATAAGAACCTTATTTCTTTCGTGCTTATTTCAGAGAAATAAAAATTGAAATCCTGAAAAAAGTAATACTGTATTAGCAAAATGCTATAATATTTTAGATACACTGACAACCGCCGCCATCGTTAGGTTCAGTATCTTCAAAATCCTTCTCTCACTAGATGGATCGCCTTTATCTTCACCTTAAAGGGCCTCATGTTTTTTTAAGAAAACCATGAGCGGCGTTTTTATGCTGTAATAAAAATGCTGGTTTATTTCTCATGTATTTAGAATGGTAGTTACGCAAGGTCTAGCTAGCAACAATTCCCAAACGATTTTGAAAATGTACATTATCGCGAAAACGTGGGATTAAAGATAAAGATAAAGGTTAAAGCAAATTGAAAATCAAAATTGTTTTAAGTAAATGTAGTTCGACATCATGAAACCCGAAATCGATTTAAAAGGCTTGGATTCAAAAATCCTGTTTTCAGGTTGAGAGAAAAAGCATCCAGGGTCCTATTTCATAAACAATACAACTCGACAATGACAATTGTACAAGTACAAGTGTAAAAAAAATAACTTACAATTAAGGACCGTGTATACGATTTCACATCTGACTGAGATGTTTATGAAACCAAATTTATAATGACAATTTCCAATTTGTCACTTTTTATTTGTAATTGCCGGTTTGTAAAGTTTACGAAATAGGGCCCTAATACATTTTCTACATAAGGAAGTTTTCAAAAGGTTGAAAATTTAAGTGTAAAATCATCTTCGTAAAAAAGTTGTAATATATTTGGAATGTATATAATTTTCACTCGGTTTTTTTTTTGCTACTGAATATTTCGTTCATAATACTTTAATTTTTTACAGTGGGTGATTTTTTATTCAGAATAATTATTTCTGTCATATTCCACTTGCTTACATTCAGTAACTACCATGTCCCAATCTCAATATTTGAACTTCACTATCTTCACTATAACATCGAAATAACCTTTCCGACTAGAATTAAAATCACAAAAACCTTTGTCTACAAATATTCATTCCAATTTCTGACGTGGTTTTAATTTGAAAAGTGATTTGTTCCTTTCCTTTGTAAATGGTAGCGTTGTGAGCAAGACCGGTCTACATCAACACTGTACAAAGGTTGTTGAAAATGATTATTACAACACAAAAAAACATCAAGAGTGACACTTTAAATTATACTAAGTCGCTCTTAAAAAGATGTATGATAATAGTCAGGTGTCTTCAAAGAATACAATGCTGTCTTGCTTTTGAATGTCCTCTCCAAATTTCTACAACCATAATTCGGTAGCAATATACTCACCCGATAAGTTTTTTTTGTTCACTGTTGTTTTAATTACACCCAGATCCAATCCAGTTTTTCACTTTTTTCACACCAATAAAAGGCATCCTTAGTATGTTGCTTAAAACTAATACTATTTATAACATTATTTTTCCTTTATATTTCTGCCATTTTTGAGGCCGAACTCAGAGTGAACTTTCTGAATGCCTAATAAATATTCCACCTCACCATCAACACTCCACCATGGAATTTCCGCCAGCTGGATAGACCATTACAACTCGTTACTTTACAAGCAAGGGAATGGAAAAAGGTTGTGGCTGTCGCTTTCAAACCCAGTAATTCATTCATATAAAGTTAATTTCAATTCGGAAATAATTTCTGTTCTGTAAATAAGAGTGGGGCCCAACAACAATAATTGATATTCGAAAGAACTTTTGCACCGGATCAATGCACATGGATTATGTACCTTGACAATTTCTTTATGAATAGAGCGTTCTTTAACGCGATTGACTATTCATTATGTACCGAATAAATATACATAACTTTGCGGCTCCGTTTAGGGACTATTTTCTGGGGACCAAGTATTTAGAAAACCTTTAATCCAGAAATTTTGACCGCCAAACACTTAATTGTCACTCAAGTTACAAACTGCTTTGACCTTTTTTTTCGCTTTGTCCGTGGTGACGCCTGTATTTAAATACTTAACTATATCTGTAAAAAAACGTATCCATGTACTCGAAAAAGTCACCTTTGAAATAAAGTAGGAACAATACTCACCTTCTAAATATTATTCTCAAAGACCGACGAGACACACGGTTTACTAGTTGTTGAGAATGTTGAGAGCATGAATTGCCTTGAAAAATGTTTGCAAAAATTCCAGATGCTATGGAAATTACCGTTCAGATTAATTGTAACTACTGACAGTACATTGACTGATATCATATGTTGTTGGGAATAAAAATCGAAAGGAGCTCTCGTTCTGAATGCAGACAGGCACAATCGTATGGTTGTGGGATAAATTTGCGGTAAGTTTTTATCGCGTGTACTGTAAATGGGTGGATATGTAATAAAGCCCTCAAATGGAGAAAGGACAAGGAATGAGACACGGACAAAATATTCCCGTCGTTCTCCAGGATGTTTTGCTATGCATGTATAAGGATACATTTTACGTATCAGGAATAGTACACCGACTCTGGATGGTGACTCCACATATCCACACTCACTCTCATTTAGCACGTATATAAGGTACTACATTGCATTGGTTAAACATCCACGGAAAATAATCAATACAACGAACAGTATTTACCAGCCCAGGACTGTTCCATTCACAGAGCTCTCAGCAATTAGTTAATAACAGTTACGCAAAAATAAGCTACAGTCTCTTTTCTTAACAAATGGTTTTTTAGAGGAAATCCCTTTATAACGGCCGGATTTGGCTGTCAGTAGCCTCATGCATTGCTCTAAAGCTTGGTGCATGCAGTGAATTAAAATCAGCAGTACCCAGAGAGAACTTTTTAGCGAGAGATGCTTATATGTTGGAACTACAAGGAAAATAGCATGTTATTTTTTCGGCCATGTTTAACTTGTGATTTTTTTATCGGTTCCAGTCCCACTACATTTATTTGATGAGACATGATATGAATGATGAAAAGATCAATATAAGCTTTCAGCAAAATGCGTAACTTTCTCCGAGTGAAAATCTTCTCTGGAGTTATAAAATATTCAGCGTAACTTTCTCCGCGTAAAAAAATATACGACGTAACAATCTCTGGGGTAGTTTTCTGGCGTAACAATTGTGTAACAATCACCGCTTGCGAATCTCCAGCCGCATACGTAATAACCTCCGAATGAAAATCTCCGTAAAACTAGGGATAATTTTTGTTGCGTAAAAATCTCAGCGGATTGCTTTCCAAATACAAGAGTTCCAAGTGGAACGAGTAGGATAATGGGCTGAATGGTTTTTGGTGTAATGTGTCATTTCGGATCCCCTTGATAGATGAGATTCCTCTGTTTTCAAAAGGTGGTATTTTAAAATAAAACTATTAAGATCAATATGACAAAAATGTTGCGCATAATTTTTAATTTCGTGGGAAGAACGCGAACTGCAGTTTAACTTTAGCCTAGCTTAAGGAACTTAATGTAATAATATTATATAAGGACTTAAGGACCATTCATTGTCTGTTTTCTGTAATTACTTGTTGATAGATAATTACTAACGCTTGACCTTTCACCTTTTTCCGAGAGAGGGACATCCTTTGTATGTGACCTCCACTTTTGTGCCTGATAGAGGAATAATTGTGAGCAAAGGCAGACTACTTGAAATGAGTGTTTGAGAATTTTTGTTGACCGTGTTATTTTATTTTCCTATCCTAAGTTTTAATATGCCGCATTTTACAGCTACAGCAATTTAAATATTTAATTGCGCTGAATGTTTATGTCATACTAGGTGCCCCTATTTAACACCTTCCATTGGTTGCAAATTTTCGAAACTTGTTCTCAGTGACCCAGGTTGCAGTCCCATGGTCGAAAACGTCTAGTGCAATTTTTAGGCTTTTTGAATAATTTGTAATTATTATTTTCAACATAATTTTTGTTTTTTGTAGAATGTTTGTGCAATATTGGATTTTTTGGACCTACACCAATTTTCTGGATCACAGGGGCAAAATCAGAATTTTTTAAGGAATTCAAAAATAGCAATTTTTCATACCCCACAAATTTTATGTTTGACATTGTTTTTCAGGAAATTGTATTTCCAGAAAACTACCTGGTAGGCTCTTACGTTGAGAATTATGTGACCAATAAAAATTGGAAGCAAGGTTGGGAGATTCAGATTCAGGTTCAGAACGAAGAGATTACTCTTGCCATTTTATCATGAATGATAGCCCCGTTATAAAAACAAATTGAAGTCATTGCGGCTAATTTTGCGGGAAATCATTCACAAATCACAACATTTCACAATAATTAACTTGTCACATTTGTAACTCTTGCAGCCGTAATATTTCAGGTCGTGAAGAGAGTATATAAACGATTTTCTCTCACATCATTCATAAGTCATATCTATTTAGACCCGTGTGCTTTCATATTAATATACTATAATTACATATATATAATATACTATATATATTTTTCATTCTGAAAGTCTAACTAAAACCCATTCACCATTTAAAATAACGTTCCCTCTCTATAAACATAGGACCAGGAATCAAATTTTAGAACATCTAAAATCCAAAATTTGCTACAAATGGGGGAATTGAATATGAAGTATGTAATTCCGTTAACTGGGCTACAGGGGTTTTGCAAATCATATCAACCAATCTGTATATACACAAAATTTGGACAGACTCTGCCAGATGTTGTTTATCCCCTGTAATAGAAATGATCTGTGGATGCTTAAACCATAATTACACACGAGTCTGGATGTTTTAAACGTTCAATTTAATATGTACACCGTTACAATTGTTAGTAAATATATAGAGCTTGAAAACTTCTTTTGACATGCAATTATATACGTTGTTGTGTTATAACGATGTTATAAACGTTCAATTTAATATGCACAAAGTTAAAAATGTTAGTAAATAAAGCTTGAAAACTACTTTTTGATATGCTTGTAATGCAATGGCAACTTTTAGCAATTTTCCTACCAACCTATGTTTGTCCAAGCAAAAATATGTATGAGCGGTACGAAACACGAGTTGCTAAACTCCCTTTTTTTAAATACATTAGTAAGTGTGAAAAGTGTAGAAAGAAGTTAAGTTTGCATGGAGAAAAAAGATGATAATTTATGCAAGATCGAATTCTGGCAAGGTACTATATTTATCCTGTCATAAGTTCCATGCATGTTTTAATGTTTACTATTATGTTATGGACATTATGAAGGTACGATGACTGAGTTAATGCATCATAGTTTAAAGTTTTTCCATATATGACTGCATTTGATTTTTATGCAAGCAGAATAATCGACTAGACGGAAACACCAAGTCTAGCTTTCTTTATTGCGAATGTGTTTTACTACACATAAATATGAGTGACTAAACAAAACTCAATATTTTTCAAAAAAATATTTTTACTATTCAGTGCTCCAAAACCAACACCCGAGCACTCAAGTATGGTAATGATAATACACTACGAAATAAATATCTATTACAAATCATTCCGAGTAGCGTTATCTGTTTGTTAATACGGTAACTAACAGGTAGGCGTTATTAGTAATTTCGAGACGAAACAGTCAAGCTAAAAAGTAGTTCACCATTGAGAACGTGGTAAAGGTCGACTTACTGGCAACTCGAAAATATTTTAGAACTGAGGTAGTAAAGCTGATAAGCAGATATAAAATTTCAAATGCAAAATTACTGGAGTAACTTATAACTAAGCCATTACTACTCCACCCATATTTTGACTGCGGACTGAAAGTCGAATACATTTTGGGCAATGCGTCATGCCGGGGTTAAAACACTTTAAGTGGAAACAGCTGAGACATTTCAAGCACCTTACAACACGGTTCACTTGGAAAGGAAATATAACTTCATCCTTTTTGCAAACTTCACACAAGAAGCCCAACTGCTTACAGAGCTGTTAAATGCCAAACAAATATTCAATTTTAGAATAAACCCATAATTATTTCTGTATTACGTATGCGCTTGGTCAAAATTCCCCAACATACTTCGCAATGTAGGACGTGAAAGATGGCTTTCGAAACGAACTCCTTTGTCTTCAAAGGAAGTCCCATAGAAAATCTCAATTCCACCAGATCTTGCAGCGAGTACAGATCTACGTCAGCGGCATAGTATGACGGAAATTTATCCATCTCTTCAGATAACCTACCAGAATCAGATAGACAATTTTCTCTTTAACTGTGATTGTTTTGTAATAATTCGCTGTAATAATTATAATACACTGTGTTGCAAGCGGTAACTTACGAGCTTGCAGCTTTACAATTACGGACGTAATGCATGAGATAGCTAAGTTGAATCCTGTAGTTCCTGAAATTATTGAGCCGCACTTTTCTCACTAGATTCGGATTAATGGCCATGACATTGTAAACGGGATCTGACTGTAGGCTTTCGAGTAAACTCGCACTAAAGTTGGACACTAAGTAACTAAAACAAAAACTTCAGTTAGTGAGTAAATGCTTGCCTCATTTGTTTGAGAACTTGAATATTCTTCAATGTCAAATATGAACTTCTTTAATTTAATAGCTGCACTTACGGACTAAAATCCCATTTATGTATTATCATCTGAGGCAGTCTTGCTTTTTTCAAGGTGTGGCATCCAGTACAGAAGTATCTCCCGAGATAGTTACAGTAACGAAAAGTGCTGGCATACTTCGTTTCTACTTTCATCCCACAGCCTGCGCAGCGATATTTTTGAAATTCCAAAAGGCTATGCAAACTGAAATAATAATATTTATCAAATAAATATCAGAAAGCAGCAACGGCGATTAAAATTAAAACAGAACAAATAAAATGAAAGAAAACAACTAGCAAACGTTACTTTGGATTAGGGTGAATGGTAAAGATTATCTGAGGTCTTGGTGGAGCCCAGTCTGGAGTTCCTCTCAGTCTCATACTTTTGTCTAACGCACCGCAGGAATAATCACTTTCACTTTCAGAAGCACCATTCCAATTTTTTGGAAGTGGCAGGAGATTCTGAGGAGCTTCAAGTTCTGTTACCAGCCACTGCAATTCGGATGCATCAGACAGTTGCACGTTTCTCATTTTAGAATTTCTAAGTAAGCTCAACGCAACATGCTCTGCAGAAAATGAAGAAATTGCTTCGTCTTCATCTGAAGACACTGGAGAGGGGGTTAAACTCGTCGTTATTTCTGTTAGAAAGCAATAATAATTATTTTCAAGAGGTCTCTGCATTCAAATAACCAGTTACCATTGTTATTATTACAGTATTAGGGAACAAAGAGAAAATTCATTCTTAGCAACCTGTAGTAGATTTAAAACTGTCACTTCTCCCATCAGATCCTAATTTTTGATGAAACTTTCGACGTTTTTTAACATGCGGTGGTGGTTTTCGTGACTGGTTCCAGTACTCAAACCTTAATGAGCAACAAAATTCAAAAATTCAAGTCATACTCGGCATTGCATCCAGCAGTCAGCACTTTTTTAATTACTTTGCAAAATATTTACCATACTTCAATCAATTTAATTTCGAATAATTGCTCGGAAAATTTGGAAAACTTACTCCGATTCTTCCGTTTCTGTATAGGAATCTCGGGGACGTCTTAAATGCAAATGTTTTCTTCTTAACGTGTGATCATATGGACTTTCAAACATAGCTTCGTTCGCCGCGATTCTTTCCATTTCCTTAATTTTATCAGTCTTTTCTTTAACTTTGAGTTTTTCAAAAGCGGAAATAAGAGCCTCAGATACATTAAAATGTGCATTTTCTCGGTCCAATTCTGGCATTGTATTTGATAAGGAAGTTAGAAAGGACGACAGCGTTTGCCCCTTCTGGGGCAACGGAAAATTTCCCAGAGCAGGCGGATGAATCAGCCCACCAGATTCTAAGAAGGATTTAGTCCCCGTATTACTTTCTGTATCTCTCCTACTCTGGCGGTAGTAGTCCAAATTGCTTAGGTCACTTGCAGATGTAGATTTGATTGCCGAAAAATCTTCAACAGTAGCAACCGGGGAAGCTTCCAAAGTATAGGAAAATTCAGGAACATTCGTTTGTGATCTTTCATTTTGAACTTTCAAGGAAACTTCAATTCCTCCTCCTTTCCTCTTAGATGGTATTTCGACTGGAGATGCTTTAAACTGTTGCTTGGGAAAAAATTCAGTTTCTAAACCTTCTTCTTCTGGATCAGATAGCACAGAGTTTCCATTTAAAGGCATTTCAACAGATGCAAGTTTGCAACCTGGTGGAAAGTATTTCTGCACAGAAAAGAAGCAAAAACATCAATTTTAAAACCTTCACATAATACAAACACTAAAGAAGTACACATTATTTTAACTACAGATACGAAAAATAAAAAATCAGTCAATTGTTAAAACATATGCTAACCAACTCCTACCACCACAAAGATGTTTTTGTAGCGACTAGGTAAAAGGGGAATGAGCAATGCTTATATTTTGAACAGTAAAACCTGTCGGAGTAGAAATTACGAGTAAGTCAACTTCAAGCTTCTCGACCATATTTTAAACAACAGGTGCTTCGCTTCAATGACGTAAAATAATTTAAACAAACATCTGTCATAACATTTTTCCAGCATCACATGTATGTGCAGAGCAGAAAAACATAACAATTATTTGTATCAACTCTATTACTGCTTTAACCTGCCTTTTAATGAAAACATTATCCTTTCGAACATTAGAAATTAGGACTATATCAATTAGCTTAAGGTTAAATTTCGTAGCTCAGACTGATAATTTTCAGTCATTTTAAAAACTACTAGTAATTATTATACCATGTATAAGTATATTTTAATACATATATAAAAGCTGAACTCTAAAACTCCCTTAGTACTTGCCGAGCTCTTGGACGGAAACGTTGTCTTCAGATAGTCTAGATCTCTGGTTGACAAGGCGTACAAGCAGTCTATGAAGGCTTGAAATAGCTTTTCGTTTTGTATAAAGGCCCAGTCGTGATAAAAAGTGGTGATTTTCATACGAGATTCTTTAAGTTTAAGCCCCAAGGAATGGTCAGCTAAACTGCAAGTAAACAAGAAATAATACACATATTACACCAGTAGTGCTTCCGTTTCCCTCTCCTTTCACTAATAAGAAACATCGAGCTTATCTATCCACAGTTTAGTCACACCACAGATCACATATACGTATGTATATAACTCTCACTATCTACTTCCTAAATTCATACTTCTTCAAACTCCCATTAATAACTCCATCCTGTATCACATGACATGAATTATAGGCATACGTACATACAAAACATTTATCAATTGCTTACTTTCATCGCTACAGTAATTAAATGTAAGAAAACAACTTCCCCATTCCTATTTAACACACAAAAACTCACAAAGGATCGTTTAAATATTTAAACAAAAATAATTACTGTTTTCAAGTTACATATCTGACTACGACCCATTCAATTGTGTAACAATAAACAAATAAATAATTTAATGTGACGAACAAAAATGCATACCAATTCTCCAGCCATGTGTCAAAGGCAGCGTAGGAATCTTGAGAAAAAATCTGAAAAAAAGAGAGGAACACTTTGTATTAACTCATTTCAACATCTATCCATCTTTAACACTTGATACTTTAGCATACCTCACACCAAAAAAAACGTCAAAAAGTGAATCCAAAATATAAAAATCTAGCACAAGGTAGCTTGTAACTTCTAAGCTCATCAACCCACACTGACCTCTCGCTCACTCAATGCTTTATTGACATTTGAAATATAAGAGTTCCAATGATTATGTCCTAACACAGATAATTTTTTATTTCTCGTAGCACAAGACAGCTAACCACAGAATCATATATCAACAAGTGCATTTATACATTCAACCCCTTCTTGGTGCTATCAGATCAGGTTTCTCATTGTCAGATTGTGACTTATCACTGCAAATGACATTTTGACTCTATGTTAGTTACTAATCAAAGTACTGATATAACATACAATGTAACAACTTCCAAATAATCCCAAGGTAGTTCTCTTACCTCAACATTCCATTGGCACAAAATTTTTATTACCCGACAATCAGCCCCTTTACCTTAACTACCTACAATTATTGCACTCAAGGAAACTACTACACGTTGCACATTTACAATTCTACACTTGAGGAAACTATCTACTAAAAATTCTGAGATTCAAAAATCACCCTTAAAGTTTAAAAAAAAGTTCGACAGGTAAAATATCTAGATACTTAAACCTATCTATACACTAGCAATGTTATGCAGGATGAATTGCCTCAGGAAAAAAGGCGTTCATGGTTAAACGAAAGGAGATGATTCATGTGAAAGACGAGATTAAATTATTTGTAGCGATTGCCTGCCCTGACTGGCTGTCATTCATCCTCGATTACTGCAGTATGCAATATCAGCTGGGTTAATCACACATACAACCAACAATATTAATTAAATAATACTGGCATATCAGCTGATGAAATGACGTCAGACCAGAAAAGTAAACAAACTGCCCGTACTTTAACCAACGATGGGACGATATCCTCCTTAATCATAGCATTTCTAAGTCTTACTTAGTTGAAAAAAGAATGGCATCTACGCTGCATTATGTCCCAGTGAATATTATTTACTATTTTAGACTTCAAAGCACTAAACTCCGTACAAGAAAACACCTATTCAAGCATAATTTCAAAATCAACTGATCGAGCCAATAAAAATACATTACAGAATAGCATTAAAGTCGCATCTTCTTGCCAAAGTGATTTTTCTCACTTCCCCCACTAACACGTTGTTGGCAACAACAGTCATCACCGTTGGTCATAGGAAAGAGGTACAAGGCAAATTATCACCCAAAACCAACCCACGTAAGAATTTTCATCAAATCCCACAAGATTTTGGTCTATAAATTAAACTCAATAACAACTCACCTTGTGAGGTACACCATTCATTC
The DNA here is from genome assembly GCA_947179485.1 of Allacma fusca. NCBI lineage: Eukaryota > Metazoa > Arthropoda > Collembola > Symphypleona > Sminthuridae > Allacma > Allacma fusca. The sequence goes on along the minus strand of OX359250.1, from coordinate 21,905,231 downwards.
ATTTCGTACAACTCTGTGTAACTAACTAGTACAATTGTCCCATTTATCAATGTCATTATTTACACAGGCAAGCCAGCATTATCTTCCTGGGTAAAATATATCTGAATCTGGCCTCTGAAACAACTCGTCTATTCATTTGAGGGAATTTATTGACACCCCCAACAACAACATTTTACACACGGATCTCACCATTCTCATCACTAGTCATCATGTCTCGCTGATAGACGATCACTGTCGTCCCTGCTCTACTGCAAAATACGGCTCTCACCAACAAAGGTAACGACAAATGATTAATTTTGTCCCACACCTGTAACGGGTAGGCATACACTGTAATCCTAAGTAACTGTGGGTTAAATGACGGCCATTTGAACTAAAGCAAAATGTATCTATATGATACATCATAAAGTCTTTACAAAGAATATTGATCTAGGGTTAAAATATTTACACCCTGATCACATCACCAGGAAACTGATTACATTGGTCCCGACTGTATCGGCAAGTAAATAATTACATTTACTCTAATTAAGCCACTTGAATTTATTTTAAGCAAGAATGTGTTTTCTCAGTTAATATTGTGTTTGTACATGTCCTCCAAATTCCCAACATACGACTACTTGACACTGACTTCACACATTCTCTTCCGAAAATGATCGATGACCACAATAACTGTCCTGTCTGTGATTGTCCCCTACATAAATTCCTGTGCCTATGGACAGTTCATACGGAACCGTCGAGCCTCGAGCCGCTCCAGTGTTCAGAATCCCATCCCCTGGAATTTCTTCATAGATGACCCTTCCGACATCCCAAACTTTGCCCTATTGTCAACATTGAACATCATCCTTCTACCGATTTCCTGTCCTCAACTGATTACCGAACAGAACCTTTTATCTTTACTACAGAGACCCTCTCCTATTGCGTTCCCAGTTATAGGAGACCCCTCCCAGTCAAAAGAGCCAGATGCTGGGGACAGTCCTAGACCCCAAACTCACTATCACCACTACTACAAACCACAATCAGCTTTACGATTAGAAATAAACCTTCCTATCTTACGGAATAACTTCAAAACATAAATACTACTCCGAAAAAACATGTGGGGGGGGGGGTAATTATAAAAGTAAATAATGACACCTTACCAGATGATGCTTAGTTTTAGCTCCGTGACGAATGATAGCCTTGACTCGAGAATGTAAGTGATTCAGACCGCTGCTAAAGAAGTACACGGAGTGTTTGAAGACACTGATATCTAAAATAAAATTAACTGAACGAACTAAATTTTCTAAGAGTAAATCAGGACATTCTAATCGTTCATTGTACGTTGCATTTAATGCCATGGATCCGGCAATTAGGGCAGACTAATAATTAATCTGCTCTCTCACTCTCTCAATAATGGGGCTCAATATTTGGGAGATGTTACTCCCAAGTAGGGTCGTGTCGGTATTGACACTTGACACTTCTTAAAAACCTCAGAACTGTCTCTTCCAGTGACATTCTTATTCTGCACTAAACTCCCCATTATATTTCTATTTAATGTTTTTTTTTCATATCTAAACTCTCCAATCCCACGAACAGTCCATTTCGCAATTCCCATCTATAACTCGACACACACTCACACACACGTACTTGCACACAAACAGTCATTTAAAAGTAATTCACTTGCTCGCTATTCACTTTCGAAGTCACACATCACAGTGTGAGCATACACACACGTACTCTATATTTATTGTATCTCACTTATTGTATAGTTAATAGGGATTCCTTCCGTATGTCCTGTATTCATTCCCTTCGTGGCTATAAAAGTTGTCCTCAGGTTTTTTTTCCGCCAAAATTTGAATTTTTGCTGGAGACAGGAGACAGTAGGTTTTATTTTGGCATCCTATGTAAATTACAGGCGTATACATACATGACGTACTGAAGGTTTAAGTTAAAACATTGAAGTTCACTATTTAAACAGGGGCAGTCAAGTCGCTATTAACACTGTTCTGGAACAATAATAGTTTGAGGGAAATATAATTTAACAGAGCTCTCGCTTGTAGTGACTTATTGTGTTCATCTGCTTTGGAGTCTTGAATTTGTTGAAGTGGATTGATATCACTTGGAAATTATTGAGCAACTGTGATCAATAAGGGATTTCAAAATCCAACTGTGTTCCTGGAGTTAGTGTCGGTCGTCTGGAGATACTTTGGATATAAATAAGTAAGTTTTTGTAAAGCAAGTAATTTGTAATTATTATGGTTATTTTGTGTGGTGGTAGTTGTTTGTGAGAGTATTCTTTGAAGGTTGTTCTTTGTATGTAGAATATATTTTATGATTGTTGGATTGGAGGTAGTGGTTGTTTGCGACAGGCAGTGTACTAGCTTTTTTAAATTGTTCACGTTCTGAGAGTGAATTTATTCAATCTGGAAGGTTAAAGTAGAGAGTGTATATATTAGTGTTTGACAAAGTTGTACGAAAATGCTGAGTGGGATTAATTCATGTTCTTGTATGATATCAGAAAAATCGTGGGAGTTTGCCCAGCTGTCATCTCAACATGCAACAGATACTTGTGAGTGCTTTTAACTTTCTGCATAGATAGTTTGTAAGGGTGCATTGTAATAAACGTGGAGTATGTCTGATCTGTAGTTGAGCGTAATTATTGTGTTTGTTGTTGGATGGTTTTAATCGTGGGATGATGAAACTTTAGGATACGGTTAATGCTGGTAGCTCGGCGGTGTACCCGGCCTTCAAGGGTGTGGTGGACTTTGCAACGACGATGCTAAAGGGAGTAAGCCCGAACGATCCCGGTGCTACAAAATCGGTGGAGAGAGTTGTGGAACAGCAAATCGTGTACAGAAATGGGGGTCCCAATAAGGGATTTTCGTTCAACAGGAACTTCATTAGAATTGCGGGTTTGAGCGGTGCTATGGCTGTGGCATTGGGAGCGTATGGGTCACATGGTACGGTTTCAGTTGTTTTTTGAGAGAGATTCTGAAAATGAGTCGTAATAATTAATATTGGTGTGTGTTGGGTTTTTGTCGTTTGTGCAGTCATTGAAATGAATCCGAAAGTAGATGAGGAGCAGAAGCGATCATATAGGAGTGCCAATCTATATCATTTTATTGGAACTTTTGGACTTATTGCGAGCTCGTTGGCTAGAAGACCGACTGTGGTGTGTTTATAATGAAAAGTTATTTTTTTGGTAGCGGTTTTTTTGAAAGGTTAATACTAATTAATGAATTGGGGTTTATTTATTATTTAGAGTGGGATTTTGATGGCAACAGGAACTTTCATCTTCTGTGGTTCTTGTTACACGTACGCAATCACTGGCGATTCCAGCTACAAAAAATATGCTCCTTTTGGTGGGACTACCCTAATATTAGCTTGGTTGTCTTTGATTCTTTGAATTTGAGTTTGAAAAGTTGATTTGGATATAAATCGTGTTAATCGGTTACATAGTCAATCTAAAGCTATATGAGTAGACTGAGAGACTATTTGTCCCGTAGTAATCTTGTGTATTTAAAATTGTGTACATCAGGCGTCATATTTGAAAGTATGTTTTTCATGCCAATGCCTATAGTTTTATGTTTTATCCGATAATCCGATTGTAGAACACTGGGATTGCTGTTGTTACTCATTAGGTTACATTTATACGTTTCATTTTTGCTAGTTTTGGTGGCACTTATTGCTGTAACTCGATTTTATATAGAAAGAACCCAGTTACTTTCTTATTTACGTCATATAATGTGTTTGAACAAAATTAGGTTAATCGGAATGCCATCTTAAAAATTAATTGTCTTGGTCGGAGTCAAAAAGTTAGAGCACGAAACCTTAAAGTATGCATTAATTAATGCAAATGTATGTGGTGGTGTAGTGCTTGCTGTGATATTATTAACGTATGTATTTCGGGTATATCTCTTGCTGAGAACCAACAAGACCAATGGTTGGGTGATTATGGTTCTCATGAATTACAACGTTACATGTGTTTATTTACACATACGTTAGGGAAGTATGGTTTGAATGACGACATAATTTACTTGCAACCAATCGGTAAAAAATCATACATAAAGTATCACGGTCTGTCATGAAAATAAAATTATACATGTGGGAAGAATAAAGCAATTCAAACATTTATTTTCATAAAATCTAAACAGTTTTGGCCGTCGCGTTTCAGGATTTACAGGAAACCCTTTTTATAACAACGTAGAGCATTAAACATTAACATCAGGCAGGTTCTGTTCATAATCTGATAGAAATCGACAGTGTCCGCGATCAGTCGCGATGCCATAGTATTTCCAGATTATATTCTGGTCTTTGGGAAACTTTAGGTTAAATACACTTTTACTCAACGGAGGACAACGCAAACTAGTACTAACCATAGGCTAAAAGCATCTCAACTACATTATAAACAGCACACAGTGAGAGGTATTGTGAACTGAAACAGTTACAAACCTGCAATAACTAATAAAAGTAGAAATATTAGTAAAAATTGTAGACCGCGTATTGCGGTAGGAGTATGACGAATAATGGAAAAAGTTGATAAACATTCACAGATATAAACATAAACAGATCTGCGAAGCATGCTTCATTTCAACGCCCGCCACTCTTTCAGGGATTTTTCAAGCGTTTCCACTTCATCCAGCTTATTTGCCAACCTGTAAAAAATATTGATTTTACTAGAACGTAGTAAAAAATTGAGGAAACGTTTATTAATTAAATATCACATAATTTTTAGTGACTTACTTAGCTTGCTCAATGAAGCCTTCTAGATTATTAATTTGCTGCTGAATAGGATCGTCAACCATTTCAACGTTCTTGACTTCGCTAACCCACCCCTCGCTTCCAACTTGTGCTATCACAGGTTTCTTCACTTGAGTCCCTTCCCTTGATTTAGTCTTGAGTTCATTTAAATATTTTTCTTCTGGAATCACAGGTAAAATCGCTAACACATTTCTTATGCTTAGTACTGTACTAGATCTAATTCGCTGTCGGAGCATGAAGTCGCTTGAATTAACTACTTGGCCAGCTGAGATAGATTTGCTGTAAAAATCAACTTTTTCCGTCAATTTAATAATGTTCCCTCGAATACCGTTAGCTTGCTGAACAGAGTGCAACGATTCTCCTGAATTTAAGCTGTCCACAATCTTGACTAGATCCGGTATTAGTTGCTCAGCTTGGTTAAGAGTCTCTTTCAAGTTATTGTGGTCAGCAATCAATTTCTTCCCAGATTCTTGTACTTCATTGTTAGATTTTCGATTTTCCATAATCTGAAAGTTTACATGACTATATTCATTATCATCGAAAGTGTACATACACTAACATGACAGTGAAGCCATTATCATCTGCTTTTTCATTCACATTCAACCAGATTAAAGATCAATTCAATTACATTATAGCAGTACGAGCAACAGCGGAAAGTAATTTCTTCTCGCTTTGGCAAGTGAACAGGAGAAGTTGAATGTCTTTTCTTATCCGAATTTGGGAATTCCACAGTAGCACTAGTATTCCTCAAGGATTTGGTTAAGTCTTTGGCCTCGCTCAAGAGCATGAATTTGGAACATTCATCACAGAGAACAGATCCACACAAGCGGCAATGATGCTTCCTTTTCAAAAGAACGTTAAACGATGACGTGCAATCCGGACACCGGCTGACTGACTTTTCATCCATCCAGTTGACAATTGATTGCTCATGAGCTGCACACAATTAATCAAAGCTCCAGAAACACCTACCCCTTATAACGTTTCCAATAAAATACATCCACCAATAACCTTTGACCATACCTTTCCGTTTCGATGGATCGTCCGGGATGCCATCACAAAGCTTCATGAGTCTTATCAAGAGTTTGTTCCCTTCGGATGCATAGCGTTCAATTTTAACCTTCCTGTCCCTTTTAAATACATCATAATGAGATCGCATTACACCTAATAGCTGCGGCTCTTGCCCATAGGTTATCGCCACTGGAGGCAGGGTCGCTGATGATGACTGCAGGAAAGGATTAGTTGTAATTGTCTGCTGAATATCCTTTGTGAACTTCTGCTTGGCTTTACCCAGGAATGCTTCAAAACAATACAATGCAATTAATTTCATTTTTATAATCCATCACCACAAAAATTTAATTGTACTAATCCTCCTTGACAATCCTTTCCTCCGGCCTTCTCTATAATATTTTTGAAATATGAACCATCGTTTTGTTTTTATCCAGGCTTCAGCTACTACATAAGTACTCACCCTTGATTGTGCCTTGTCCATGGACATTCTCATAGTGCTTGAGTAATTCATCCGCCCCAGTGAATGTTGCCAAGCAGTCCGCGCAAATGAATCCTTCCCGGATGATCCCCCTTTCCGCATCACTCATGTTCTCCTAATTACTTAAATATTTAAATAATTGATAACAACAATGCTTAAAGATTTTCAGTGTCCTGGTTCCCTAAACATGTTCCCTCTAACTCTGTCCCAATTAAATACAACCCTCAACCCAATGACCAAACAGTCTCACTTAATTAATAAACCTTCACATACAAATAACTCCCTTCCCATCCAACAGCACACCATCAACTCACTCTCTCATTGTGTCAGTCTCTCACACCACTTCCGAAAAAGAATTCCTCAAAGTCCAATGCCAATTGCCAATTGCCAATTTGATGTTGAAATTGAACTTCCCGCTATGCTTTCAATGACATCTCCCACCCAAGTATGCCTCAGAAATATCACTTTATCCCCTGAGCGTAAGCAATTCCCATGAAACTTATTAATTACTGGATACAAAACAACCAAAATATAAGTATATTCTTCCCGAAATCATACACACACACTTACAATCTTTAATTTAAATATAAACTTCATATTAAATTTATTTATTCATTAATTCAGGTAAAGATAGGCACAATTTCCAAAATACTCCCAGGCTCTTCAAATATATATATATATAAATAGGAGCCTTATAAAAAGTTAAATATTTCCACTCTCTCGTAATATAATGAAAAAGTTGTCTTCAAAACTTCAGACCCTTCATCCTTAAATCTTTCCTTGCTTCCTCAATCTGTTCCTGCAGCTCTTTCGCAGCGGCTGGACAATCCTTGAAATTGAACGTCCGGTACAGAACTGTCGCCACGGAATAGATCTGCAACAACAACGTGAACAATTTACTTTAAATCAAATTCATACTTCAATGATAGTCTATAATCCAATACTAAATTTTATAATCAGGATTTATATTACCTAAATATATTTAAAATTACACTTACCCCAAATATGATGATGACATGGAGCGGTAGCGGCAGCAAGACGTACGTACTCACCACATTATTCCCACAAAGTTTGACGATCAGTAACCACCCGGCAATGAAAGCAGTAAAAACTGCGAGGAATTCCGTTAGTTTCGTCATATTTCCAATTTTGTATTTTACTGGAATGTATTTTTAAAACCAAGGAATTGCACTAATTACTCAATGTGACTCACGGCACCTCTCTCGTCCCCAGAATGCGTGGACGTAAGTTGTTGGCTCTGATTTTTCCAGCTGTCGTCGACGTCCTAAGCCTCTGTCATAGAGTTTGGTGCTCAGAGGGATGAGGCAATGATAATAATTCAAGCGCAGCTTAAATGTTTAAATTAGCATGAAAATTGTAATAAAAAATTTAAAGATTTTGGGAATATTTTAAAAAAGAATAAGGTTTTTTAAATACAGTATAATTATGAGACTTGTGGGAATACAGTTACTTGTACGGGATTGTTGGATTATAACACTTGTGCTTCTTAACAAACGCTATGTGATTGCATGGTTTGAATGCTCTCTCTCTCTCTCTGAATTTAGCCCGTATTTTTTGAACTCTCGTGGGCATTGAATGCGTTTTAGAAATTTGGAGTAGATGACGCGGAGAGTCTTTCGGGCAAAATTAGGACTGTTCAGATTCAATAGTCATCCATTTTTCGAGTTCTTCAGAAACTGCTCGTTGTTAAGTACTTACAAGGGAAGTTTTTAATAAGGAACAGACATGTTTAATGAGAGACCCGCATTTTTGAGGGACGCACACATTTTTAATGAGACAATTTTTTATTGAGGAACTAAAATTTTTAGTGGGAACCAAAATTTCTAATGAAGGACATCAATTTTTAATGAGGGACAAAATCGTTTAAAGGACACACATTTTTAATGGGGGACAAAAAATGTTCCAGAATTACCCTTATAAAGAGGTTTATAATATTACTGCTTTTAGTTGTAAGATTACAATTATTATTATAGGGTACAGTCGTAAAAATGTTTTTCAGTGGTTTTTTAGCCTTAAAATCGAACGGTGGGGTTCAGTAGTTTAGAATTGTTTGTTACAAAATTTTAAGGATTATTTTTTGGCGCTGGTAGTCTCATTCTGAGGGTTAAAAAACTCCGAAAGTATTTCCTCTTTGGGTTCTTTAAATCCTCATCCTGATTCTTGTCTTTGTAGTAGTTAGTCAACTCCAAGGTGTCCAGTTGTAACTTTGCATATTTGATAGGATCAAATTCAGATAAAAGAGAGCCATAATGATCTCATGATAATACAGAGCATTTTTGTAGTCACTGGCGAGGAATGAAGATCAACTAGCATTAATTTCATTTGTAAGACACCCCATGAGAACAAATTGGAATAGCATTTGTTGTACAACTTCTGTACAGTTTCGGGGGGTTTTTGAAGTTGTGGCCAATTTTGGAAAAAATTAAGGAACTTTGGCAGTACTCCAGTATGGCTGACTCCGACTTTCCACACAGTTTAAATGATTATAGGCTTACGTGAAATCAGAATAGATACCATGGGGTTAATAGTCGATTTGGAAATATTTGGTGAAATTAGGGATAATATCATCCTCATTCGTACTTTAATACGCTTCCAATTAAATTTGATATTTTAACATTTTTTTATTAATGAATTTTTAAATTTGCTTGAACAAGTAGGGAAATGAAGTATTACAGTTTTGAACCTGTTTGTCGTAGTGCAGGTTAATTACTTTTAATTCCTTCAATTCATATCCACATGCAATGCTATTTTATATAAGATGCGTGATGTTGGAATATTTCCCAGATTTTTAAATCCTTGAAGGTGTCTTACCGAATTTGGTGAAATATATTATTTTTAAACAGAAAGGCAATAATTCGTTAAAAATAAATATGCAGAATTTGAGAGAGAAATATATACATAATTACGTTTAGTCATCATGTTACTTCAAAACGCTTTATAAGTTTGTTGTTAGATGGGATTCCAAAGTTATTCCTCTCGTGGTCCTCATGGATTAAGGATTTTACAAATCGTGAGTTTTAGAGTCTCCTATACATGCTGATCTCGTTTTATTACTTCGAATTCTTAAATTTACATACTAAAAGTATGAATGCCGAAATACATTATCCTGGTCGGACAAGGGTCTGTCTACCCACGATTACCCCCGGCTTACATCCTGTGTTTTAAAATATTTATCAAAGCACACATTGAAGTAGTAGTCACTAATAATAATAATAATTATTATTTTAAGAATAAGAAATGTTAGTATAAAAGTTATAGTCTCTGGCCGTTTTAATGTTATTTTCCTGAAATGACAGGAAAATAAAATGATCAGTAATACTATGATACTAATTTTATTACAAGTGCCTGGAAAGAGCATGAGATCCGGAGAGATTAAAAGAGTTGAGGTTGATGCATTTATATATACCTTTAATTTATTATTTTTATAATTGAGAGAAGTATCTGTGTAGTAATAATTAGTGATGAGTATTGTTATTAAATGAAAATACCAATAATGGTATGGTATGTTTCATAATGAGATGATTGGGGACGGGGGAAAGTAATTTTTGTGTAAATGTCAAGTCTCGCTGGTTTGGATGTCAATAAGTTCACATGCTGTTAATTTCAATAGCAGAAAGGGACACCCCTGATTAAGATGTCTTGATAATGTTTTATAGGGTTCCATAAAGTCTGGAAATATACGTATTATTTATGGGAAGGAAGGTCTGAACTTAACACAATGGACTTCAGACAATTCAATTAGATGTGTCTAAAATTAGGACAGTACTGATGTGGAAAAAATATTTGTGTGATATATGGTTTGTGTTCCCAATGGGCCTCTCACGTCCTGAGAAAAATGGCTATGGAGTTGTTCTTGGGATGACGCATTGTATGGAATGAGAAATAACAAATCATTTGACTGTTATTATTATTTGCATACTGTGAGTATACCTAATCATTATTTTTATATTTGTTGAATCACTCTGGATCAAGGTTTGGAGTCACCTATACGTGAAAAGACTGACGGGGGCAGGAAGGTTTTTTGAATAATTATTATATTGTGGTTTGTGGTCCAGGACACCTAAGATCGATCAGGTTTATGAAGTAAAATAAGAAAGATGGTAAAGCATGAAAAGAAATCAACTCCTATGCGAATGCATTGAAATAATTGACAAGGACAGAAAATATAAAGGTACATATGTCAGGGTGAAGCACATGCTTCGTATGGCAGGGTAAAAGTAGTGGCGTTGACTGGAAGGGGTTTGTTGAGTATATAGTCTTGTCTATATACATACTGTCTATGTACATATGAAGACTTTGTCGCTTTGTATTTAAAATAGTTGAGTGAACTGAAAAGATGAAGTATGAGCAAATCAGAAGAATCTGTTATGCTTGAACCTAACCAAAGAGAGGAGAAATGTGCCACAATCCTCTGATAAAATATCGATTTTCCTTTCAACCCTTCAAACCCAGGAAAGCAACCCTTTAGGTACCTACACACAGCTCATAGTGGGACTTGAGAGCAATGAGCAAAACGTAAGAATAAAAAACCATGGTTGAAGCAGATGTGTGGAAACAGGAAATGCAACAGCTAAAAAATAACCATTCATATTTTCCCATAAAAGTTGGGGGTTGTAAGTGAAGAATTCCTTCTGCTTGTCATGCATTTTTCCATGAATAAATATGAGGCTTCTGCGACAGCATGGGAAATATGAATTCGAATAAATGCAGAATATCTGTCTATAAGGTTCTCAAATCTCACTACTCCATAAGGTCCCTTATGCATACATTTTCCACATTTGGTTGGGAGCTCCCGACTTTTTTTTTTCACGTGTGTCTGTGTGTGACGCCGGCATAGTTTTTTTTTCTCCACATAACTGCTTGTGTTTTTATTGACATGCAGACACAATTTATTGTCGTCAATGTAATGTATTCGACTTTTAAACAATTTTTACCGGATGCATTTTATGACCATAAATATTATTTATATCGTTGAATTTTATTCTACTGCATGTCAAACAATCGCCTCTGGAACTCAAATTCCCTTCTAAAGGACACTATTTACTCGTTTGATATAATCACTGTAGATCAACCCCCTTTACATTATTTTTACGTTCCACATATAATCCTTTCCTTCTCGTATGTCTCACAGGTCCAGGATGGGAATTTACTGAACACAATCCCTAACGTACATTCATCCCGACCAAAGTTCCACAAAACGTTCGACATTTTTAGGACACAGTTCTAAACTATACTCAACAATAATATTAATTCCTAAAAAAAAAATATATAGCCAAACTTTTAAGAATTGATCAAAGCTTCAAAGGTAGGAATTTTTGACCGAGATAGTTTCACACGGTTTCTTATAATTTATCCGAAGACCCATGATCATGATTCCCATGAGAAGAACAAAGTACTGAAGACAAGTACAGTACAGTATCAATGGTTCATAATAGAGAGCTTGACCAGCCGAGGGAATCTTTAGTGTCCGTCCAGATCCGTATAGGAATTCAATAACATAATAATAAAGTTGATTAAAAATTGATCATTTTTCTGGGGGGTTGAAACAAGTTTAAAAGCCAGAGAAAAGTAAAAATTCCCCATCGACTCTGTCTACTCTACGCTAGTGTTAAATTCCACCCCGGCCACACCACACTACTTTCATTAGCAACGTGAGAACAGACTCCCCCTTTCACCGTTCTAACTAGTCAAACCTGAAAAAATCCTGGTGAATCGATTTTTCAATTTTCGAAAACTCTACAGTAAGTTTCTCGTTCCTCTATATCGTACCATTTTGATTATTTGTGTTGGTCACTACCAGGCTGGTCTTACAAAGCATTTAATAAGAACTTAAAAATCCCAAGTATGTGTACGGGTTCTCATCCTATGATCACAGGGATATATGTCACCTGCTCATCATTCTCTCTCTCTCTCTCTCTCTCTCTCTCTCTGTGAGGTGTAATCTCAGAGCCAAATTTCTTTTCCCCACACTGCACCGGTTTCCTTTCTCCCGTGTAAAAATCAGGGTCCCGCTAGAATTTACTATGGGTCTGTAAGCTCCCTTGATGCTACTTATTATTAGTTTGGATCTGTTTAGGAGAGGTGCTACAGGAAGATACAGAGCAGAATTGATGCACATGCACAAGTGTACCTATCTGTCTATGTAGAGACGGAAGAGCGGATGAGTAGCTATAAGTGTAGTACTTTGCAACCCTCTAACTACAAATGGAGGAAAATTAAGCTGTTTAAAACAATAGCGAGGTGGTTACACAGAAAGGCACTCGGCATCATGGATTTGGATCCAAACAGTTGTCACAAATGAAAAATATGACTGGAGGCATTAGATAGAGATTAGGTAGGTAAATGATATTCACCACATGTTTCCAAAATGAATTATTTGGCAGAGACAAGCAGACGAAGAAGAAGAAGAAGAAGAAGAAAAAGATAGAATAGAAAAAAAAATCATGGCGAGACTAAACAGTATCGTCAAGTTGAGATTCATACATGAGTGTACCTATAGCCGGTATTGTATGTGTGTATTGCATGTGTGATGTGGAGCATCGAGGGGAAATATTCATATTATCTCTGTCGTACATGAGGATCGTATCTGCAGTGAAGAGCCTAATTTTTACTTTACGCAAATGAGGGCGAAGACTGACGACTTTACCAGCCTGTCATTTTTAAGGACTAAAACGAAAAGAAAAACAGTGAAACCCGTTACGTTGTTCATTTCTCATTTCATTTGGTTTACTTTTACTTACTTATCCATAGTTATTTGCTGGTATGTGGTTATTAACCAAGGAGCAGGAGGGAGTATGGATATCTGTGTAATAAGATTGGTGGGTAGTTGTAGTAGTAGTTGTTGTAGTCGAAGTTTTGTAGTAGTAGAACCATATCTACTCAAGTACAGATACTTATTGTGTGTTACAAGTTCAGAACAGACAGAAAATAAAAGAGAAATGAATAGTAGTTTTAGATATATCTCTTTGAAGGAGAATGAGAAAAAACCGAAAAAGCGCATGTTGTACAAAGTTTCATAGGATTCATGGGAGAGAGTCCATGGCGTTCCCACGATCTGCCCGGGTAAAAATTTATTTTTTGACTTGTCTTTTCTTCCTTCATGTGTGTGTACGCACTTATAAGATATTGCCTTTATGTCTCCTGAGAAGCATCAAAACCTCTTAGTTTACTATGTGATCCGTGCAATACTTTTGCCTCTTTTCCCGATAGTTACTCACACAGAGACACACTCACACTCCCATACATCTAACATGTAACCCCAACCATTCATCCCGTTCTAGAACTTTGCTCATGATTTACATAGAATTGTGAAAAGAGAACCCCAGTCCCGTATTTCGTATTGGTTTGGGAGAGCGAATTGTATTTGTGTAAATAATACTCACTCCTTCCAGAGCACCAAGCTACTTACATATGTTATTGTGCATTTGACATGAGGCGCTTTACATAATTGTTACGCGTTCGGGTACCGCAAGGAGCTCCCTTAAGATGACTGTCTTACGCATGCATAACCAAAATATATGGTTGAATAGACACACACACACACACACACACACACGGACAGAGAAATACATCAACGTACTTATTGGCCATCCATAGGCGGAGATACACGGCAGGTCTGAGAGGATGCATACATAATCTCACCCCTTCTGCTCTCTTGGAATTTTTTTTTGATGTGTGTGTGTGTGTGTGTTGCTCTGTGAACTTCTTGCCATGCCGCAACAAAAATATGATAAATACGCACATATGGGCCATTTTTTCTTTTCCCACTATTTTACGTCCCATAAGCCATGGAAACTTGGGAGGATCCTAGGAGGGGGACAACCTTCCTTAATTGATTTCATTTTTCCGCTACATTTTCATTTTTACCCGAAAGAGACGCAACTGTAAACCCTTTTCTAGTCAGATCATATGATACGTGCTTAGACTAAAATTTACTCCTATTTCGAGAGTCCTTCCTTCCTCATTATGTCAAAAGAGTGTATTTTGGAAGGGATGATTTCCGTATTGAGTCAGTCATCCCTGGATGGGGATCCATTTGTATTCCCAATGTTTTTTTTTTGTATTATATATTTACAATTTTTTTTTATTTATCTACCTGTTAATTTTTCTCACTCATTACCACTAACAAGGTAGCAATTAGGGGTGTAGTAAGACTCGGCTCAATGCTTTTCCTTGATGTGATCTCTGTGTGTAGGACATTCTATAAAATGTTAAAGAAAATGCCGGGTAATGACAAAGAAGGTTATCACACAATAGGATTTGATGGATGAATTCCTATAATGAGCGATTCAGATATGTTTCCAAATGTGAGAAGGAGCTTCGTTAACCCATTATGATTATTGCTGCCGTAATAGCAAGGGCATGTTCAACTGGATGTTCTTCTCTACTCGTCTTTTCTTATTAAGCACTTGAGTTGTGGAGGAGAACTTACACACAGATAAATACATGGTTTGCTTACTTGGAGTCCTTGTTGTTTGTGTATCTTGTTCGGCATCTTTAGAGTTTTTCTGAACTTTTCACGCCTCGTTGAACTCCTTAGAAATGGATAAAACGTCGTTGTATGCACGCCAATGTCAATTCATTGAGAGTCTCCTACATGTGGTTTCCTCCGTCCTTCCCCCACATCTCATGGTTTTTACCTCCTTCACCCTATTCTCAACCCTTATACTTACATATGTACATCCCATGCTTCCAGCCGCCCTATATGTTCAAGCACATAAATTCCAAGCTCCGATATTCTTTTCACCATTTCTTGTCTGGGAAAAGTTAAACAAGCTTCGAGATAAGTCCATGATAATTTTTCTTGTAAACTTTGTCTGACATTACACTACTTTGGAAATACTTTACATTTTCACCACTTCCCATTCAACATTTTTTCCCTTAGTTGTTCATTTCTTCCCTCACTTGTCCAAATATGTCAACATTTCGTGATAAGTTAGGAGGGGAACAAAAAAATTCTTTTTTTATTTTTAGCATATATAGGAATTGAATTTGCAAAATAACCCTTTCCAACTTTCTAAGAACAAAGTGCTGTGTCATTAAAAGGGCAATAACTACTCCCATGAAAATTATACACCTTGAATAACAATTTCCTTCCCCATGGTCTCCTGCATGAAATATTATGTTCCATGAAAGTCTCATGTAAATACTCATACATACAAGTTTTATGTAATTACATACAAGAGACGACTCCATACAACTCTGTAGATTTTTTGAGGTGTGCAGGTGTATGTAGATATGTGTAGATACAGAACGGAAAAGTACACTTGTGTTATTTTACTTGTACCTAATCAAGCATTGAAATAGGGCATAAGCATAAAAAAAGGAGAAAAATCTTAATCATATCAGGATCCAGAAAAACATTAAAACATACTTATTATTAACCCATTTGAAATAGTCCTTTCCAAACACTGGTGGAGTGGTGAGTACACACAAAAAAATACTATAGAGAGAAAGAACCAAATCAGTAAATAAAGTTGATTGCATAAATTTCTCTATAAAAACCTGAATACTCTCTGATCCATATGAGTTTATTTTATTTATTTTTTTTACATATATACTTAAAAAAGTGTACTGTACTTTTTTTTTAAGGTGTGCAGTAGAGGAAACCCGTAATCTGCATGGGAAGGACTGGGGAATTGCCAGTTTGTGTGCTAAAAGGTGTATAATCAACGGCGTTGTCTCTTATCTCCTCAAACATGGAAAGTTTGTCTGATGGTAGCTTCACAAAAAGGAAATTCTGTCGTGAAAGTTACGAGTGCTCAAATGTTTTACAGCGTGTGGATACTTGATACAATATTTTTTTAGGCACATGCCATCTCTCTCTCTCTCTCTATGTGTGCAAGTAACTTTATTGTATCTTGTATCAAATTTATTTATGTATGCATAAAAGCTTTGCAATTACTACTCATTTTTTTTTCTTCCAACCACGACTCTCTCCCTCAGGTCTTTACCCAAAGTTATGCTCAAGTATTGAGAAGGAAGGAAAGGGCGATTGTTAAATGGAAGAACAGCACTTGAGTTTCCTCCTCTTTTCTCCATTGATTTTTATACTCAAGCCCAAATGAAATTTACAATTTTGACTATCATCATAAAAAGGAATAAAAACCTGGAGGAGAAAGGTTGTACCTGGACAAAGTTTTTATGAATCATAATGATTTTTTCCCCTGTGCCCATGTAACATTTTTAAATAAAAACTTTGAGTGTTTAGTGCAGAGGGACGGAGATTGGGGACTACATGCATTTGAATTATAGTTTAGTGTGATATTTCGCACATAAAATCTTTTTTTTTCCCACAATCAAGTCCCATGGCGAAGTCCAGGGTCCTAGATAGATTACAGAGATTGTCCGATTCATGGAATAATAAATTGAACAGGAAAAAACCCATTTGGTTGATTATGCTCATGTATGTAAAAAAAATTCATGGTATGGCACATATCTTAAAATACAAAACAGGGGGAAATAGCCGTTTAGGAAGAAAACACTTGTCCTTTTGGACAAAATCGTTACTACATTATATAAACGGATCCCATAGCATTGCACTGTGTATTAACAACCACACGGGACATCTTATTCTTTTGCCCTCTCTCTCCCTCTCTCTCTCTCTCTCTCTCTCTCTCTCTCTCTCTCTCTCTCTCTCTCTCTCTCTCTCTCTCTCTCTCTCTCTCTGTCTCTCTCTCACTTTTTCTCATGCAAAGGGAATTGGAAAAGTAAACGTTGGAATTAAACAAACAATTTATATGCATCCAATGTCTCCCTCCATTCATCACCTTCCTATAATTCAACTCACGAGGTTCCTCTTCAAACTTATAAATTATTCACATAAGCTTGACTTAGCATGCATGCAGATCTTCCTCGTAGCACTTGACAATTAAATCGTACAAGCCTTCGGACAAGCATTACATCCGACCATTCTGGTCCCTACATTTCTACCAAATACATTAACATGAGCACTAATTGAGAGTACCATGATGAAGAAGAATTGAACGTCCTGTGACAACACATTTTATTTGATTTTTCCATACTTTGACAATATTTTTCTCACAATGGTATTGTAAAAAAATATCTTTGGACATTGTACGTGAGTGATTCCTATTGATCCCCGTAGCATTGCCAGGATGGGCTGACGCCAACAATGACTTGACGAATAGTAAACATTGTTTTGAAATGTGTTCCAGATTTTTCGCAGATTAAAGTAAATGGGACCATTTACGGGAATAGACTTATTTACACATTCAGAGGCCTATCTTTATTGATGTTTTCTTTTCTTGAGGCTTGTAATTTTTGTGAGATGTACCAACTCAGGCTGAAGGATAGGGTGCGTACAAGGTTCAGTACTACTAGAATAATGCCAGCAATTAGAGTTCCTTGATTCCTGATGGAAAATTCCTGCTGTGGCCAATACATGGATGGTCTTTCAGTTGAGGACTATCAGTCATGTTTTAATTCCCAAGATATGTCGCAATTTTTTCAGTGGAATCCATGTGTGTGTGTGTACGAGTGCAGGATGTGAAGGATGATTAGAGGGAGTAAGTATATTTATATATGAGACAAAATGTGATTCAAAGGACAGTGTGGAAAAATAAGTTGTAAAAAACTGATAAAAACAAGTTTCAATGAATAATCACCTGTCATTTATTTTTAAATTCCGATAAAGTATGTTTCTTTAATTTTGTCCCACTTGTAATCCGTCCAGTCAACAAAAATTATGTATTTCCCAAGCCTAGAGCTTTACATAATCAAATCAAGGGTTTATATAAAAATGGACCAATTACTATGTGAAATGAAAATCCTCCTTATTATATAAGTATCTATAGATACTTGGTCTTTTTTTTTAGAAGAGCAGAATCCTTTCAGAGACATTCTTCAGATTTGCTTGAGGAACGCGTGAATTACTCTGTGAATTACGGTCGTAATCCATCATCCCAAATGCCTTGATCACAATTAATTGCTTAATTACCCTTTTTACTCCTCGTGAGCATAATTCCCAGTAAACTAATTTCGTTAGTAATACTCCATTAATTTGGTTACTGCAGAGCTCCCCACAACACATGACAGACTTCAATTAATAAAATAAATAGCTCAGGCCAGAGCGATGAGGTATACTTGAGTTGATTGAATTGATTTAACAAAAATTATAGCTCGGGGTTAGAATCAAAAACAATGCCTTGAGAGTCACAATGGCTAAAGAGTAATAATCAGGAAATACTGCTGATTCGCCATGAATTCTCAAAACGGTCATACATTAACCATCATACCCAGACATGGATGGCCAGGGTGCAGAGTATATGTATAATTATGTATATCCTCTGTACTAGGTATTGGATCCTGAAAATAATAATTACAGGGCTTGCTCTACATATCCCTCTGGAGATGAGCGTACTTATCATAGAATTTTTTCCAGATAACAGATTCATTTGAATGGGAATGTTAAAGGAGGGATCTATACATAGTTAGGTTGTTGTCAGAAAATAATTTTGGCAAACGAACTACCACACGTCTGTCTGTATCTATACTTATATAATTATATATATATATATATATATATATATAGGATCCTGCTCCTATATTTTATTTAGTAAAATGTTCAGATTCTTCTTATCTCTGAAACTCTGCATGTGTCGGGGTTAGACAGTCTATCATTAAGTGTACTTTTGGAAGCGGTTCGTTTTTGTCAACTCCGAGAGTGTAATTATGCATAATCCTGTCCCATACTTTTTTTCCCACACAAGTACATACAGCCCCTCCATACATTTTAACACATATTTACAATTATTTAGAAATGGCATATGAATTTTACAATTTTAATAGCAAGTACAGATACAACTTCTGCCGTATTAGTGGCTCAACTTCAGAGTCAATTTTTGAATAGGGATATGCACGTCTGGAGTAATTATTACAGATCTAGTGGGAATTATTCCCCTCTATGTAATTACATATATAGTAGTAATACATATATGTCCGTATAGGTGCGGGAACCGTTATCAGAGATAATGTACATAGTATGTGACAGAGTATTGGCATAGAGTAAGGACAGGAGCTAATTGAGTAGGATAAAAACATGACAATCAAACCGAACTGGGTGAACGTGAACACTCCGGTGGGGATATATATCCAGGATGTGTATATGAGTAGATACTCCATAGTAGAAGAAATTGTTAATTGTGTGGATATTTGAGGCACTACAGTTCACTACACACATGTGGATATTACAAATAAGCATCTGGAGTCAAAGAGTCAGTGGGAACAATAATGGAAAACAAATGATCCTTCAAGCCCATACTATGTGGGAACTGGTAAATTAACATTGTCATAGAGCTATGACCGAATAATTTTTAGCTACAATTTATAAATCATTTTATCTAGCCTTTGATATTTAATTTTAAAGTGGTTTTAAGGTTCAACTTACCACATTTTTCCCTTCTATTTTAACTGTAATAATTTTTGTAGGTGAACCAAAAAATCAAGTTGAGGAGATAACTTATCTTGTGTCGACTTGTTCAATTTTTTTCTCGTATTTACACAATTCATGCTGAAAATCTACCACTGTGGGCATTCATATGACTTTATCATCTCTCTCTCAGAACTCACTGAATTTTTTTCATGTACCCGTAATCTAAATGTAATTATTAACAATAAAAATACCTGGTTTACCGGATTTATCAAGTTCCCTCGCTACGTAGTCATTGAGCTGGTCTCAAAGGGTGCTGGAAGCAAAGTTTTTTCCTCCCGTTCTTTTTAGTTTTTCTAATATTAATTATTATTAATTTGTTCTCTTTAATAATAAATTCTTCTTCACACACCCAAAAAACTCAAAATGTTCTTCCATTTTTCTGTCCCTTGTCCCCCTCCGGAACTGTACATAGTGTAAACGGGAATTAAATCAAAGAATCTTTGTACTTGGACGTTAAACCCGGTAAGCCTGAATTATCTCTATCTCCTGCACTTATACACTATACTAGTTGCTATTTGCTCTCATTACTATTTCTGTAGGATTTCCTATCGCATTTTCCTCCTTGCTTATCAACTTTTCGCACTGAGGATTTTTAAATAAATCAAGTTGCCCTCAAGGAAGGTATAGGGTTTAGAAATCCTAACTTCCTATATTTTCTCGATTGGTTCTCGTTCGTCCTGAAAAAAAAAATCTGAATATTATTTTACCCTTTTTTTCCCTGCGAAGTGAGATGAATTTCCTTGAGAGAATTTCCTACACACGTCAAGAGGATTATAAATTGAAATTGTTGGGAAAGCCTGGGTTTCAGCAAAACTCCTGTATGTATGTACAGGCATTATTGTGTACGTACTATACTACAGGAGGTTAATGCATTGGAAGCGTCGGCCCTTATGCAAGGCCTGATTATAGCTCTTTGAATATGAGTATAGAGTTATGTGGAGAGAGTGCTCATGTGAGAGGAAAAGGTCGGATGTTTGGGGAACGGTAATTTTGGTACTACAAGCCAAGGCCTTGTGTTGGGCCTGTGTGTGTGAATAAACGTAGTCTCAGAGAACATTTATAGTAAAAATCCATTAAAAATCTGTCATTATTAATAAAAGTAGGCAATTAAGTAAAACAGAATCGGTTGTTTGTAAGGTTCCCGGCTCCACTCGGGGAGCTTTGGTACTCTTCATCGAGTCTCTGGTATCTAGTAGTATAATAATGCTATGGGAAGTGTACCGTAGTCTGTGGGGATTGCAAGGTTGAGGGGAAAAAATTTGTTGGGTATAGAGGAATAAAAAGCAACACCTGGTTCATTTTTTAAATGTATTCATGTGTGAAGTTGCACTCTGTATACACCAGCATGCATTATTATTATTATGATTATTTGGTGAATATATATCCTCGTCTCCTGTGGATGTATCTATGTGTGTGTGTGTGTGTGTGAGAGAGAGAGAGAGAGAGAGGACTCTTGGTAGTAGGCTTTTGCCACGTTTCCAAATATAGGGGAGAAGATAACGGTAAAGTTTTTTAGATTTACGGCACAGTGCAAATTAATGTCTCAGTCAGTGTAGGGGAAAGGGTAATTTTTCCTAAATGACACAAATTTTAATGAGAGATTTTTTCATTCTCTCCGACTCAATGAAAGGCTCTGTTTTCCTCTCTAAAATAACAGCAAACTACCTACTTAAATGACATCATACACAGAAACTAGTGCTCGGCTACTGATCCTGAAGGATATTCCTCTCCGATATCTGCACAATACTAATGCATAGGAATCGTATCGCCTGTAAGCTGTATAGGTAAATAAGAATTTGTGGGTCTGTACAGACAGACTTAACTTGGTTTCCTCAAGACTCAAAATACATATGTACTTAGTATTTATACGTAGACACACTAGGAGCTCCTCATGTAAAATAAGAGGAGAGATTTCCTTCCATCCTCCTTCCCATAACTTCGCTACGTATAATTATTACATATTCTCTGCTCAACTTCGGAGTACAGTATTATTGTCTGAGGGGGGGATAATACTTAAGAGAAACAAGGGCTCTTTTTGCTATGGGTAGATAATCATGACTGTAGCCCAAATCTCCTCTCCCCACACTATTAGTCAGTTTAGCGGGTGTTTTAGGAGGGGATTTTAAAAATATGTATCCATCAAATGTGTCGTAAGTTAGGGAAAAAGGGAGTCACGTTGAAGAGGAGCCTTTGGCATTTGGCCTCCGTTCAACTATTCTTTTCAGTCAAGTTCCTTAAACACAAAAATAATTCTGTTGAACTGCTGACAAATTTCCAATGTGCGTACCAACTAATTTTCATGAATCGGATCACTGGGCATCACCCGCACCCTCTTCATTATTGGCAACATTCTACGTTTCCTCCCGACTTTTCTCCTTCCGCTCTCAACCAACCCAACCTTCCCAATAGATTGTTTCCCCCCATTCCAAAAAAAAAAAAATTCCTATGCATTCTCTAAATGAACTTCCCTTTGTGGCCTAGTTTTAGCACTGTCCGGAAGATTGGACAGTACCAGTAAAATACTGGAAGTGCTGAAAAGGTTTTAAACTTAAGGATTTGTTGTTGGTATTTCTAACTATAATAATGTACGTTGAGAATTAAAACTGTATGAAACTTAACGGGGAAAAATTATTTGTGGGATAATTGAAATAGTTGAGTGTTGTTTGATGAAAGAGAGGAATATAGAAAAAAGTTGCGGGGGGAAAATTCCTTTGCCTTCAGTCCAACGAAAAACAATTCATTTTTCCGGAGCAAATCTCGTATTTATTATTATGGAAGGACAAGTCTCAGAAATTTAATCACGAAAGGCAAATCTGGTTGAAGTGATAAGAAGAGAGAGAGAGAGAGAGAGAGAGAGGGGGGAAGGAAGCCAAAATTGCAACATTTATAAAGCTATTTATTGTTTTAATAGCTACCATTACACTCGAGGAGAAGCCCATGGGCTTGGTATTATTAGAGCGAAATATTCAAAGAATGTAAAATAAAGTGGGGAAATATTCCAGACATCCTCAGGGAAACCTTGGATGCTTAACCTGAGGAACTTAAGCCTCCTTCAGAGGACTCTCTCCTGAGGAGACTCTGCCCCGAACTCCACATTTTTACGGGAAGTTAGACTCTGATAGGAATTGAAGATAACCAGCTCAAGATAAATAATAGAAAAAAATGTCTTTGTGCTCTTGAAATAATATCGCGAGTGTGATAACAAAAGGAGAAAAATTTTGGAGTTGGAAACCCCACGAAAAAATCTATCTTGACGGGACTTTTGACTAGATACATATGTACATACATATAATCTATACGCTAGGAAAAAAAACATGTGAATTGACTCTTGCGGGATTACTGAGTTACACATTAAAAACTGAGTGTGTATGGGAGGATAAGGAGGGCTTGGAGATCTTTTGGGTTCTCTATCTTCGGGACGTTTGTAGAATGCAGAAAAGAACAAGGATGAGAGGATGATGCATTACACATATGGAGAGGATAGAGGCAAAGGAGTGAAACCGAGAAAGATTAATAATTTTGTGTTCTTATACTTGCTCATCCCCCGAGTAAAAGCAATAACAGTGGGCTTTAACACCTTTGCCTTGCAAATCCAATAAAAAGAGACTTTTAATATGGAAAACCTGTCAAAATAAGCTCATAAATTTTGGCAAATGACTGCCTTTTTGTGTGGACTTGTACTCCCGCAAAATTATCTGCATGGAGAAAATAAATTATTTAGTACAAAAAGTTCATAAAACCCAAAGGTATTCTAATTGAAAATAATTTATTATCTTCTTTGTTTCTTCCCCCCTCTGTCTCTCTCTCTCTCTCTCACTCTCTCTCTCTCTTCCCTTGAGTACTGGGAGCCTTGGAAGGCTCAAAGTCTGTGTGTGTTCGCTTGTAGTAAGGCAGTTCGTTAGGACGAAACACATTAGATATACGTACTGTCTCTCTCGCTCTGTCACAACTTCACCGCAATAACCAACCATATCCTGGTATATTTATCTCGGGCAAAACCATTTGCACAAATACATAATAATAATAAAAATTACCAAATGTGATGAGCGAACCAACTTTTTCTACTCATCCATGGGAAATATTCCGACGGATAAGTTTGCAAGAGAGAGAGAGAGAGAGAGAGAGAGAGAGAGAGAGAGAGAGAGAGAGAGAGAGAGAGAGAGAGAGAGAGAGAGAGAATCCTACAACCCTACAAACACCATTCAACGACAAATAAAACACTTGGCCCGAAGTCTCTTATGTACATACTTTGAAACTACAAAGTGAATGTGAGAACAAGGGGTAAAACAACGAGGTTCTATTCCATGACTAAATACATGCGATAGGAAAAAAACAAGGAGAATTATATTTTGGATTGGACCATATTCCATCTCCATTTTTACGACACAATTCACGCTTGAGACCTCTCTCGCTATATCCTCAGAGTTCTCCTTCATAGTAATAGCCATATTACACTTCCCTTCATAAATATCCTTTCTCCTCCTGGTCAAAAATTTTTCGCTAAATTTAATGGTTTCCCTGCTTTTCATACTGAAACTTTTCCGTCTATACTTTTACTACTCTCATACTTTTTTCCTAATTCACTTCTCTTACCTCCAGCCTTTCAGCTCTCCGGCCTGGACAAGTGCTCTGTCTCATATAATTAAGCCTACCTCAAATGCCACATGAGTAGAGATACAGAGGTACATATGTAGATGCTCATATGCCTTTGCTGTACACATGGAAACTTTGGGATAATCACTTGTAACCTCTTGTTTGTTATTACGAGCCAGCCCTTGCACCACATTCCCTCGGATTTTTATGCAAAGCTCTTTTTCTAAACTAACAAATATTTTTAATGGGTACTTGAAACTTTGTGAGTTCAAGTAATTTTTATGTGCGGATCAGCTCATTTTTTTTAGCAACAAAGACTATTATTTCTCGTCACAATTCCCAGCCGACTCGACCGTTTCCCTCAATCGTTTCTTTATTGTATTCTGTAACTACACACTTTCCTAAAAACACCTTCAAATGTATAGGCTCAGGAACAAAATTAAACACTCCTGTGTCACATTAAATTAGAAACCTACAAACACCCGTATATTTTTTTTCCAGGATTTTAAGGATTCCCACAAAAGTTTTCCCCAATTATGTACATTATATATTGTACATGCGGACATATGAGCTGGAAGGATATTGTGGTGTGTTACAAGGGCAAGATTTGACTTTACTGTCAAGTCTGTATGTCAAGATTATTGTGTTAGAGTCTCTCATTACCTCACTAGGACTTTTCCCATAGTATTTTCCTAAGCCTTGTGTTTTGTACGGATACTAGTGTTAGGACGGAGTCTGAGGCAGAGATGACGTAGCCCTTTACATGCCATTTGGAGCCTTGCTATTTATAATGGAGCGTTAGGAGTATAAAGTAGGTGCGGAGGCTTTTTATAGTAAAAGTAAGAATCCTTTTTTGCTTTTCTACACCAATCAACTTATGTATCAATCTGTGTGGAGCGGAGTGGTTGTTTAGAACAGACAGAGTCTCAGGAGCATTTATCATTTGTATGGTTGCTTGAGGAGTTTTAAAATTTGAATGTGAATATGGGATATAGCTACAGGACTGTGTACGGTATGGGTGTTTCTTCCGATGGTAATATGATTTGGTTGCCACATACTGGCACTTCCCCTTGTTGCATTATGGTTCATATTTAGATATTCCTACAGAGAGAGAGAGAGAGAGATAAGAATGCGAAGCCAAAAGGAGCCCTGGGTAAAATCAATCATTACTCTGGCAGATTTTTGAAAAGCTTCATCCGAAAGAGTTTCACAAATTATTCTCGCTTGGGATGAGGCATTCTCGCCTCTGGGCTCAGAAAAATCTCAAAGTGAACGAACACACCATGCCCCGTAATAATAGCATCCAATTGCATCCACTCAGTCACTCGAGAGGCCCACCAGTCCATACAGTACTCACACACGGAGCACAATGCTATTTTTTGTTTGTATTAATAATAATTCTGCTATATAGCATTGATTTGGAATTCTTTACGTATTTTCAGGGCTACTTCTTTTAATTCGAATCTTTGGGGGTACAATGGGAAAATTCGAGATGTTCTCTCAGTGCCCTTGGCTATTTTCCTACATGAACAGTCCCCCCCTCCTTTCTTTTCTCTTTTTACCATTAAACCAAGGATCCTTGTAAAAGTGGAGTGTGGACTTTCAACTAAATCATCGATAATAACTGGAGTACCAGGAATAATTACCACCATCCATTCCATATCCATAACCTTGTGTATATAAAAAAAAAACTTTCAGGATTTTCTTCAGTCAAGGAAAAATATACCACTGAAAAAAAAATCCTTCCTTACAATTTTTATTACCTCAAGTCCTTTATCATTAAAATCCTTTGATGCAAGCGCAGTATCCATAAAATCATGGCTTAAAGGTAGAATTAAATATTGCACTGATACAAGATCCAACAACTTTTTCAAATAATATGCTATTTCTGTTTGTAATAATTTTTTCTTTTTTGCTCAAATTATACTCTGTATTCATCAATTATAAGAAGCTTCTTTGGTGTAAGTTTCTTTGCGTAAAAAGGTTAAAAATTCTACAAGGTTAGGGACTCAATTGATTGGAAACCTTTGAAAAGATTTTCCTCTTACTCAAATACACGATATATATATGAAATACCTTTGGGTTGGATCCCTTCTCTGAAGCATACAGTGGGTAGCTTTGAGTCTTTGCAAGGTTATTTGTATCTCCTTGAATGGCAAAACCATGAGGTTCAAATAAGGAAGAAAAAGACAAGTTTATTATCAACTGTGTACTACATCAAACTAGTTCTAATTCTGATTTTTTTTTTCTGCTAAATTTCTCTTGTCCGACATATCCTTGGTTTCAACAAACATGATTTAATCACTCTATTATTAACCTGCCTCTGAGGGGATCCCATGACTATATTTTTAATCCCAGTGACTCGGACAGAGTGGGAAAGGAGAGATGAAGGTTTGAGGTAGAAATTAATAGCAACTTCAAATAATTTTAGTGGACTGTCAAACGGTACAAGACGCAGAGGTATGTTTGTGCTCTCAGCAACAAGTTGTTTCTTGGGCCTTAGGAGGAAAGATGCAGTTGGCCCCAGTTTTATTTGTGCTTCTAATTAAGGTCGCCAGTGTAAACAAATTAGGATTTATCTAAATTTACACCACACAGACCACGCATGACATTGACCTAGCTCGAAAGAGGTTACATATTTCAACAATGCATGGAGTTGGATGGATTTGGTTGAATTCCACATCAATTATTTCCCTCAATTTGCCGACTCATCTTCGGTATAATGTGAGATGTGGTCAGATACACAGGGCTTTTTTCTCCAATGTGCTTCTTACCAGTCGTACCATTTGATTTTAAATTCTAGAGTATAGGCGTGTCACTTGAATGAAATGAATTGGTAAAATTGATGAATTGCACTCACTCCGATCAGGAGTTGAGCTCATAAATCCTCTCACAAGAGATTAGAGTTTACCAACTGATTTCCAGTCTTTCAACACAAAGTCCCCTATGAGAGTCTCTGTAGATATATCTGCTCACCCAAGAATCTTAGGACTTCGCTTGAGGAGATGGTAAGTCACAGACGGACAGGATCGTCATCGTTTCATAAACATTTGATAAACTTTACCTCACCATTACCTCTCCACAAATCAGGGATATGATACTAAACACATAACATTTATCACTGCCTTTGACGACACCATACAGCCCTCTCAACAAAGGGAATCAAGCTTGTGTTCTTACATAAGTAATCTGTTCCTGGAATTACTTCCACACTCAGACATGGCTGTGTGTGTGTGTGTGCCTATACATAGATATCTAATCCGTAATAATTACCGGACTACAATAATAAGCAATTATGGCTCATGCAACTTCCCTATCATTCTAAACAAGGCTCCAAGACTGCTCCAGGTTTACATTAGATACGTATGATTATACCCATTAAACCCCTATTACCCTTGTACACACACACATCCGTACTAAAATATCTACACAAGCCCCTTGTACTCTCACACACTTTTTTTTTTTTTTGACGGACGTTATGTAGCTATTTACACTTACTTGCACTTGTGTGAGTATGTACGTAGCATTGAATGCCCCCTATGCACAAATATTGCACGTCTAAAAAAAAACCCCACGTTGCATGTGCGTGCCAAACAAAGACACTCTGAGGTGAAGTCATGTCAAGAGAATTCAAGTGCAGTCACTACAATTGCACCTTTAGCATTGTTTCATTACTTATTAAAAATCCATTATGTAGGTACATAGGGTACATAGGTACTAAGGAATCAAGGAATCTAAATATGCATAGTTTTATATAAACTACTTTATCATATAGTAACTTCTACCTTTTTGTAATTATTACCATGAGCCTCGGATTGAGAAAAACTTAAATGTTTTTTGCTTAATTGGTTTTTCTTAACCGTTTGGACGAATCGTGGCTGAATTGTTTCCCGTCAGGTCTTTCAAATCAATAGGCTTTTAATATTCTGAGCTTCTCAGAATGCTTCTCACGATGACTCAGAGGGAGTGGAGACTTTCCGGGAAGTGTTGTTGATTTTGGAAACATTTGTTAAAATTTGTGCTGAAATGTTTGTTAAAATTGTTGGAATCGTGGAAATTGATTTGGCTAAGGGGTTTTTAAAACAAATTGCAGGTATTTATGTAAATGTGTATACTGTAATGTACAGCTGGAGAGTGCATTTACATCAACGGGGCTTGTAGATAAAAAGGACAGGGAAAAGTTGTAGCAGCGGTAGAAAACCTGATAGTGGACGTAAGAGGAATGAAAATAAACATAAGAAAAGCATTTTGTGAGGATTCCTTTCCCCTCATAGGCCCGACACATGTGAAGGTTACTTGAGAAATGGATTTGATAGACCTGTGAGTTTTCCACTTGAATGTCTGTGTGTGTATGTGTGTGTGTGTGTGTGTGTACAGTTTATGGGCTCACTACACATACACCAGTGCTCACTAGCATAGATCACAGACCTTTCGGGAAGAAATTGATTGATTACTCTATAGAAACAGAGAGGTAAGATTTGTCCGTAAGCCTTTCCATAGAAATGCCAACTCTTTTACAGTAATATTATAATAAGCATGAATTTTATTTATGCAAAGTCTGTCTGTTCGCTCCTTCTTCATCTGCTTTGAAAAGTCTCTGATCAAAGGTATGGTGTAGTGAACCTTTAGGAAAAAAGTCAAATCTCCAAATGTGGAATGACGCCATAGATCCAATACTAAAGGAATATCAATTTTCTATTAAGTACGGTATCGTCCACGCTATAGGGGAGAGTCTTGACGAAGGAGCCCTCACAAAAAGTAGGGAAAGACATATGCACACCGGGACGGACTCAGTACATGGGACTAGCCCCACCAATAATACCTAACTACAGATATAGGAGGATCTATAATGTGTTGGTTTCAATTTGAGACTCCTCACTCACCCAATGTATATTTTTGGTATTCACCTAATAAACGATGGTCTACCGATACAGAGGAAAGAAACCCACACAAATTTCCACTTGTCATATTCAATTCCATCATGATATCAATTAATATTAACGTTTTGGAACATTCCTACGCAACACCTCTTTTGTAGCAAATGTTTTTCTTTCTCGAGACAAGACAGATAGGGATGTCTTTGTGTGGCTCCCTTTGTCAGGCCCAGCTTAGAGATAGATACAGCGTCAAGAGGAGAATATAGTAATCAATGATTTCCTTAAAAATAATTGTTTCTCCTCCCGAGAACGTATTTATTAACGCATTTACTGTATTGTAATTTTATTGACAATTTCACAAGCCTGATATGATCGCACATGTGATAAGATCTGCATTTGAAATATCCCTTCCTACATTTCAGGCCCGAGCCCTCCAACCATATAGATTTTTATGTGTAGGTACACATATAACCAGACGAAGTCAGAAAGTCCCTCTCCGGTATGGGAATATTGGGTGTAGTTATATATTATACATAGATGCTCAAGTAGTAAAAGACAGATCTGAAGGGTATGTATGAGTTGGAGCATTGTCGCCGTATATATTTGATCCTCATCAGCCCTATATTTACGCACTGTGGCTTAAGACCGGGTTGAGAGAGTAGGATTTGAAAAGGAAAAGAGTGAAGGAAGGATGATAATAATAAACGCATATATCACTGTCCAACCGTCAAAGGATTTCTTTAGTTTAAAAAAGGAGGGGAGAAATATCTCAACTTTTCTCAAAGATGTTCCTTGTCTTGTGTTCCGTAAAGTTGTAGGGAAAAATCCTCAACACTTTTTACCAGGACGAACAAATATCATATTGTGTATTTTCTAATAATTCTCTAATGTCGACTGTCTTCTCAATCCATTCTTCAGCCATGCAATATTCCCCTTATTTTATACATATTATGCACACTTACCTAACTACTCAATAGCATTGGTTGTTACGAGGGAGAGAGACAGGACTCAGAGAGAGAGAGAGAGAGAGAGGGGGGTTGAGAGTGAGAGAGAAAAATCATATTTGGTATTGGATACATGCCGTCCAGTGTATGGAGAAAAAAGTTGAGACATGATGACTCGTGATTTTTCGATACATTGAATCAGAAATAGGTACCTTTATTCTTCCTGGCGGACGGAACATGTTCTTTAACAAATCTGTGGACGTAAGGTAGAGCATTATTGTATATATGAGGGGCTCATTCAAATGTACACTTATCGTTAGCGCTCAAACATTTTTATTCTCTTGAAAAATTTTTTAATCTTACTTTCTTTGCTGGGAGAAATCCTGTAAAGTCCGTGTATTTAATACAGCATTGATCATCATTATCAGTCACTTAGACTGTAGCAGTAGTCCTTACACCGTGTAGACCTTAATGTAGACTCATGTTTACAGGGTCTCTGTAATAAGGGTATTTTACCCCAGTCCCTCTATCTCTACCTCACAATGACCAACAGGAGGACGGAGCATATCAGTGGAGGTTTGAGTCTCCTCTAGTAAACCTTATGTACACACTGACTTTTAGTTAAATTGAATTTTTGACAAACAACGGACTTATTTTCTGTGTCATGTTCACATTTTGGTTACGTTTACCCCTCATCTCCCCTCTCTCTCTGAGGTTCTCTCTCTCTCTCTCTCTCTCTCTCTCTCTTCACTTTTTCTGTGTTGGTTTTCATCGACCCGGTCGCTTCTTTTGAGCTTGCTTGGATTTTCTTTTCTTGTATATTTTTTTTTATTCTTATTTCATTTGATGATGGTTACAAGTGAAACGATGACGACGTTTTAGACATGCACAATTTCTCATGATATGCATTATTTAGATTCTCTTTTGCGGCTTGTCCAAAGTTTTTTTATAAGAAAAAATGTGATGGAAAAATGATAAAACTTTATTGAGAGATTATCGTGCCGATTAGTTTAACTTTAGTATGACACGCTCTTCAGTCCCAACCCCACACCATTTTAAATCGACTGAATACATCAACTAGTTTTCTCTTCATTTTAAAACTCACATTATTATGTGAAGAATGTTATTATTCCTTTTGCACGACAAATGACAGCTTGATTTTTGATTTCGGGAATGCTTTCAAATACTCTCAATTGTTTGCATTATGCTTCGAAGAAGCTTCCATAAAAGACATAAGTATATATGAGCATGTAGATTATCTACTATGTACTCCCCGAGGTTTAAGGAGCGAAAATTACTCATTCAAGGATGCACTTACCCCAACCCCATCGTCAGTGCATACATATTTTTCAACATTATGGAGTTGCTTATACAACATCAAATTCCAAAATAGACAGTTTTAGCTCGATCCAATTCAGACACTTAAATTTCTTACACTGAGCTACTATACTATTACAGTACTCTATACATGACAATAGCAACGTCTCGTTACACTTACAGCACACACATGCATCCTTCGTCAGTAGTACCTGTCTCCTGGGCTGAGGTGCATAGTAGCATTGACAGGATTTTATGACTCCATTGCATAAAATAAATAAATCCCGATATGTATTGTGTAGTTTCTACTTTTAAGGAAATAATAATGATGGTGGTGAAACTTTGTTTCAAAAGGGAGTTGATATGAGTGAAGAGTGAAGCTGTACTGGGCATGTATTTGAAAGTATACATATGTATTAGAAAGAATAGGGAGGCCACAGTCTGTGAAGTCTTATGGCTAATGTGGAGGAGACTTTAAAGGAGATTGGGAATCAGAGAAAAGATGAGAGATGTTATGGATGTGGGGATAAAAAAAATGTGAGCATGGAAAAATATTTTTTGGCTTGCACATTAAGCTATTGTTTTGCTAGGAACTAAAAAGGATTAAAAAGTAATGGTTATTAATAAATGCTTGAAAGTGAAGTTATGCACGCGGAATCAGAAACGATCAAGAATTTGTCACGGATGAGAAAAGTCCTTTCTTCCGATATACAAGTTGGTTGAAGGGACGGAGGAATTGAGGGAGAGGAATTTTCCGCAGGTGAAAAAGTGATTCCTGTATTTATATTTTTGTATTGGAATAAAAATAGTTACATCAGATCGAATTAGATTTCCCATTTGGATGTCTTGAGGAAACCTTTTGGGATTCAGTGAGGCTATGCTTGTGGTGTGTTCAAGTGACGGCGGTGGTGGTGGTTGATGGAAAAAAGTGTAATGGGATGGTAATGGCCAGTAAAATGCCATTGACTCATTTAGTATTGTGTTGACTTCAGCGTGATGATGTAAATCTTTACATTACACGAGTGAGCACATACCTCTACTTTACAATTTACATGATATAATACAAGTTGATTGTAAACCGTAGTTTAGTCCCTTCTTCTCCCCCCGTCTCTGTTGTGTGGTGAGCGAACAAAATCTTCAATCTGATGAAGAAACTTGGGAAAAAACACACTCCCAAATATAGGCACTGTAAACAATCGCTTGGATGATAATTATTATTCGTTTGCAAATGCAAAGATAAAGAATTGAGTCTCAAGAGCTTAAGTCATGAGTATGAGAGGTTTTCGTACGGGGTACAGTAATAATAACATTTATAAAGGATTTCTATACATTTTTCTCAGCTCTCTGCAGAACAACACACCGACTCCAGTAAAATATTCCCTTTTTAGTGACTACACTATAAGTATTTTGATTTGGTCTTTACACAGATTAGTATTTGTATTTGAAAGGATACTCGAGTATGGTGAACACTCTCAAGATGTAGTTCCATTTACACTTAAAAATATCTACACACATATAGATATTCAACGTAGTTCACTACATCAAGCTCACAAGGACTAAAACATGGGAAAAGAGCCCACTTTGCTAAACCAGTAAAGTTTAAACTTTTGCTTAAAACTTAATGAGAATCTGAATCATATAAAAACTTTGCAAATCACATCTCTCTGGGATTTTTCTCTTTACCTTATCTCTTGAAGAAGGCTGAGATTTTAGAACCCCTCCCCCCCAGCTCTAGGTATTCCTCAAATAGACAGTAAAAAATAATTTTATTTATACATTTTATCAGCTCCATATGTACTAACTCTATTGTCATCCAAGCCTAGGCTTGAGGGGTCATTATACTGACTTTTGTTTTAATGCCTCACACCACAATTATAAGGGGATGCTAATGCAGACTTCTCTGTCCTAAGCTTTTCCTTTAAGGTGACAGCTACAACAAGTTCAGGGCAAAACAACAACACTACTCACAATTCCCATTTGTTACATGGACAATAAATCTTGACTTTAAACTAAATTAGCGCATAGCTCGAGTCATTCAGCCACTAACCCATAGTCTTGGGTTACTACACAATTACTTCACAGTATATACATATAATTAGATATACGTGAGTGTATGAAGCCATACCACCGCATGACTGCAATTAAATCATCGTCTGCACATAACCCATTAAAACATAACAAGAAAAACTGTTGTAAAAACCTGGAAAATATGAGTAATTTCCAGCTAACAATACGTCTATCAATTATGCATGATTGCTTGAGTACCCGCACTGTTTCGTTTAATTTCGTCATCTTATCATTTTTAACCTCACATCTAAATTAGCCAGGATTGCCATATTTCTGCAATGATGGGAAAAATAATCCTAAGGTAAAATTCCTAAATGCTACAACTCTACTAATTACTACTAACAAATAATAACAATACGACGCTCTTATACCCTTTAAAAGAGAGATTTGTAGCAAAAATCCCAAGTTCTAGGTTCAATGAGGTAAGGATTGGGAGCAGAGCTGTTTAGTTGAGGTTTAAATAATTATTAGGGGAATACTGTACCTATATTAGGGATAGGGACAAGGAAGATACGGTCCTATGAAGTTGCACCAGTGCCATATCATCAATCATTTTGATTTTTGAGGGGAAGACAATTAGATGTGTGTATTTGTGAGAAAAAAAGAAGAAATTACTGGTTGTATAAAAATAAGGCTAAGGTCGGTGATAGCGAGGCTGAATAAGCATTATTGAACAGGGAAGAAAATCCAATGGTCCTTTGAAGACGAGTGAGAAGGACGTGGTCATAATAATACGGAAGGTATAGAGTCTCGTAAGATACTGTTTGGACATAAAAAGAAAAACTCAATAAGAGTAGAATCTATCTGCATGATGAAGGTTTTGTGACTGTTAAAAAATTAAAGGTAAGTTTTGGGTATGGATTGCTTCCAGTAGTTGAGACATGTCTCGTGTCTACAGTATAGTATGCCTTGGTCGTTCCTCTGTTATTTCTGGAAGAGAATGAAGAAAATGAAGTGGATGAGATAGACAACGCCTTTTTATTAATTTCTGTTCTCTGGTCGGTTGGTTGGACACCTGTGGATTGCACTGCATTACGTGATGTTCAGAACTTGCGACTTGTGACAGCCATATGCGCCGTTATGAATTAGTTAGTCCGTCTGTATACATGTCCCTCAGTCGGGGGAAAAAAAAATCTCTGGGATAATATACAATATTATTAGTTACAGACTTTCAGGATACACTGTGTTGTACACTTTGAAATATTAGCTTATTCTCAGGAGTAATGGCGATTCCTATCTTTTCCTACATTCTTCGATTCAAATCATTTTGCTAAGATTAACTTTTTACTCATTAATATTCATGGTGGTGTGGATTTTTCTGCTTGACTCCACTCTCATACTCCTATGAATTAATGAAGCGTTTCAGCTTGAATTTAGACTATAAACTATTGACAACGCTGTCCTCAATGTTTTTTCCACTAATAATCTTAACTTTTCTACCCTTGCAATTCAATTGTCTTAAATGTTTTACACGTAGATATATCTATATATGCATAGATGTCTGTGTACTACTATAACTCCAGTCTCCGTGTATGTACAGGCATGCTGCGTCTGCAATTGGTTAACTTATTTGGTCATTTATAGTATATGTTGAAGGCTATTTTCAAATAGTTACTCATTTTTTTCTCAACATCCTGCCACCTTACACACACGCTCCATGGTATTAAGAAAAAAAAACACGGTGGTACTTAGTATTCCGAAAGTTTACCGAACTTTAAGATTTAAAGGGTATTTACTACTGTGCACTTGGTACGTCCACAGAGGTACATACATATACATATGTGCCTGGGTATGGGGCCAGTACTAAGGCTACCTGATTAACATAGTTTTAGTACGATCATCATATCTATTATGTTTTCCTCATTATCACAAGGTGTGATTTTTATGCAGCCTTACCGTGTAATCTTGACTCTCTAATCTCTTTTTTGGCCTGTACAATCTTTAGGAGTTGTTTCCTTGTCAACAAGTTCTGGCTACCATCTTGACATATCTTGATGAGTGGTCGCCATTGAAGCTAAAACTTGTTACACACAAGCTTGTCTCAATCTTGTATTGTTTATAAATATTAGTTCCTACAGATAATGAGTATTAGAAAATTATTTTGACAATATATACTAAAAAATAACCAGATTTTGTTTTTAAAGTAGTGCTTAGTGATGGTTGAGGATGTGGTTACTTCCAATTGAGTCATTCTCTTGGAATGTTAACAATATTCCTTGTGATGAGTTACCTGTTAAATTCTTGTTATTTTAGGCTCACAGCGATATATATATATATATATCGCTGTGATATATATATACTACTATATATATATATATATCGTCCACTTCCTTGTCACCTCCACATGAAAAACTTATCTAGAACATGTGGATTCTGATACATTTGTAGCAGTCCACTGGGTTTAGTTTCTAAATCAAGGGCTGGTGAGCGTAATTATATGGAATGGAATCATTTCTATGTATGTATTGGAAATCAGTGCTATTGTAGAAGGAGCTTCACAGGGATTGTACTTATGTAGAGCATAATTACAATATAAGCCATTATCCCAGTGTATCCCAAAGAGATTGAAGCTCGTATTATCCTGTTCGTACAGTAATGACTCCAGGTTGGAAGCCTGGGAATGGAGGATTTTTTATCGACACCAGTAAAATATTGCAATATTATTCAGTAAAAATGAAGATGTTGGAGTAAAATGCAGAAAAGTGATTGAGTATTGATTGTAAGTATAGTCGGGCTGATTTGAAACAAGTTTAGAATTGGGAGCAACAGGCAATTTATAGATGTAGGAATGATTCAGAAGGAACACACCCTAATCTCTTGAAGTTCTCAATGGAATCGATCCATTTAAATGTATTCATCATTTTTGTCAGCTAAGTTGAATTAGTGGCTGGTGAAATGTGTTCCATACAAGTACAAGTTGCTACCCACTTGTCGTTGAGTGTGTTTTACATTTCTCTCAGAACTGTAGTGACAGATTTTTCTGATGGATTATGCCTCTGATATCTAGGGGTGACACATGAATTCGGTTAAGTTTTTCATTTACAACTTTTTTCCCTGCCTTTTTTTACAACACTTCCGTCGACATACCGACTCTCAACTCGGTAAGCTTCCCATCCTAAAAGTAAGCCCTTATGCAGAGCCCGTAGGGAAGTACATCTACATATACCTACATACAGTATGATGTATCTATCTGTAAACATAAACTTTTTTATACTCAATATCTGTGAAGTACAACAACGTTGGAGGAAGCTGTAATCTGAGGGAAATATGCTACAACATATCCCTCAGCACTTAAGATGTGGTGTGCCCAGTAGTTGTGTGTGAATTCAATTTCAGGAAAACTTTTTTTTTTTTCAAGTAAACTCCTTGGAAAATTGTAAATCATTATAAATTATAAATCATTGGAAATGCAATTTAATGGAGCTCCTGCCCCATCTTGTTCCGTCCCTATATCCTGTGGGTTAAAGCAATCAAAGCCAAAGAGGTCTTGAAGTTGGATGGAAAGGGGAAAAAATCCTTTCCAATTATGACTGATGAATTGATAGGAAATACCATTGTGATGATGGATGATAAATCCTTAATTTAAAAATTTACAAGCATTTAAAAAAACACGTCCCTCCTACTTACAAAACACCATCGTTCCGGTGAGGAGCGAGAGAGCGTGTGTGTGAGCTGCATGTACAGAATTTAAATTTCTCCCAGCGATAATTCTTGATGAATGCCGTTAATTCTTCTAATTAGATGCTATACTAACTCCAATTAAGAGAGAAGGGAGGCACGCCGTCGACCCATCTCAAAACTCCCATGTGTACAACTTTGATTCACATTTTTTTACTATCTCCCCTGTAATGTAAAATCTGTGAGTATATTTTGAAGGTATGTATCCTCATAGGTTTATTTCTGCCCATGCACTACTAATAGTACAAGGGTTTCATATGAACAGTTCGGATCTCTATATAACCAGTGGCTATAAAGAACCATAAGATTTTCTATAGTCCTCAAAGTGTTCGCAACGTATTCATTTCTTGATAAAGTTCCGTCGCTCATCTCATCTCGCTACTTTTGTCTAAAAGTATGAAGCACACACAGACACACACACACACACATACACATATACAAACATAACACATGAAATTTGACGTGCGTCTCAATGTTATTACTCTTTATTATAAATACATTATTTCCACAAGGCACTTGGACATAAAGCCCTTCGCTGACAATACTGTGAACGAGCTATATCATCCTGTAATGTTGTTGGTGTGGTGGTGAGCCTGACGTCCACAACACATGTTACTTCATTGCCAGCCTAATGAATTCATACATGCTCACTAAAAGTGTATACACTGGAAGACGTGAGGACTCACAGTATGTATCAATTGTGGATGGGCTCACGTACAATGCCCTCCCCGCATACTCACTCACTCTCAGTTTAGCATCGAAAATACATAATGAATTATTGTCGTATCGCAGCCCGTGCTATGCTAAAGATACAGATTAATACATTCACATACCTCAAGATTCCAACAGGTACAGGACTCTCTCTGGTGCAAGTACATATGGAACGGGTCGAACATCAATATGTACGTCTGTAACTGTGTCTGCAATAGAGAGTAAAGCCAGCTCCTCACTCCTTTTATGTTCCTGTAGTAAAAGTTGCTCTCTCCACACGCAGCACTGTCTTCATGGCACCCTATACATCTCCTCACATACGGCAGAAAGTCCGTGTGTATTTCTTTGAGCATCCATCGTTCCATTGTCAAAAGAGCACAAGCCAAGAGCAATTGATCGGACAATAGATGAGCAATATTTAAGTCACAATACAGGCAAGCCTATTTTCTCTGTATGCTCGGACTATTACAGCAAAGCAACGTCAGCTCAGATACTTCCTGCACACACACACACACACACATACACACATACACATACACACACACACACACATACACTTCATTTCAGACACTTTAACTCAATCTTGAGGGAGAGTGCATTAAAAAACCTACAGCATTCTCAACCAACGCTGGATGTCCATGAATGATCCTTTTTACTTACAACCGTGATGCATACATTAATAACATTAACAAAAATAATAACACCAGCAAATACATACTCAAATTAATACAAATCCCAACATTAATAAATAATCATCGTAATTCTCATTACGATCTATCAATAATCACTGACTCCAAGCATGCCGGTCCATAAGATATGAAAACGTTCTAAATGCCCCCACTTAATTGATTCCGTTGGAAATCCGGAAGAATTTAGATAGACGAATCCGCTATGCCCTGTGACTAGAATACAAAATGCCGGTTCGTGCAGAATCAACAAATGGTATCGGTAGATACTCACAAACAACAAAACGTAGTACTCCATTGATAGTGTGTGTATTGAGAGGAAAGATACCCTCTCATAGAATTCTTTGGGCGTGCTTTTCCTCTACCCCTGGTCAATGGTTGGACTCCTTGGAGATGATTAATTAGAAAATCCAAGTAGTTTCCTGATATTAAAAGACAAGTTTGCTAATGAAGTGCATTTTTAAGAAAGATGATTTACATTAGTCATGTTGTCAGGCTAAAGACCAGTAAAGTACCAAAAGGCAAATGATTTGCTGAGGGAAACGAGAGTCTAATATATGTAGCCGTGATGATGTAGCTATTGACGCTACTACTACAGTAGTGGAGAGACAGAGAGAGAGAAGAGAGAGAGAGAGAGAGAGAGAGAGAGAGAGAGAGAGAGAGAGAGAGAGAGAGAGAGAGAGAGAGAGAGCTGATTGGGAAACTTTACCCACCAACGAAATAATGATTAGTTGAAATTGTGAGGAAAAAACAAGTAAATAGACCCTTACTAAAAGTTGGCCGCTCGCTCGTGTGAGAGGTAGGAAGAGTATATACACGGTCGGACACAAGATAAGAAAAAGTGAAAGAAATGAGTGGTAGACAGAGGGACTTGAGCAACACAAGTAATACTAACTAATACTATTATGATGATAGTTGGGAGTGTGTAGGTAGATTTTTCCTCTTTGTGTATGCATAAGAATAGGTGTAGCTTTCTCATGTCTCATAGGATAAAAGGTGTAAAAAGGAATTTTTTAGCCGGCATGAGGCTGGGCTTACTTAGTTTGCTCATCCTCTAGACAAGCGAGCGTCGTTTGCGTCCTCGGCCTCAACAAAAATTGAAGCCCTCCAGGAATCAAATGATGTGTGCAAAAAAGTCGAATTCTTTAGATTGAGCGGTCTCCTCTCTTGAGCACCAAGTCACTGGCAGCGTCAGAAGCCAGGGATGAAACGGCAGCAGCCCTAGAACAGAAAAAGACCCAGAAGAACAACAAGATGAAGAAGACGAAGGGATGATGAAGAAACAAGCAGAAGCTCCAACCACGCCACAACGGCATTATCAACATCACTCTTTTACAATAACTCGTCCACATTCTACATACTGTACTATAAAATCTGTATTGTAATTATGTATGTAGATATATATATCTATACATTTTGGTGGGGGGGGGGAGATATTATCCATGGAAGTAAAGTATCTTGTTCAGGACTTAATAATATGTACCTCCAGCTCTTCGGGCTGCTCCTGTCTCCTCATACATAACATACAGGGTAGTAAACTTAAGTGTAATGAGAAGATAAAGCTTCTTCAACTTGAGCTGGATGGATGGACACGAGGCAGCCGAGTTTTTTTCCCCCTGTCCGATTGTATATAGTAGCTAAGCATTGTGTGTATGTATTCTCATTACATAGTATGGGCTGCTCCTCTGTTTTTACATCTATTCTTACACGTATCAGGAGATACCTTCCATTGTTTAAGCAGTTGATTCCTCATCCCATCTTCGGAGGAGGAAATACATATACACATGTATAGTTCCTATATGAGCTGAGATTTTGAGGTTGGAGCTACTACTATTACTACGAGGACTGTGCTACAGCAAAAGCATGCAGTTAGTTGAGAACTCGTCATCGATAAATTACCCATGACACGATGCATATAAATAATTGCTCCTGGGCTTTGTTTTCCAACGTACAACTGGCACAACAGTATGGATTTTTGATTGGAAAGGGCTCAAGGATCACTGTTGATGGACAATGGACAGAATTTTTTCCTCAAATAAATAATGAATAAAAGCGTAGATTTGACGAGATATGAACTTCACTGTTGGGTCTTCTTTTTCATCTCCTTCTTGAGTTTCTTCCTCCACACCACACACCACACATAGGGACTACCTACTTGTTAATAATATTTTTAACTAGAGCAGACACAATCTCGGGGCTTTATAGGTACATGGTTGATGGCTTGACTACGTCTCTTGTTGACTGACTGAACAATTGAACGTTTTTTCTCTCCCATGGCAGCAGACTCATGGAACGATGGAAAACTTACTCAGTGTCTTTCGGAGGCAAACATCAAAGTTGAAACCCAACAGCGTTTAATGAGATAATATATGCGAATTTTAATGTATTACCACATTCTTTTTGTAGGATTTTTTCCTCCATAAACTCCTTTTGACTGGCAAACAATGGAAATGAAATTTTTCTGTAATCATTACTCCTGGTAAATTTTCGGCTCCGTGTAATTGCACTGGGGGAATCAAATCTCCTCGTGAAGCTACACTTAGCACTTGTGTTTCAAGTGTGCGCCATATAATCACTAAATTATCTCCCCACTAGATGAGAGACTCCATGTGCTTCAAAGTTTTCAATCTCTCAATTTATCTCTCAAAATAATTTTATCATCCTTTTATAATTAATGACGGGTACTGCCCCCAAAAAAACTTAAATCCTATTTTCTGAATTTTATTGCACCATTCAGATGTTTCGTGTCATTTTAATACTTTCGTTACAGAGGCAGAGGCTCCATAATATGCTGTGTGAGCAGTAAGTACTGAGACGTGTGTACATATGTACATACGTGTGTAATTATTATGGTTATGAATTGTGCTCCGGCACTATTATTTTAAAATGATTCCCCCCATGTGTTTGTACTCCCAAACCAAATCAACTTAAAAATCTTACCAGAAATGACTCCTTGAGAAAGTCAGGCAGTGAGAATGTGAGAGTCATGTGTGAAGCTGTAAAAATGGAGTGAATTAGGTACCGATGTAAGAAAAAATTGGGAATTAAAATGAAGACATTATTTGGGCTGAGTATTAGCATACAGAATATATGGAGATTGTATAGGGAAGCTTCAAAGTACAGAGGAAGGTTTGTTGTTGACGATGAAAAGGAAACGGAACATTTTCTAAATAAAGGTTATTTGTTCTGTATGGAAAAACATAGGAACGAGTTTATTACAAACTCATTTCCTTTTTAGATACTGACTTGTGCTCTGTCCTGGCGTGTGTTATATTACATGGATAAAACACTAATTCATCATTTCAGGTCCTTGCCTGTAAAGAATGAAGAAAAGTCGAAAAGTTGAAGAAATAATATTGGAGAAGAGAAGAGAGAGAGAGAGAGAGAGAGAGGGGTTCACACTAGAATAATTCGAAAACTTTACCCTCACGTGTAGATATATGAAATATAATGCAAAGCTCTCGGTCTACTGATATCTGGTTGAGAGAGAGAATGAGGGAGAGCAGAAAAGAAGGATGCTTTGAAAATGACTCACAATTCGGTGTTTTTTTATGTCATTTCATTTCCTTTATTAATTTTTTTGTAGGTTGGACTTTAGGAACTCTACTTTTATTCTTTTTTCTTGAGCATTCTCTTTTCTTACATCAACGCCCATATATATCCGCCCGCCCTTCAAAATTGGCACTCATTTGTCTCATTTATTCTTCAACTTTTTCATTTTCTCACATATAAAGCCAGGGAGAGGGAGAGAGAGAGAGAGAGAGAGATGAAGAAAGCAGAGACCAGGCAGAATCCAAATCAAAATGCAGACAACGATAGAAGAGTATTTTTGTGGAACCTTAGGTATTATTATATGATTACACTTGACTCTCTCATCACCATATATTTATAATGTCCCTACCATCCCAAAAACCACACACACAACCCCCGTCAGACTACATAGTCAGGCTTGTATTCAGCAAGTACTACGCTCAATCTCTATTTAGCAAAGGTCTGTAATTTTCCTGTCTTTTCTCTATAGAAATTATTGCAGCATTAAGGACTCGAGCATTTACTTGGAATTTTCTTACTTGCTCGTATACTTCCTCCTATACAGTGACTACAGCCCTGTTACAATTCTCAATTGAAATGATAGCTCTGCTCCGTATTGCTCAGCAGAGTAGTAGTCTCTCTGTAGAAAGAAGTAATACTTGTGAATAAGAAAAAATGCTCATCCTTGGTTGGTAACATCTATGCTTATATTTTTGTTAAAAGTACGCCCAAAGTTTCAATTATGGTTTGACTCGATTTTATGGGCTGGGCCGAGTTTAGTCACTTAGGCAGATTTTATTTTGCGATGGATGATGTTCACTTTGAATCGCTCAAGACTCGCTCCTCAGTAACTAAAATTATTATTGTCAAGCAATTGTGGGCACGTGAATGAACACATTCCTTTAAATATCAAGTACTTTCCTTATTCTTCCCTATAACTGAGATTTCATTGTCAGGCCTTGCCATCCTAATACTTTTTCACTCAACAACAATCTTTCTTATTATCATCCACAAACAGTAATTTTAGTCTTCCTTACTCATATATTCCTCTCCCTCCAAGTCCCATTCAGCCTCTACACGGTTCACCTGCCCCTTGTTCCACAGTAGTGTATCCTCATACTTACTCCTTTTTCTCTCCACTTTCAAATTCTAGGGAGGAAAAAATTACCAAAAAATTTTTAATTCATTCTTGACAATCATAATTATTA
The DNA here is from genome assembly GCA_947179485.1 of Allacma fusca. Lineage (NCBI taxonomy): Eukaryota > Metazoa > Arthropoda > Collembola > Symphypleona > Sminthuridae > Allacma > Allacma fusca. The sequence continues at coordinate 21,861,925 of OX359250.1, read as the reverse complement.
CAAATCCAAAGAAATCCCTGCTCTGCACCCCTCCATACAGTCGTAGTCAGTTCATCCTCAGGTGTGTTAAAGTAGATACATACACAGGAGGGAACCGTAAGTTTCTCATTTTTGTATAAGTCAGTAATACGTCCGTACATATGCATGTATGTATGTACATACGGACCAATGCCTCCATAGGTTCGTGTGTATTGTCGTACAAGGGAAATTAAGTCTACTTTTATAAGTTTATAAGTTTAGGGGAGTGTGTGCAGAAAATGTCAAAGGAATAAGGAGTAGACATGGTGAGGAGTAATGTGCTTGGAAGAGATTGAATCCAAGTATTTTTGGTGCTGTAACTTGGAGTATATATACGTTAGGGCGATGATAATGATGACCGTGTCGTGGCAGTTGCGTACATCGACTTTGGCCCCGACTTTTTTCCCTAACATTTGCATTGTTGTCGCATGATGGTCTCCTTCTGTAACCCTCCGATCATAATCAGCAATCCCATTCTATGCAAATGAGTACCCCACGAAACGAAATATTTGGTTGAGTTTACATGCCACGGAGTCCTATCACTCGGAGTGTAGTGTGAGTCTGCACTATTATGAATTACACACCAAATACATGGAAAATCCTCTTCCTCAAGTCCACTCAGTCGTAAAGACTTTCGACAAGTATTTATGTTTATTCAAACTAACGTAAATAGATGTGTCACAATTTTTCTACAATTGTTCTTCATAAACTCAAATATTATTCTTCGTCTCGTATACAGTCAAGTCATTTACCACTAAAAATTCCAAAGACTCTCCTCTATACCAGCCTCTTCCCCTGTGAGACGGTAATCCTACCAGAGACTCAGAGTCATCAGCAGTCATGTTAGACCTATCGGTATTAATCAAACTCCTTGGAAATAGGAGTAGAAGTCCCAAATCCCATCAACCTCTGACTCGTACAATTTCTATTAAATCCCCAACATACTGCCTCAGCACACTCCCCATAGGATCATAATACACCAGCTAACTGTAGACTCCTTTACTGTACAATAATTGTAGCATGAGTCCTAATATGTATTCAATCCATGTATCCCATGTATAATTACATTATTTGCAGTTCATTTTTTGATCTGACTGATATTCAATGTATGTACAGTATGATAGAGGTGAATGGTTTCCTTCAGGATTTTTCTTCTTCAGTGGGTTCTTCCTTCAATGAAAATTATTGCTACAATACTATGCATTTTTTTTATATATCTATCTATACTATGGTCAGAAGGACTCACACAGGGCCTAGTGAACAAGAATTATTCACAATTAGGAGAGTTACCATGAAAATTCAGGGAAACCATTTCCAATGGAATGCCAGAACCAGAATGGACAAAGCAATGTCATTACAAATTGAACTCAAAAGTCTCAACCCTGTAGGTCATTGATTGGTAAAAAAAAGGACGGGGCTGTTTGTGTTATCCTTTCTCGTCTCTCCTGACACTTTAAGCCTCACTGTGTCTGATCATCATCGCTCACACAAACACATACAAATCAGTTTCCCTCTTCAGTACCACCACACACACACACACACACACACACACACATACACACACAATCACACAATCACACACTCTCACACATACACACTTGGGAGAAAAGATTGATTCCGGTGGTGGACTTTATCCTGTGATAGTGACTGATGATGTGTGTTTTGGTAGTTGGTCGTCGCCAGAGAATTTCCGCTAATCAAGAAATAAAGGGATAAGAGTGAAAGAGTTGTACGGTTTACGCAAAGAAATGTCGGGGAAGTGGATGAAAAATGAGCATCGAGCGTCAACTCTGCTCAGTATTGATTAGTCTCATTCCATTTTTTTTTGTCCTACCTTAGATTCTCTTTTTTGTGTGTATGTGTGTATATGTGTGTGTGTGTATGTATGTATGTAGCTTTTTTAATACATGTCCTCAGTAGCGTAGCCCGATACGTGCATTTAGTCTTCCAGGAACCAACTTGACGTTTAAAAAGTTTGTTGCATCCGAGATACACCCATACAGACTGACAAGAGTGGAGTCCTCATCATATGTAGATATGCACATATGAGCTACATACTGTAATTTGATATATTGGTTGTTGGTATAAAAATCATCGGTAAAATCACAGCGTTTCCTCCTTTTCCGCCACCTTCAATCTTTATAAAGTCTCGGGCCTGGATTGGGACATTATTTCCACTGTAGGGAAGGTATCGTATTATTACACCTTAAATACAATAAGTACCTTCCACACACATAGGGCACCAGCCCTCACTCCACAGTACATGCACTGCCTGCTCTTTCCAGTAGCCTCAAGAGTATATGCAGTGCTCAAGGGATAGGACCACAGACCCCGCGTCAGCCTATCGTAAGGTCTAGACGGACTTATTGGGGTGAGCACTTAAAAAACAAGTAAGCATTTAGCCTCTGGAAGGAACACATCATATGTATCTACACACATATGCTTGGGTTACATAACCAAAGACTTAAATCCGGCCCTTTGGCCTGTCTCCTTGCCGCTTCTCAATCAACGTGCAAGACTATACATACGGACTGAGTTTCTCATGTGAGGAAAGAGTCTTACATACGAAAAAGGCATGTACACTCAATGCTTTCCTAATGTGTGAAAGTATACATGTATATGTATGGATTTTGGGGAAGAGAGCCGGTGTGGGCCTCTTGTGATACCTTAAACGCATACGTCCTTAAAGTCTCCCAATCTGATCCGGCACCAGACACATACATAGTTTTTTTCCTGTTTCCGCATCTCTCTTATAGCTACTTAATACACATATTGATGCTCGGCCCATGTCTAACGCTCGGCTTGTGCACTACTACCCCCCAAAAAAAAACTAGCTTCATTTAGAAAGTATCCATTTCACTCCCTTTTCGCGAGCTTGACTTTGATGAATTATTATTTTCTTTTAAAATTCTTTCACCCTTTCACATCAAAATAGAAGAATGGAATCAAATGGAATGAAACAGGAGCCGGCAAAAGAGAGAGGTTTTTTTTCCATCTCTTCGGCATACAGGTAGATTTTCACAGACCGATGACAATATCCGCGTAGGCTCAGACAGTATATATCTATATATAAGGTCCTATATATTTCCTCCATGGAACCCTTTCCTACATACATATACTTATACTCTCTGAGAGCAATAAGGCATTAGATTAAGTGAATTTTTTCACAAATGGTCCTGTATCTTTAAAGGATTCATTGCAAAACAATTTTCATGTCACGGAAACTTCTCTCCTGCAGGGGTCCATTAAGGAGTGTCTTTTTTGCCTCCGTAAACTCCTCATTTTTTGGCTACCACTAGATAGATATAGACGCACACCTCGGCTGGGAAGATACATGTAGCAGTCTCCATTTAGTGTATACATGTTTATAAATACACACTAAAATAGATTTTGTGTATAATGGGGAGGAAGAAGAAGAAAAAAAAGAGCGTAACCCTTCTCTAACAGATTTTGACCATGGGGCTACTACCTGTAGCTATATTTTTGATATTTTAGGTAATAATGATGGCATTGTATTGAATTTCTCCTCTCTTTGTCCTTTATTTACACGAATGATCAACACAATGTCGTTGACTTACGATAAACCGTGAGAAATAGTCCCTGGATCTCGGGAGATCAATTTGAGGATAGTGCACGTTCGAGGAAGGCAAAAATCCTATGAAATTGAAACCCTTGTGGAGTCATTTCAATTTTATTATACTCCTCTCCCATAATAGTACAATTTTTACATGGGACATTTAGTACGACACCAAAATTTTAATGTAATTTGCAATCAGTATTGTACTCCGGACTATCTCGAGATATGAAAAGGATGTCTGTGGCCATGCTCCTCTGAAATTATCTCTAGGGGTTTTATTCTAATAGTTTTAAGGCTTGGCACTGTTTTTTTTTAAACATGCAGTAGTATGAAACCTACGACTCCGCACAATGTAGACATTGAGACTTGTATTGCAAAGACTATATTGTACCTACACAGTGCATAGGAATACAATATTTGAGGAAAGGCAAGCATGAAAAATGTATGTCTATTGGTTATTAAGTCTTTTGAAGCTTTAATGGTAATTGGAAACCAAGTTATTGTTAGTGTTTGGTAATTAAATAAACGTATATAGATACTTGGCTGGTTTTGTCATGAATATTTTTTAAAGAAAGTAGACAAAGTTTGACGTATACTTATATGCTCCAACTCACTCGTCTCTCTCTCTCTCTCGGCGATCAATGAATATTCTAGGAGAAAAGTTATGACCAAGCAACTCAGAGCCGTGGACCGTTGTTGACTTGAGAACGGGTCGTTAAAGTTTATTTCAGTACTACTGATAATAACATTACGTGTATATTATTGTTTCTAAAACTTTTTAACAGATTTCTACACGGCCTTACTTGCCCCAAACGTATGTACGGTGTCTCCGTCCCAGAACAAAACGCTGGGGATTGGGAGAGGAGCGGAAAATTCATGAGTTTAAAAAAATCTGTTAAGGACACCATAACTTGCAACTTAAAACTTTTAAAACTTGAGATTATATGGTCGTAGTAAAACAAAACAAAATGCAGAGACGAACAATTTTTCATAAATCTTTACCACTTGCTTATTACATGCCCTCAACAACATTTCCTTTCTATTTTCATGATATTTCTCAATTCCCAGGAATATAGTATTTTTGGAGCACAAAGTACAATACTTACTCCTCTCAATAATTCCCTCTTTCATTCCTCCGACATATATCGGAACTGCCCATTGAGTGCGGATTTAACCAAGCTCATATTTTTTGCTCCGATGACCTCCGCTCCTCTCTTTGAGAAACCTTCATTTGAATGTCCTACACAAAGCTATACAGACTTCACTGACAGTCTCCTAAAATTCCAAAGAGATCTCCTTCGAAAGAGCCACTACAAGAAAAATCATTAGCGGTCAGATCTGAAAATGGTCACTTCCATTATGAACAGCAAGTGACCAGTTTTTAGCTCCTTTGAGAATATTTCTATTGGAAAAGGGTTACACTCTCATCATGCTGAGAAACTAACGGGGAAAAAAAGAGACACAAACAATAATCCGAAAAACCTTCCAAACTGAACCTAACCAGCCTGTAATGATTAGTAGGAAGATGACGGATCAAAAATTTTTTATTAGATAATAATCCATATCTAAAATAGTGTTTGTAGCTAAAATGTATAAGTACATGCAGTACAGACGCAGGAAGTAAAACTCCTGTAGAATCATTAGGGGTCAGATAAGGGCTCGGATCTAAAATTTTATCATTTTTTTTATACACACTCCCATATCTCCACAACTCCTTGAAAATTATCCAGGAGGTAAATAATTGAAAAGTCTCAAATGAAAGGAAAAGGGAAGACGGGGGAATCCAAGGCACATACATACAAGTAAGAGTTTACTGGGAGGAAAAAAAAAGGGCAAAAGGGTTAAGTTTTGTCTCCCTCCCAAACTCCCTAAGTGTGTATACATAGTCCTGGAAGGGTTAAATTTTTTTCCAGGATTTTCCTCCTAATATTTCTCATCATTTCCTCTCACTTTACCCTTTTCCATCATGTCTTGGAAACTCTGATGATGAAATGACAAGAGTGATCCTCTCTTATCTCTTTCTGGAATGGAAACTCACTTGGTAACATAAGTGTAACCACATGAATGGTATTTTCCGAATTATTTTTTTTTCTCTCTCTCTCTCTCTCCCTCTATCCATCATACAGGAGGAACCATCTTTTCCATAAATCATTGAAGCGTTTGTAAATTCATGTGAAATGAAAATTTTTTTGCTGACTTTATTCCTTCCTTAAACATCGAATGACAAGAGAGAGAGAGAGAGAGAGGCCTGCATAAAGTAAAGGAGAAAAAAACATGGTAGGCTATGTCCGATGATTTTAGTACGGTAACCCTTTCTTTCTCCTTTTCCCACTCTTACTCCATAGAGAGTCCTGGGTAACTGTCTCTATGTGTGTGTAAGTATGTGCGTGCATATGTACTTACTGTTGGAAATTCAGCGTGGTAAATTTTCTGTTGTAGTAGTAGACAGTAGGATATTATATAGTAGATTCTAACTAGGAGAGTCAGCTTTATGTAAGTATGTATATATGTGTGTGTGAGTGTGTGTGTGTGTGTGTGTGTGTGTGTGTGTGTGTGAGTGTGTGTGTGTGGTGAAGGTGAAAAACTTACTCGGCGGCTCCTGGTTTGCATGGCTTTGTGGAAAAAGGAAGAAGGGTTTGGTTTTTCAATGATTTTCAACGGGAGAAGCGTAGCGTAATATGAGGGAAAATACGAAGGCTTTACATGAAATGAAATGCATGGTTTTATATCAAAAGGACGCTCCATTGTAATTTTTCCCTTCTTAAATGAATTCTCCGACCCATCCCTGGACACTGAGAGTGCATTCGATTTCCACTCGTATTCAAATAGGCAGTGCAATTCAAACGTGAGATACTGCATATGGGACGACAACTCACTCTTCCGTCCATTGTCTGTTTAAAATCCGCTTCGTTTTTCAAAAGATTCTCCCATTGAGTCGGCTTGTTTTTTATTATCGCAGATACTCAGCACAGGACAGACTCTCTCTCTCTCTCTCTCTCTGTAAAGAACGAAATCTATTATAAAATCCCTCAAAAAAACTCATACCAAAAATAGAAATATACACCACTAGTCAAATTCTGGATTACAAAACCCTCCTAATAGAATTATTGGGACTGTGAATATCTCCACCCAATAAAATACTGGAAATGGATGTTATACAGGATAGGATGAGTCAATGGAAAAATAAGCTTGAACTTTAGACCCTATTGCCACAAGTTTGGAAATAATGGCTACTAACAGGCAGGGATTTAATTACGACAAATGTGAAATCCTCATTTTTTACTCTTGTCAAATAATAATTATTACATGAATTCGTTCAGCTCTTGGGGAACCATTTGCATTTTAATCAGGGTATTAGACATTAATCCCAGCAAATGTCCAGATGTTCTTCCTCCTCGCAAGTCACACAATCACCCAGACACAGTCGTCAAGTTGGGAAAAACATAGAAAGGTCTGTAAATTACCACATTTTCTCATTTCGTCTCCCAAAGTTTATGGGCGGTCTATGGAGGAGCAGATTACAAAGACGGTAAAGCCCTAATGATTCTGTCCCTACACATGGAATTGTAAATTGAATAACGGCTCATTTAAATTTGAGAATTTAATACAATTTAATAGAAAATTTTTCCTACTAGAATACTTGAGTGTCATTTAGCTCAAGTACCATTTGGCAGGAATTTATTTTTTGTCAACTAATTAGTTTTTATTTTCTGCAACATGGTTTCAGCTCTATGTATTCTAATCTCAGAAATAACTCCCCATTAATCTCTTATCCCTTACTCCTCCATCTAAATGACTACTAATTCCATTGCGACAGTTGAGACCCCTGGCACAAATAAAATCCTCAACTCAGCAAGATTCTGGAACTGTACATAGATACATTTTAAATACTCAAGTAATTTTAGCACATACTTCACAGAACGGAAATAGGGAAATGTGGAATACGCTCTGATGACATTGTACTGCACTTTATTGGTGATACGTAAACTCGTGGCAATTAATTCCTGAAATATTACATTTATTTAGCTCAAGCACAGATGACTGGGATTCTTGAGGAACCCACAGCTCGCATTGACATAATAATAATAAACCTGTTTATATGAAACTGCTGATGGAGGAGAGACACTTGCTAAATTTGCTAGTGGCAGTAGTACAAAGGATAATTGATTATTAATATTGTTATTTGTTTTCACATGCCGAGGACTGACTTATTTGTAAGGTTTACATTCCACTTGAAATTCACTGGGAGTGACTACCAGCCGCGATTCATGCAATCATTGGAAATAAACATTGTTTTTAAATTTGAAAAATACACAGGATCATTGATGAAGTATTTGATTCTATAGAGTTCCCAATTGACACTTCCCGAGTACATATTTCTGTTGATAAATGCTTATTCACAGAATATGTAACGTCTTATTTTGAAGTGAGTCGGCGTGTCAATATCTATTCAATCTGTGTATGTGTATATGTAATTACATGTAGATACATACATATGTGTGTGTGTATGTGTGTGTGTGTGTGTGTATGTGGGGTGACATATGTACGAAAAAGAGTCAAGTGTACATTCACCATGAGACACTCACAGTCGGTGTCTCTTGCATGGATTTATTCTTGAAATGCGAAACAACTCCCATGGTAGGGGGTAGAAGTTATAAAATATTATTACTATCCTATTAAAAGAAATCATTTAAAACGGAAAATGCTTTTCGCATACTGAAGTCATTATGGTATTTAGGACGGTATTTTGAAAGCTTGTTATTTTCCGAGCGTTTTTCCTCCATATTTGCTAAGTTACAACTCTCGCCAACTTTTCCTTATGAGGTCAGTCAATTCTGCTGAAAAATGAAATTTCTTTCCAAGGCTATTCTCTCTCTCTGCTTGTCATAATCCCAAAAAAATTAATGCTTTTACTACCAGATACAAAATACTCTCTGAGTGTGAACCTCTGATTTAGCATTTTAAATGTTGAGTGTCTCTCTGAATGCTCGGCATTCTCCACTCTTCTCTTCCCCAACAACAGTGGCCAAGCTCTGCACTGGATGGGGTGAGAGTGATTGGAAATATTAGCCAGAGAGTCAAATACTTTGATGTTTTAAGAGCTCTGTAGTTTGGTCGTTTGTAGTTCTACCTTCAGTGCGAGGCTGGGAATGTTTTGTTCTTGTACAAATAGTAGATATAATATTATTAGGTTATAAGTCTCCTTCACACACACAAAAAAAGTGAATGAACTCACTTGCTCATATGATTTCCCATCGAAAACCCAATAAAATATTGAGTGTATAAATAAGAAAGGAATGAGTAATACCTGGCATTAAATGTCCATTAAATCTATTCAGCACTGTGTTTGTAATCAACGCCTTGTATATCTACATACATACATGTGTGTAGCAACCATGCTTGAACTCATCCACAGAATATACATCCCATTGGGACTAGTCAGTCACTAGAGATAAGCATATATTTACTCTGTGTGTAAGTTATTTGTTGTGATAAATATTAAATTTTACATATTCAAATCTGGGGAGCTATTTCTCTTGGTTGGTAATCAGTGGGTTTGATAAAAAAAAAGATTGTAAACATTGTTGAATTCCAAGGGTTCAGGCATGTGTCAATGGTATATTGTGGAGACTGATTTGTGTGTGTGGGAATTAAATCATTATTCTTATTCAGATTAGTCTCCTGCTAAAAAAAATGACTGGGATTTAAGAAATTGGGTTTTGTAGATACTACTACGAGCGGGGAGGGGGGGGTAGGGGAGGAAAGTTTCTGTATGATTTGCGTCCCATGAATAATTATGTAGAGAGGGAAGTATGCTTTTGTGGAAGGTTGTAATAAAATTATGACTATAAATGATAATTATTATTATTCTTCCAAGTAATATATAATTTAGTCAAGTCATCTCTCCGCGCTCCTGTATTTGTTACCAGCCTCACATGCTCGTAGTAAATAAGTACAGCTTTCATGCGTAAGCACTTATGCTGGGATTATTGCTTACTTAATAGTAATCCATATGTACGGAGGCCGGGGCTGAGAGTACGTGACGGCATGAGAGGAGTCCCATTGAGGGCAATAAAACAAAACGAGTTGTATGTTTTCCCATTGGAATCGGCCCCTAAATCCTAATTCTTTTACTGTCTTGCTCTTAACTGTTTTTAATAAGACTCATTACGGGCTTGCCTACTCTCAATATTTTGATTTCCTTAGGTTTTTCCTTATTTTGAGTCCAATGAATCAGAACCACATAAATAATTTGTTGATGGTAGTATTTACTGGGATTATCTGACAGGGACAAAAATTAGTCCGGCCAAGATCCTGGGGAAGCTTGGAAAGCTTCAGGTTCTCAGTTGATAATTATTATTAAAGCTCTCGGTGTGTAGTACATAAGTGTTAAGTTGACAGAAAAAAAAATCTCACATTGTCAAAGTCTACTTTTAGACAATACAGTCAATATCTGGGAATAGGGCAGTGTATGAGGAGATCCTGTATGTATGGGGACGGTCCTGTATGTAGGTATAGGGTTGGTGGAGGTAGGCTCTTTGGAAGAGAGAAAAGTAGAAAAAAGTACCATGAATAATAATGATAAAAGTTTTAAACTATTGAAAAATTCACAAGTTGTGTGCAATGTGCACATTTGGAGAGACATGAGGAAGAGCCGAAATAGCGATAAATACCGACGTTTCAAAGTTTCAATAGTCATTATGAATGGAAATTACACGTGGAAGTCAATGAAAAAAAATCTCTCCCTCTTTACTAAAACTTCTCAAGTTCTCCTCGGTCTTCACTTTTTCACATACTTATAACAAGCGGCTGTAAAGTAATTTGTCCCTACGTACAGCAAGCCCGAGGTACATACATAGACATTGGGACATATATAGATATATATCCATCAGACCAGGAGAGGTGACCAGAGCTCGGCCCAAGAGTACCTTATAGAAAGACACAGGCATGCCATAGTTTTTCTCAGCTTTCATGAATACCAGATAATTCTTTAGAACACTTAACTACATTATTCATGCATGTGTGCTAAATCTAAGTAAAACACAAGCTTTTTATCGTTAGTTTGTCTACTTAGAGTGTAATCTTTGGGAACTGAATAGATTACTTCCATATTCCTTACTATTCTCTCTCGCATAGAGGAGGACTCTAAACATAGAGATAATGCCCTGCCCCAGCCTCTCATCTCTCTCTTCTTCACAAATTTCTTCAGAATTAGTCTTTTACGTTGTTTGCTCACTCACCCTCTGATTTGTATGCATTCACTCACATCTCAATCTCGAGTGACCGCAGCAGCCGAGGCAGCAAATGAAGATGGAACACGTGAAATTATCCCTCCTGCTAAATAGCAAATTTTTCTTACAACCTCACTTTGTATTCCTCCTATATAGCCTTTTATGCATCATATGAAGCCCTTACGAAATATCCAACTCCTCACAAATACACGGAATCCTTCTGGGTCTCCATTTAGCTTACAATAATTAGGTTTAGGTTACATCCAAAGTTCAAACGTTATTCCCAAGGTATGTATGTAATTACATATATACATAGCTACCTATGTATGTATATATAAACACTATCCCTACAAAGTACTAAATCACATATCACCCTCTATGTAAGATGTACTAAAGTGTACGACACACAGTCACATGTCAATAATGTACAGCACTGTCCAGCTCATAGAATCATCAAGTCTTGAGATGAACTGCACGTAGCGGAGATAAAGGACCAGAATAAAAGTCAGAGGAGGTATAACTTTCCAAGCTTGACATGTTGTTAAGTATTGTAATTCTAATATTGGTTTCTTCCGTGCGGTAAAGTTCATCTTTTATACTCATCCCAGGAGTATGAGTGTTAAAGATAGAGAACCATTGAGCATGGACAGCTCTCTCCTGGAGGATTCGAAACATGTTTCTTTGTAAAGTCAAATTTTCATCACTTTACTTACTTGCTTTGCATAAATACCTCAAGGTTTTTTTTTTTTTACGTTTTAACACAAAAACATGCATAAATAAACTCATTGTGTGCGTCCGTAGGTGAGATCCTTCATATGTGATGTACTGGAAATAGTTAGTATGTCCGTAGCATTGATTCATGCTCACAAATCTCTGTGTAAGGAAAGTGTGTGTCTGAGCATATACATAAGAGCCTGTGTGAGTAAGGCTGGGAGGGAATATATAGAGGGAATGGAACGGAATATATTCCTTTGGAGTATCTCTTCTATCTTGTAATGATGATGATACTGTAGCAAATAGTAGTGAGTGTGTGTGTGTGTGTGTGTGTGTGTGTGTGTGTATGAAGACGGGGGGAAAATGACGATGGGTGTATATTCATTGGCTTGAGTGTATTTGGATATAGCTGGAAGTTAAATGTGAGGTTTGCGCAGACAAACCATTTATTAAGATGAGTGAGAGCATAAAATAGAAAGAATTCCCACTGTGACCATGCAAGTCAAGTCACTAAAAATAAGAAACTTGAGAATTGACAGGTATTGCTAATAGGTCCGTTCATTAACACATGTTACGCTTCCATCCTACTTTTTTCCCGAGTCAGGCTTATGTAGTATTTACATACACGTAGTGAGTTCGCTCTCATCTCTCTCTCTCTCTCTCTCGCAAGACCCACACCATTTACGTACAGTGTATATTTTCCCATTCCCATAGCAATCCCTCCGTTGGAAATGCTCAACTTATTTGACAATGTCAGCTTTTTTAACTCAAGTCACTACTCTGTTTGAGGAGTGTGAGTCAAAGAGTTTTCGAATGGGAAGAAAATGTGGGGACCGAAACGGAGACGATAATTCTTGAAAATAAGCATGTCCAGATGATTCCATCCATGCAAATCCTTGTGTTTTCCATGTAAAGGGTCAAAACACGGAATATAATTCATCCTTGTTGTCTTTAATGCTTTCCCTTCCATGCTCAGTAGCTCCCACACTTTCCAGTCAGCATTTTAACATTATGTCGATCCTTCCTTTGATTCACTTAAGTTGATCTCTGATAATAGCCAGAGCTCTCTGTCTTTACTGGATTTTATTTGCTTATCAATTCAGATCCCTTTTTTCATTTTGACTATTTTTTTTTTCATGCTAATTTTTACAGTCATTCTATATTTATTTAATTAGTCCTGGGCTCCTCACATTCATTGGGATTAGGCCATCCTGCACTTTTAAATTGACTTTGTATTTATTAAACTAATCCTGTATACTTGATGAAATCATATTTGGAATTTACTAAATACATTTTTGTGTCCCATTCAATAGACCCCATGGTTTTGGACTGTTCGGGTGGAAAGAGGCAATTAAGCGTCTACTGTGCGGCATTTCATTCTGACTTGAACACATCCTTGTGACTTACACAAATGGATTAGGATTTTTGACCTTGAATGTAATTACGTCGGGATTGCGAAATTGAAACTGTCAAAGGTAAACAGAAATGAAATGAATATCTCATGAATTTTATAATGAAAATCACTTTAATGATTGATTATCGGAAACAATGCAAGCTTGTAAAGAGACGATTTGAATGCAATTCATTAATATTTAAGCAGCGGGCTGTGTACTAATGCAAGGGATAGATGTTATATTTGTATTACATGAGGTAGTAGGTAACTCACCGTCTCCTATCCCTGTGGGTAGTTTATTGCCTTTTGTTGCTCTCTCTCTCTCTCTCTCTCTCTCTCTCTCTACTTACTTCAAGCCGCATGTATCTGAATATATATATCACACTCTGTAGAAACTCCTGCACTTTACTTTGAGGAGACCAAGAGTTCCCCATAAGTTTGTATAACCCAGAGATATGACTCCTCTTAAAAATGTGACTGGCCCTTTTTGAGTAATGTATTTAATGCCACTATGTTACACCGGTGAATTTTTAGTATCCATAGAGTAACAATTTTAGCCACAGTCCAATGATTAACGGTGGGGTTAAGAATCTAAAGCATTTTTTTTTATCAAATATCAGGACGATATTACAAGACAATACCTCAGTCAAGTCAAGAGTAGAATAAATTATGAAGCACATTCTTTATTGACATATTGCTGATTACTTGTAAAATCATACGCTGATTATTTCATCATAACTTTTTTTTTATTAAACTATTAAATTATCCTCAGATGATTGATCCTATTTGTTTCTACCTAACCTGCAAGGAACGCACGAGAGATATCAAGGCAAACTGTCCGTATCAATGTTGGTGCTATTATTGTGCAGTTAGGGATGAACTCCTCTATTGTTGTGCACACTCTCGTCCCTTCCAATAGATATAGTAAGGCAGCTTCATAGGCATATACATATCTAGTCTGATACACTATACACGGACAAATCCAATACAAATCTCCATACACATTTCAGTACTTACATACAAAAACTCGTGGATAAGAGCAACCTATGACGTATGACTTACCAATAATGATTTGCTATTCTATTGTAATCCGTAATGAAGGAGTTGAAGGAATATCACACATAGACTTCATAGGCAACATAAAGTGTCATAGCGCGAGGCCCCTGTATGGTAACATCGTATTTAAAATTCAGCAAATTTTTAAGCACTTGATCCACAACCTGCACAATTATGTACAGTCACTCCAATGTATGTACATACGTATGTACGCTCTCAGTCCGAAGCCCACCCTTGTCCTACGTACATATGCTATAGGTTCCATATATATGCATATATGGCCAGACGTTCTTACTGCAGTACATACATATATATACATATGTACATTACATATACATACCAACATGTTCAGATGGGTATGTACTACAGGAGAGTAACTGGACGTATTGAGATAGGAAGGTTGGGGCTCGAGAATGAAATACAAGAGTGATACCTTAAAGCGTTCCCTATCTGTCCTTTCAGCACTCAAGGCTGTCAATAATTACCAAGTCATCAATAATTCTGTGCTTATGAACTCCATCCCTTTTAGTTGGGTCGATATTGTTTCGCTGAAAAATTAATTGTAAACAGAGACTCGTATATGAAGTTATTAAATTTACTAGTAAACTACATCTCTCAAGTGAGCACTGGGTTGATACAAATTACCTGTCGCTCGACAACCAGAAAACATGTTGTACTGCCATGTTATATGACGTTCATGACAATTGGTTTGCACTAGTTTTCCATAAAGTTTATTTACGTAGAAATTAGTGGAAGCGTAGCTCCGGGCCAAATTATTGGTCATTACAACACTCAATGAGGTACATTGTTCCTTTGCTTCTGACTTTTGAGAGTCGACAACAGGCGCGTCATATAATCTCTCTCGTTATACTCACACCTCTATATTCACACTATACGGCTCTTCATACATACACACACACTCACACACACACATACACACACACACACACACACACACACACACATACACAGAGCCTCGTAGTATTATGTAAAATATTTAATATTCAATCTTTTCACATCTTACCTTAATAACTCCCAGCAGATCCCATATCTACATGCTGCGGTCCAACCCCTCACTGCAAATCCATACGAAATTCCACTCCAATCAACCAAGCCATACAGATATGCTCAGCTCTTGGGAACATAATAGCCAGTAAGCCATTATTCGTCATCTCAATCTTATTTAGACTTGATACTAAACAAGAAGGGTTGGTTGTTCGCTCAATATCTTTTAATTGTCGAGGATAATTACTAAGTACGTAACGTTTTATAATACTTAATAGCCTCTGATTTACCTGTCCAATATGTTGGATCATAAAGAAAATCACTACTGAGCTCCGTCAAACTCTGCCCATTCTGCAGTCCCAGCCGTAGCATTGGGCCTAACATACGTATGTACATACTCCGACTACTACTACCACTACTACTACTAATACTATATAAACACACTCTGTATGCATGACTACTGGTCACAGCATCAGGATTTGTTGCAGTGCAACTTGCCGCACTCCGAGCCTATACATCATGACGTGTGCAGTAACGTTTAACTATTAACTACCGTGGACGCATAGGGATGAGAAATGGTCAGAAGATTAGGTGAAAATTTTAACCTGTCAATTATCCTACGAAATCATTGGACCAATTATATATTTGTTTTGCTGGTAAGTAAGTAATAACTACGTTGCAGTCTGGTGTAGGTTGTCCCTCGTACATTTAATCCATATTTTATAAGGCACATGAGTAGGTACATGGATATAGATAATTATGTATACATGTGTTCTCTGTACCCACGGAGCAAATCCAGTAATTACTGAGATTTGGCATGAGCACTGTGTATGTATATGCTGCCTGGCCTTGGTGTATCATAAACGTATTAAACTCTTCAAATCCTCAACTGCATGTAATACTGCAATTGTAAAAATCCTTACTCTCGCAAATGTGTAACATACTTTGAGTCATACATACCACTTGGCTCCCATGCATAATTACTTAATGGTAACGTATGTATATAGGGCCTCTGTCTGCCTGGTAACTTTTCCTACAGCGCAAGTAGTACTTGCTCCCATTTATGTATACCTACAACAATGTTTAGGCTAGGTCCCCAAGTATATTTAACCGTCTGTGTGTAGGTAGAGGGCCGGAGCAACAACACAGTTTATGTTAAACTATCAAATGTCAGGAAAATTCAACGCCTTTGTTATAAAAAAAAAATAATAATGAGAGGAATACCTGAATCAAATGGAGCTCGCACGGTAGTCAGAAGCAAAAAGTAGGTAGCTAGTGGCCAGTGCTCCTTGCATAATCTGATCCTGTATATTAATGAGGAACGTTTACCCATGAATTTGAAATGGTGCTGTTACACACCTAATGAGCATTTAATAATTTGCTCGTTTTTTATATCTTGTCAATCCTTCCCTACTTATAGTCACTTGGTGTGATATTTTTCATTAATTAAGTAATAACTGAGGGCTAGAGTCTCTCAATAGCACAGGTAGGCTCGTTATTGGTGTCAAGTATTCCGGCATGTAGTCATCCCTGTATAGTGTATGTGTAGTCTAGTACCTATAAACGTATATATTGGCTTATCCTAATAGCTGATCCTAATGGCTTTTACCCTAATAGCTCAACCTCCAAGCTCATCCAAAGGTAACATGGTGGATACGCTCCAAATTACAGATTTCCATATTCCAATATCCTATGAGCCTGAATGCAATCAGGACTTGCTACAATTTCCCTATAATTATTGGTAAATAAAACTCAGTAATTATCATGGATAGTGTGCCAGGAGGGGAATTAAAATTTAAAGAAAAAGCTTGTAATTACAGGCCAGAGTCCACGTACGGACGTATACATACATACATACATCCTATCTATATGTAAATACTCAAGCAGTAGATACTTGATTATTGTTTGACACTTGAAAACACAAGGTTCAGCGGAGAGGTGACTCCTCAATGTGGGAACTCACACTTGGGACTTGACAACTGGTGTGAGGTTGAGAGCGGAGAATTTTTTGGCAACCTGATGACAGATTTGGTTCCCTCACTAATAAATTGTAATAAGTACCTGGACAATGGGGAATTAATGACAATGATAATGGGACCTAATAATAATACAGGGATGGATGGGGAGGACTGTAGGAGTTACTTCAAGAGCAGAATATTGGGTGGTTTTCAAAATCCAATAACTTTTTCTCCTCCAGTGTGTGTATGTACGTCCATGTACTCTCTCTCTCTCTGACTCCATTCCGTTTTGAGTTATTCTAGGGGTGGCCCGCCATGGTTGTGGGGTAAAAAAAAATTAACGAAATCGCTAATGAAAGAGCAAGAGGAACCTCCGTGACTCGCACACCTGTGTGTAAAAAAGTCTTCCTTTTTATGATAATTCTCTCTGCCAGTTATTGTTGTTTAACGACTCTGGAAATGAATTTCCTTTTACGACTTTCTATACGCATGGGATATTTATACGTGTGTATTTATGTGCACAACTGTATCCTCCTCAGACGCATTGGTACATTTACTTGAGTATTCAGTGTGAGTGTTCTCTTTCTCTCTCTCTCTGTCTCTCTCTCTCTCTCTTCGCACTCTTTTCTTTTCCTTAACTTTCGGGTTTAAATTTAGTGCTAGATATTACTTGTTTCCTTTTTCTACCCCGAGAATAAAACGAGTCGGAAGAAGGAATAAACTTTACATGTCAGCTATACTTATGTATAGTCTCTGAGCGTCTATCTCTTCCTTTCCTGTAGAATCTACAGTCGTGAGTAGTCCTGCGTGTAATTCTACCGTCCAGAGTGGGACTTGATGTGAAGGGTTGTGAAAGAGTATCCTATAATTGTGTAATACCTTTTGAGATTTTGGCAATTGAAATTCATTGATTTTTTCTAAAACTATATACTTGAAGAATTTTACTACTGGGAGTCATAATTACCCCTTGGCGTTGGCTCTCAAGCGAGATCGGTCATGTGTGAATTTAATAATTTTAAAAATTAATACTACCCGGACAGACACTACCTCTCCCTACAGAGTGCCGTAGGATCAGCATCTGAGGGGAGAGTGGAACACAAATGAAAGGGGCTTCAATGCTACACCATATGCGCCCGTAAATATTCTATGTGGTCACGTACATACATATGTGTCCGCAATGTAATTTCAGCAATGTATTAATAGCCCAGAAATCCAGTAGAAACAATAGGGAGGTGGGAGAAGCACTAATTCAGAGAATCTACGGGAAGACTGAGGACGTTTCTCAGAGCGACAGAGACCACAACAGCCGTAATAAATAGAAAACTAATGGAAATGTACGATATACACACAAGTGTGTTAAATACGAGGTTTAACATTCAAAAAGTGTTCCTGTTTTGTCTTATCCTATGCTGCTATTTACATATTTATTGCACACAAGCAGGTTCGTGTTCTAATAATTCTAGGGGGATACAACTTTTGAAAAAAAAAAACTTAAGAGCAGCGACCTTTGTTGACCACATAAAACGCTTTTATTTCTTTCATATTTCCAGTCTATATAGTATATATTTAATAAAGATTTTTTCCGTGAGAATATCTTGGTGGGTTCAAGTCCTACTAATGGTTAGACAATGGAAAAAAAGAAAATGTGCAATATGAGATATCGTCTTGTGTAAAAACATTCCTTCAGTTTGATTCTATTACATGTCAACAACAACCACACCAGAAAACACACGTTAAACTTTTAACCCTTCTTGGTATATAATGGTACTTAGGCTCAGAAGGAGTTGTAAATTGTATTGAGCCTCACACATTAAAGTATTTCAAGGGTGCAGAAGTGCAAATGTTAAAGGTATTAGTTCTCTCCTTGGATCACACACGTACTCTTGCCTCGGATGCTTTAGCACATGTCAGGATCCCCCCATCTCTAACAATTCCAATAGCATAGGCTAAGTAGAAATACTAAACCCAGGAATCTACGAATTTTGTAATGTACTCTTAAACTCATCTTGGATTTTTTTAATTCGCCTCCTTTCCATCTCTGGCACTCCATGCCTGACCCAACGTCCAAGAGTCAAATGGTTTCGGGGAAAACTTGAAATTAAATTTATTGACACGGAGCCAAAACTTTTACAGTCTCGAATTTTTAAAAGGAAGGTTTTAACTACTGTTAGAACCGTTGATTTTAAATGCAGAAACTGTACTCACATTATCTTAAGGCAAAGCTCTGTAATCGTCAATGCTCACTCTGCCTTTCACAGGAATTCCTGTGTACTACTTGAAGCATCATAGGATTTTCCCAAGTTCATGCGGAGCTTTGTACAAGACAGGGGACCTTTTGGGTAAAATATGTGAAATAGCTTCCAGGTATTTAGATGAATGACACATGAGGAATTATTACAGTAGCAACAACTACTTGCTTTATTTATTTCCTGTCTCCTTTCCCTTTGACAGACAGGAGACAAGGAACGGAGGATACAGAGGTCTGAGCGTTGACAGATTCTCCTAATTGCTAAAACTTGAGGGGGCTGTAATTGAATTGACTCTATTGTGACACTACAGGAAGGTGGATACTCAAGAGTTTAAACTTTTTAGAGATTTTATTCAACAAGAAAATAACTTGTTCTAAAGTCACATCCGAGCTAAAGTTTTTGAGGGGGATTTGGGATATCTCACTGATGTAGTTTTACTAAGTAAAAATATACAAAATTTCGGATGGATTCATTCAACAGAAGGGATGTGATTTTTTGTTAAGTTTCAGGCTCAAATAAAACTCATGCCTACTTATGTACACATATGTACGGGGGATAGAGCGACATGGAGAGAGGGTTTAGCAGACGAAGGGATTGAGAGAAAGGGTTGAATCGAAAAACTTTGAAATTGAAAAAGTATAAAAAGGTGTAAAAACGCACATCTGCTCTGCTCTCTTCCCTACATATGTACATATCTATCTATAGATATATATACTTTATCATGTATAATTTCAATCATAGCCTTATATTTATTACGTACCCTTTCATGTTGCTCCACTCATTTGAAACATGCACACAGACAACACTGTACTACAACTTCAGCTCCGATTTTAAAAACTTGTGCGCCGGAGCTTCTATGGAATCTTTGGCCTTGTATAATCAAAACTTTGTGTACAGAATCCTAGATAAATACTCTTAATACACATTATTATTATTTTTACGGCACATATGTACATGCTAACTAGGACCATCGCATATCCTGGTCCATATAACACCCTGTACGCATTCGTCCATAGGTCCTACAGTACACGGGTCGGATGTACTGCATATTTAGTGTCTGTCGTGTGATAATGCTGGATAAAATTTATGCCTCTGGACGTATACATAATTACATATATCTAGGTATAGGAAACAAATTGAAAAGTATTTCATATGTGTACTACCACAAGCACATTATAAGAGTGGAAGTGTAAACCAAGTTGTATGGCTGCCACTCCATTAATGCTTTCCCTAATCGGACTCATGTGATTCCAGTGGAGTAATAGAGGACCCGGAGTCCGGGACCAATATTTTATATAAAAATATATTCGTAATCCTTCCATTTTTTACATTGTGTAAAATTTAATAGAATGCGCCCAGTTTTCTAAAGGAAATTTAAAGTCTGTGTAGAAAGGGGGAAACTGACGTAAAGTACACACAAGTAGGTTTCTGTACCTTGGGTTCCTCGGGCCGTTCGGCCCCACACTGTACTCTACGTTATATCTGAGGGCCTGGAATAATTGGACGACGTACATAGATAGGTTCATAACTGTAAGTCTGATTCAGCATTATTTCTATACGACCGAAGATCCTTGAATTTATGATTGGGCCGGAGCTCCTGTGTTGTGTGTATACACGGTGAGACTACTACTACAAGGAAATAAATACATCTGGGACCACATTAAATTATTTCGATAAAAGGTCGTCTCTACATTTACAGAGCATTACGATGGAATCTGACTTTTTTCTCCATCGGTTTCCTCTTCCTCTACATTGCAGAGCAACAGCGTTCACATTGCAAGCCAGCCCATGAGAGTGTGGATTTCTAAGAGAAAGAAAAAGGACACATCACAGCAGGCTCTATTCAAGTACCTACACTTGGACTGATATTTAACCATCGAGGTCTCGGGATATTAACTGTGTGTATCTATGTAGTCCCATTAATGGGCTACCATGCCACACGGATACTGTCTCTGTATTTGTAAAAAAGTCGAGGGAAAAAAAAGAGTTGGAAAAGGAAGAGCTAAAAAATTTGTTGCATAAGTTCGCAATAAATTCACTTGGCTAAGAATGGGAACCCGCAGACTTCCCGCTGTTTATTTTGTCGGTTTTGAGTTTTCCACCAGACATGACTTGTCATATGTATCCAGTATCCACACAAGAGAATAGATATTGAGTCGGTCCTCCGGTCTCAAATATAAATACAGACGCGAGAGTTTAACCCAGAAAATGGATAGTGTTTACTGTGGATACTACGACATAGATATGTATCTATGTATGTACTTAAATATCAACACGTAACCATATATTACTTACGTGTGGTATACCAGGATTTAATATTCAATCTCTCCTTCTGTTTCTGGTGGAAAGAGACTCTCTGTCTCTCTCTGTCTCTCTCTCTCTCTCTCTCTCTCTCCTCACAGTGAAACTCCTCACTGTTCAGGTTAAAGGGAAAAGATAGCTGTACACATCCGTATGTGTGTGTGTTGGTGTGAGTGTGGAAGGGCAGGGATACATATTCATCTGACATTGACCTTTCCCTTTAAGTGGTTTTTACATGTAGACCAAGTGGAAGCAATTGGGAGTTGGTATGTGTGAGGGTAATTTATGAGTACGAAAAAACGCAAAATCCTCCGTTAAAAATCTGGGGAAAAGACACGAAAAAGATATTAAAAAGATTTCTTCACAATATATCGCTTCAACACTTGCTTTTGTCGTTCCTAAATGTTCCTAAACACCACGGAGAGTCATCCCCATACTTTATTTGCCTCTTTTTTTTTCTCTCTCTCTCTCTCTCCTTCCAATGCAACAACAATGATTTGTCCGAGCTTCCCACCACAACCGCCGTCCCTTTTAAATTTATGGCAAACCGTCCATTCCAGTCTCAACTCCTTTTCCTGAGCTGTTTCTTAAACCGTTACTTAATTCTCATTTCCGGATACCTTTCCCACATTACCATACTCATTTTTTCCTTTTTTTCCAGACACCCTCCCCTCCTCCAACTCTTTGAAGTAGTTCCAACTGTATCAATTTATTTCCGGACATTTTTCCAGAACGGTTATTTATTTCCTTTTGAGCACACACACACACACACACAAAATGACTCAAAAATGTACTCATGCATAATGGAACAAGTTGTGTGTGTGTGTGTGTGGATAGTACAACCAAAAATTAAGTTATAAACAGTTTGTAATAGTCGGATGATAACGTTACAAAAAGAGGAAAAGAACCAAAGGGAAATCAAAGGAACGACTCTCAGAAAGGAGCACGTAACTGCTGAAGGCTTGGTCAGTCAGGTGAATGCTCAAGTTGATAAATGGGAGATCCATTGGTAAATGGAAATATTACGGGAGAAACAGTAGGGAATTTATGAGAGTTGATATTTCTAGTGATTTCTCCTGGCACTGGAGCATTATATGGGGATAGACACTTGATGTTGTCTGTGTGATTGTGAATTGTGGAGGATATCATCTGGGAGAGAGGGAAGTAGATGGATTATTGTGAGGGAAAATAAATAAATAAATGTAGAAAATAAGTGATCTATAAGATGCTGGGCTCATGTGTGGAAATGAGCTGTAATGCAGTGACTTGAGTCTCCATGGTCGTTCAAGAGATGATGCCCCTTGCTGGGAACGATCAGATGAAGTATAGACTCACGTTCATCTTTGCCTTGCCGTTCCAACGTGGACATTTTTTAACTTCAACTGTTACCACTATGGATTTTTCGGAACCATGGGAAGTGATAGATGCACCCCGATTCATCTTCTGATATATTTAATCCTTTTTCGTTTTTTGAACCATTTCTCTCTCACTGCAGCATCTCTCTTTTTTTCGAGAGTGTAAGAGTATGTATGTACATACAGTTACATTTATACCTACCTACATATTTATTTGTGTAAGGTTCCTATGTAACCCAGAGGACGGAACTATATATGACTATATAAGGTATCCTGGATGGTTGCTAAAGACTGTCTGCATCAATGCTCAACCTCACAACTCTCGACAATCTCGAGGAAGGAAAAATGTGTAGTAACACTACTTTGAGCGTTGAGTGTGTAGGCAAGAAGTGGTAGTATTTATCTAATAAATTGTACAAGTTTATCCTCCGGTTCCCTATCCTGTCCCTCACTACTCCTTCCCATTTTTTTCACACCATCACACCTGTATTTGATCGGTTGATCTTCACTATGAAGATTCCTCATGATTCCTTCCCATTATTTCCAACACTTTAGAAATTACATTTCTTCAATTCAAACTCCATTCTCCTTCCTTATAAATTCTCTTCCATTAGTTCTCGGAGGACTCGAATAGGAGAGCCAGCACATCTGTGCTGTAACTGTAAAGCAGTAAATAAGCAAAGGCTTGTAGAACTGACCCAGTTTACAGTATCGCTGGAGAAATCTCAAAAATAGGGGCCTAGTTCCCAGCCCATGGTTTGTTATATACAGAGAGATAGGAAACAACTTGCTCTACAGCAAGTTGTTAAATCTTCCACATTTAACAAGACCCCGATACTCTTAAATAATTACGTTGCTCTTCAACTACTACTACTGTATCTGTATATCCCCTTGAAGGTAAAATGTGACAAAAATCTTTTTTTCTCCCTCTCATTTCAAGTAAACCAGTCATACAAGAGAGTAAAAAGTGTCACTGTGAGACTTACCGTCAAAAGGGGATAATAATTCAAGACCTGAATGGTAAAAGAGTTGAAAGCAATAATTTATTTCTTTATCATTCAATTTTTCGAAGAGAGTAAATTGAAAAATAATGTATTTGGATGAGAGGGGATGAAGAACTGACTGGATTTTTGCAAGAGTGATGACTCCACTGCAGTTTGCTCGGGAGAATAAAATGTTAACTAGCATTATGACTCAATTCGGAAAAATGAATAGTTGGTTGGAGAATAAATCAAGGGAAAAAAAGGAGTAAATAAAATCCTACCCCGAATTATGCTCCTTTCAGTGCTGAATTAATGGCTAAATTATAATTTTATTAGCAAAGAAGTATCTACTGCCACATAAAAGATAAATGGTGGAGGAAGACAAGAGTCGGAATGAATGTAAACGGTGGAAAAGGAGGCTATACTTCTGAGTGGAGTAACAGTATCGTATCGTTAAGTCAAAGCCATCAACAGGCTGTCTGTCATCTGTTATATTTGGCTCGATGAATTTACCACGGCGGCAAGTCATTCTATGTACAATGTATCCTACAAGATAAAATACCATCCGTTTTTTCACCAACTCGGTGTTGTAGCTATAAGCTTCATCATACATAGAGCTCAGTGTTACATTACTGTGGATTGCAAGGAGACTAAGGAGGACGGAATACTGTAGTATAGGTACGGCCATGTAAACCAGCTGCGGAGCCCATTTTCTATCGGATATCTACTTTTTTTGTTGAAATGTTCATCCATAAACGAAGCGTGAAATGAATAGAATATTAAAGAATAGGCACAGGAGCACGGAGCCTATCTATGGATATCTATACTAGTCCACACAGTACAGCCCCTATGTATATCTATAGATACACTAGGGTCTTGAGCAATTCCTACGTTATCAAGTCTTCCTCTATCTCCTTAAAGTGTATCTATCTGTCCTGCAGCACTGGAGGATCCTTAGCACTTATGTACATATGTATACGTAGCTCCTGGAAGTTTATGAGTGTAGAATTTTTCGTCGTGTGGTTTCCTTCAGTCTAGAAACAGTCAAGTTGTTGTTAATAGAAAAAATACGGTCTGAGACCAAATCTACATTGGAGCAACTACAGAGTATTTAACATGTGTTCATTATCTACGTATTATGAAGAGCTACTATATATGTATGTAAGTTGAGGCTTCCAAACCACCCTCTTCTTTTCCAAAATCCATATCAAAAACTTGGACCATTCTCTCGAGTCCATGGTTGGCCTGTACTTAGGGTTAAAATCATACTTTAATCCCACAATAGCTACACACTCTACCGCTACCTTCTTCAACTGTGTACAAAATGTCCAGCCTCCTCTCATTGTTCGGATATGATTTGGTAATTTGTTAACACTCGGGTCATAATATCAGTGTCATATGCTCCTCTATGTTTGAATATCCCCCAGAACTACGTACAGAAATTCTGGGGACTTGTCTCATACAAATACTATCAACATACAGTGTACATATGTACAGGCTTGTAACACTAGGAGTAGCATTATATGTCACAACAGAGACATATCTACTCAGTAAGGGATGAATATCCAGAGTCTCCAAGTGTATGCTGAAGGCTATAGTGTCTGAGTGTAAAAGTCTAGGAGAGGGATATGTAATATATATTAAAAATGAGTGTGGTGGAAAGTACTTTGGGCTATCGTTGACTAAAACGTTAATGAAATAACTGGAAATAGATGTTATGGTAATCCTTGTTGTGGAGTATGAGACTTACCCCTTTGACTCAATTTCCCCAGTTCGTCTCACTCCTTGCCCATCTGTTAGACGCTAAAAGTACATAGATATATATATATATATATATATATATATATGTATATACATGCAAGGAGGGCTCCTCATATGTGCCGTATTTTTTTTTCATCTATTCTTACAATTTAATTTCCGTTCGCCCGCATTCTTCTCTTTCGAACGCTAACTCAACTCGTGGTTTGAGCCTGGAAAGAGAGATGAAGGAGTATGGGGTAGGCTGATTGGAGTACTATGGGACTCCAAGTGAGCATAACAAGCTGACATATTTCTTGGTAAATTCCAAAAACCAGGTTTCACTCTTTAAAAATTCTCGCAATGCATTGCCATGGAGTCAGAGGAACTAGAGAGGAGAGGACAGGACAGGATGATGACATTCTATGATATGTCAACTGTAAGTACACACAAGCCAGCTCATGAAATTTTAACTTGAGCTCATCGTCAGCTGAGTGAGATGAAGGTCTGCTTTTATCCTCTGTATTTTTTTTTTCTCCTATGAAATACTCGGGGCGTGCATACCATATGCTATTATGTATTTTTTGATTGTCCTTATCCATCATATAGGAGAGTGAATATATACATCTAACATGTGAGTGTGTCACATAGGCTGGTTGGTTTTTATCATCCTTGAATGTACGGATGTTTCAGTCATATTTACACCTTATAAGCCTCACTTTATAGGCCCCAGTGTAGACAGGATTACTGTTCCTAGTCCCATTTATATATATAAAGTTTATTGAAACGTGGATTGAACAGTTGGTTTAAATAAAAAAAAAAAAAGCTGGGACAACTGTGGACTGTGAGTGGGTGAGAGGTTTCCTCAAATAATGAAATGAAATGTGACCGACGACGGAAAAAGAGAAGAAAAAGAGTGAGAAATAATCCGAGCGGAGTAAATCATCTGTCCTTTTCTGATACGGGCCACATTCATATATTAACTACAGACCCTGGCAGTCTCATGCATGACATAATGGAAATCACATGAAATTAAATCGGATTTCCAGCGGATAAGTTACAATTCCACATTTTCCTCCCCGTTTTTCCTCATGCAGAGTTGAGGGAAAGAATTGAATCTGAACCTTTTTTTAAAACTGGATTTACTATATTTCTAACTTCTTCTTTTTTTTTGTATGTTTTGATACAATTGGTTTCTTCTCCAGTGTGTTCCAGTTTGCATTACAAGTAATACAAATCGATTTCACAAATTCAATTTTAGCTCTTGTCAGACACGCTCTGGTTAATAAGTTTAAGGGTTTGGAGTCTTGGTGAGGTTATGGTCTTCGAAACCCAAAGGGTTTGCCAAGGAATCAGACAGGATTGTTGCTCAGGACTTGCTTTTGTACGACTGGCATTCCTGTCATTGTAACGTACATTGTCCCTTCATAACTCTTTGTAATAGTGTTCACCTTGTGCTAATAAGCTACTACTGTGGTGCATACACAGGAGCTATCTGCAGTAGCTCGGCATGGGGTGCTGGCTTGATCCATTCTCAACCGATCCTTTGACTTGGCTCCTCTGTCCTTCCATGGCAGGAGAGCAGAGCTGCTTTTAAATACTCTTAAAATTTAATGCTTTCGCTCAATGCAGTTTTTGCTAGGAGTTCAAATAATTACTGCTATTTTAAAAGCCACCTACTGTATCATACAGTCTGTATACTGTACGCACTAGTCTTAAAAAAAAGGGAATGTTATTAAAGAAATTTAGTTGCAATCTGGGAGATAAATTCTAGAACTGTCCCTTTTCCTGTGGAACTGAAAGGTCAGGGTTTGGAGGATGATATCAAAGCATATGAACATGTGTGTATATATATCTATATATACCCCAGTGGGGAATTTAAGTTAGAAAAGCTGGGCAGAAGTGAGCGGAAGTATGGGATCAACTTAAAAGTCTCGTCTGTTTACTCTTTTTGATAGGATTTTGAGCTGGAAAAAATCCTTATCTTCTTGTGCCTCTCGTCTTCCCTATGCTTTGTCCTCTTGCACAATGTTCTGAGGAACAAGTTGAAAATCTACACATAAGCACCACACACACACACACACACACACACACACACAAAAGATGAAAATCATTTCCCGTATGTTTACCAAAAAAACAAGATTCCATGCACATCCACACAGATGTAAAGAGCCAAGTAAATACTTGCGGAATGAAAGTAATTTTGTTCAGTGGGCATCAGTTCCATGGTGGGTTTAAGTCTGCATAGATGATAAAGATAGTATTACATGGAGTCAGTTTATGTAACGGGGGTCCTCAAACATGTGCAAAAATCCTACAAGTACCTACTGGAATTAGTCCACACAAAAGATCCAAGTTGAGTTTAGTAGAGGGATGAGAGAATGAGTTCTCTAGGAGAGGAAAAAATAATTGTTTGGTTGTGTGTTGTGATGAGCGCTCCTGTCAAAAGGAGGTATAAATACAAGGCTAATATGTTTGTTTAAATTTCCATGTAATTGTATGATTCCATGAAGTGATTGACAAATTATAAAATACACGTCAAAGAAGTAAACATTTGGTTGGGTGGTATGTACGTGAGTACGAGGTGCGTGAATATCCTTGTGGTTAACCGGGAAGGAAGGGCATTGCAACAGCAGAGCATTATAGACCCTGCGTGTGTGTATGCAACCATACTTATTACAAATGCACCTACATAAATGTATCCTCACAAATTTGCTTTACATGTGAGTGTGTGTCTGTGTGTGTGTGTGTCGGAGAGAGAGAGAGAGAATTTTGTGGCATGCGTATGCGATGATGGATTTGTTAAAAGTCCCATAAATTGATTGTACGCAAAGGCTGAGTATCACGTTAGGGATTTTTGATGGATTGGCAATTAGATATTTGCATATAAATGGTCCATAAGACAAATCATTATAATGCCTTGGTCACGCACACATGACACAATTACGAGAAGAAAAAATTCCCCAACTTCGAACTCGTTTCCAATATTTCTTCGAGTTTGTAAACATGGAAAACCATTATTATTGTCTTGTTGAAAGCCTCATATCAGAGCACATTTAATGGTCAACTAATTGCCCCGGTAGCTTTTCATTTACCTTTCTCACACTCAAAACAGCCAACCACTCAAGACGTTCCTGGTCACAGCAACTTATCATTCAATGTACATACAACCTGGCGTGTGTGTGTATGTATGTGTATAGTGTATGTACGTATGTATCTATATTATTCCCCTAGGAGAGTCCCTACGACAGAGACTCCTGCTTAGGGATGTATCCATATGACCAGAGACATAGTTACAAGCTTGCTCACGCCTTCTATGATTCTGGTAGAGTTTACAGCAGAAAATCACCCGTCATAATACATGAAGGAACGCTTGGAGGGAATCACATTGTAACAAGGAGGCAAGTATCACTACACTTATTGCTACATGTTATGGTACATGTTTTGCACTTGTCTTGTTACTCTCCTCGTTAATCTGAGAGTGAGGAGCTTTTCCCAAGCCCACAAGGGATTACTCAATTCTGTGTAGAATTCTGTTGTATGTAGGGATGGAAGAGAGGATGAGATAGGGCGACGAGGCATTATCAAGTAAAACAAGATGGAAAACCTGAGAAAAGTTTGATATCAATCTCAAGTGATAGTGCTTGAGTCAGAGAGGAGCAGTCATTGAGAATGAATTGGCGGGTTAACAGGACTTATCAGAACATTTTAGAGTTTTACAACTTTTTAATTTTCCTATAAATTATGCACATATCTTCATTTTTATGTGGTGGATGTGGGTAATGGTAAATCCTTGTTTCTCCCCACAATCCCTCTCTTTTAGCTCTCTCTCTCTCTCTCTCTCTCTCTCTCACTCTCCTGACGGCCTGACATTTGACTTGCTCTACAGCGCCGATTATCTTGTACTTATATGTACGCCACGAACCTAACAATTAGCAAATCGTTGTAATTGTAATTATTAAGTGCTTCAAATCCCGTCCTACATATTTATTACTCGCTCCTTAAGATTAGAGAGTACATCTTTATGAGATGCCTTACCTCCAGTCTCACCCAGTTCCTTCTTATTATGCTCATATTCCTATACGGACTATGCCTTATCATCCCACTGCACATCCCGTCTTTCCCCAGTCTCTTTTTATTCCTCGGCAGAGTTCCTCCACTCTCCAAAACATGCAAATTTGAACTTGGAGGAACGTTGTTTTGAGATGAGATCACAAATTATACCGAAGCTTATGATACTCCATGTAATTTTATTTGCTGTTTAAACTTTTCCTTCTGTCATACCTATCGGGAGTAGCTATATATCATCAATAGGGAGAATCCGTCTGCATGTCACAGGAGTAGATACTGGTAGCCAATGGGAAGTTTATGCAAGGCTGTAAACTTTTCCAGTGTAAAGAAGCAACCGCCTTGGAAGTTCCACTCAAGAAAATTCACATTGCACTTGTACCCGAGTAACTCCTGCCGTCCAGCCCCACACTACTAATTGTTTATTGCCTACACCTCCTTTGATACTGTGGCCTGTATGTACATGTGTATCTATTGGGAATCGAGTATTTTCCAGGGGCTGATTAGTACCTTCCATTGGGCATATCTACTCATAGTAATTTGAAGGTATGTAACCTACAATGTTTTTTTTTCATGGATTGGGTAGGACGGGGCAAGCAGTATGTTGTACTTTTGTGTGGATATGTCCACGTAATTATGTGTATGTACGTACATGCAAATTAAAGACAGGCTAATCCAATCTGTTTAACCTTTGTTGCAAAACTAAGAAAAAACTTGTGTTTAACTCGTAATAACTGCTCAGATTGAGGATTCGCATACTGATGAAGGAAATCGCCTCCAAGAGAGTGGAGTGTTTACGAGTTGTGTGGAGCGTAAGAAACTGTACATACACACCGCTGACATGTTCAATGTGATTTCTGGGAGGAAGCTAATCGATGAACTACTGTGTGGTTTCCCCTTTGGTTTTTTCTCATGAACTTGTTCCATTACTTTTGCAAAGAGATTACCCCAAGTTTACCGCACTTTGTGTTGTGCGGTGCATTCAGGGAGAGATGTTGGGTGCGTGTGTGGACAGTCCAAGCTGGACTTCCAAGTGCAATTTAATGTTTGCATTACTGGAGTCAAGTGTGGAATCATCCTTGGGTCAGTAAATAATAATCGAATGATTGGCAAACCAATAGTAGCAAAAGTTTTTTTTTTTAGGTGTAAACTGTACCGGAAATTTTAATTTTTTTTCTTGGTTGAAATTTAACCAAATTTATCTTATGGCTTAGACATGATTCCAAGTGTACAATTCCATGTTCTCAGGCAGTTGCGTGTTCTGAGCATTTGCTAATTAATACTTCCTTTAATTAACCCAGACCGAGGAGGGGAGGGTTCTACGTAAATCTCTCATCTGGTTATAGATTACTATTGTTAGTGGCTGTCTCTAATCAATGTTTTGGTAATGAATAGAATGGGAATTAAAAAGAATCGTTCCATAAAAATTTTCAAATAAAAATTGACCAGAGTTTACTGTACCACTATAAACATGCCCATTAATTTATTTCTTTTGACAGTAGTTCTGCGAAGTTTGTTTTTGCGACATTATCAGTCAGAAAAAAAAAGGTTTAATTCCCTTATACTTGCAATTGCCTATACGTATGTATGTAGGTATGCGTCATGCTCAGGGTTTTATTTGTCACTTTGACAACCTACACAGAGCCACTGATGAATTAACAAGGGTAATGTTTTAAATAAAATCATTTGTACGAAGCTTAATTGAGTCGTAAACCACTTATTGGAATAATGATATGAAATGATAATAACAATAGAAAATAATTTCAAAGCAAAATATTTTTATTTCTTGTAGCTAATTACATCAAATTACTTGTAAATATTGCTTTTTCTCAAGTATCACCCTCTAGTTACTCGTAAGGAGGCTAGGAACTTCCGCATAATTGGGCTCCGCCGGAGAGTACTTAGAAATCCGTCGGTAGTGTACAGCCTATTTCCTATTTACCAAATGTATCACTTCACAATTCCACACATATATCTATCCATACCCGAACGGCTCTCTATTGTCAACCGTCTCTCAGGAAGAGTACACACACGTCAAGGCTGATGTTTCACCCAGCCCTCAAAATTAAAACTTTGTGATTTGTAACTCAAGTACTTTTCGTACATTTATGAAGGAATAAGCTCTCTGTGTACGTTTGGGATTCTATGGCTTCACTTCGTATATGCCAGTATGTACATGCACATGTCCTTATGAATAGCTCTGTTCATGAAAAGTAATGCTCACTAATTACAAGCCACTCGTCTCAACAGAGCTCTCTCCGTTGAAGGTAACCCAAGTGCTGGGAAGTTTGTTATTTACGGAAATGAGGAATCAAAATAAATAATTCTTTCGTGTTAAATGTCTATTCTTGTGATGTTGTAATAAATGAGCATTGTATTCATGCTAAAGTTACTCCACTATATAGATAGACATAGGTATGTATAATTATGTATGGATATATCCACATAAGTTTTTTTTTATCATCCTGACGGGCTCATAATCATGATTATGGCACCTGTACATTGAGCCCTGGCATGCGAAGTGAGCACTCGAGCTATTCAAACATACATGAAGAGGTATTAAGCTCCCTTATTAACCCCACATTGTGAGTACATGTGGAAAAAAAGAGCGTTCTCCCCTCGAGAAATAGAAATCCTCCAAAAATGTGGAAAATGTTTTGTATTATTGACTCTCCATGGCTATTACTTACTGCTGTGTAATCCTCATAGCCCTAAGACCTCAAAAGATATTTACTCTCTGGTAGTCCCAAATTTCTCATATGATTCCGTCACATTTTTGGGGTATAATGCATGGGTTGGATTTTGTGGTGAATGCTCAATGGAACCACTCCAGTTTCAATTTGTTGAGTTGGTCTGGTTCTTTAGTAGATGCTCCATACTTTATATATAGAGGGATGGTGCAGGAAATAGCTCTTGTATGTGCGTACATATTTATGAGTAGTCTGTGTGTTGGTGTTTAGTCTCTCTCTCTCTCTCTCTCTCTCTCTCTCTCTCGACCTTTTTTTTTACCACATGGTGTATAATGTGGCATAATAGAGTTGTTTAGTTTATTGGCATTGACTTTTCCTCTAAAAAGGCTCTTTTTCCTCGTACACAATTTTTATTAGCATTTCCAAACTTGTGGAAAAGTCATTTAGGAATTGAATGCAACTTGCACAAAGCCAATTGATCTCAATGCATTTTCCCTTTGAACCGCAGCAAAAGTTGAACTCATTTGTTAAGTTCTGTCATCCTAGTACTTTTTTAGCTTGACATTTTTATGGATACACTTTTTTAGCCCAACAATGCTCAATGTTCTAGCATTACCCAATGTTCCACACACTCTCTTGTGACAAAACTACTTTTTCAAATAGTCTACTCTTATTAATCTTCCTCTTGCCCCATATAGTTCCATATGTACGTGCTCTTCCCTCTCTGCTCCTATATACTCACAATGTTATTTCCAGGGGCCTTGTAATCTCATGGGACCCGAGTATAAGTAAGTTTTTAAAATAAGCCCTGACAGTAAAAAAAATCCTACGAATAGGCACACTGCATGTAATTATGTATCTACATACATACTTGTCTGACCAAATTTCGGCAAGACAAAAAATCAATTTGGAAATGGTAATTTGTTGACGAGTTGTTACAGATCAGAGTAGAGATAGGGCAGAGACTGTGTCCACATGTACATAGAAAAACCCTAACCTTTACTCCCGCGAGGTTAATGAGTGTATGAAATCTGAGCCGACCGCTCTTATAACTTGGGATGGGACACTTTCGAGCGTTATTTTGGTCCATAACGGATGATGGCCCTCTTAGGTAAGCAGTTTTAAGGTCTGACGATAAGGAGTCTCCTGGAGCTGAAGGAATCTCTTTTTTATGCTGAAAAACTGCTAAGACTGGAGTCTCCAATGGTTAATTATAAGTAGGTGACTGCAATGTCTGATCCTTTATGACGTGACAGATGAATACCAACTCTTTCCTATTGGCACTATACGGAGACGCTTTACTTCAAGTAGTTTCCTTCCCCATCCCTTTCCTGTACAGTAGTAGCGAGTGTGGGGATGAGCTACTGGTTTTTTTTTCTTTCTGTATGGAAATGAAAAGCATTTTGAGATTTTAGACACACAAAGTTGGACTCTGGCGTTGGAGTGTGTGAATGAAGACTTGACGTTTTTCTTGTTCTGGACTGATGCTGAAATCCCGATAATTACAAGAGGAAATAGAAAAGATTTGGGCTCGTGTGTACTTAAATATTATTTGCCGAGCTTAGCATGTCCTTGGGTCAGTATTAAGAGCTTCCAATTCGAATAACTCGTGTACTGCCATTGTATGAGACTCAAGGAGGGGAAAAATTTACCCATTCACTTGAATATATGAGAACGCATATATACATATATATATATATATATATATATATATATATATATATATATCTATCCTATGAGTCCTAGGAGTTGGTTGGTATGTAACCCAAGCAGCCAATTTTTATTCTCAACTATTCCCATTGCTGGTAAACGTCATACTTGTAGATACTATTTAGTACATACATATACATTGTACTACTTACACTATGGATTCCACATCGTCACTTCTCTCTTGGGTTGAGAGAGTGTGTATACGCGG
The DNA here is from genome assembly GCA_947179485.1 of Allacma fusca. NCBI lineage: Eukaryota > Metazoa > Arthropoda > Collembola > Symphypleona > Sminthuridae > Allacma > Allacma fusca. Next base: position 21,827,671 of record OX359250.1, on the reverse strand, counting down.
CTTATGCAAGCTACATTATAATAATTATGATTTCACTCCATCCTCAACGTACGGCATTCTTATTGAACAGACGAAAATTTTTTGAATTGGCCTCATACAATCCCATAACTCCCTCCTTGACTGTGTTTGTCTATTGAGGAAGCGGGATGTCTAAAAATGTTAGTTTCCATTACAATCTCATGTTAAGTTCAATGGAGCTACACTTTGTAGCAAAGTAGTATTTAAGGAAAGTTTTGAGCACAAGAAATTGACTACTTGGAAGATTCAAGATTTTTTTTTCTTTAGTAGTTCAGTTTAAAATTCGTATATAACTATAGACCTTGCTGCTCATTTGTGTACTCAAGTATTTTCATTCTTTTGAGATTTCTCATGAGGCTCACATCTCTCCCATTAGATAGGTACATATCCCTGGCCTAGAGAAAAGAATGTGTGCGCAATCCAATGAATAAAATGTGCCGATTGTCTTGCTCTCAGAGCTGTACACACGTCCTCAGAGAGCGGGGCCTGTAATTCAATGTAATTCCAATTCCTACAGCTTCGGTTCAGCTTGTTAACAGCCGTGCTGATACTTTGTGCATGAGCTGAGTAGACAACTTTTTCCTATCTTCCCTCCCTGCGTCCTTCCTTTATGAAGCTGAGTGTAAAATCTCTTAAATAGATACTCAAACTGGACTTAATATTTCATGAGCTTCCTATATGGATTATGCCATTCTGACTACTGCCATTTATATAATCATTCCTGCTCCCAGTACCAGCATGATCTTGTCAATTGTTTGCTGTATGGGAGTCATATCTCTCTATAAGAGAGGTTATTATGGACATTGGGCCTTCTAGCCTCAAGAACATATAACAATTCTGTTGACACTGCAAATTAAAAGTTGTAATATTATTCTGAAAATTACTCGGCAAAGATTTCTTTAATATCTCCCCAACAGACTTTTGTTTCTAACTTTTGATGGCTACTTAAAAAGGGGGGAAATTTTTCTCGCCTTCTGTACCTACATAATTATATGTATCTACACATGTAATTATATAATTATAGATATTTATACATGCATATCTCCCGTGGATATCCATCCATACAGTACATATGCACAAGTGCGGTGACGGTTTACGGTGCAGATTCCAGATGCTGATTCTTAGCTTTATACATTTGAGATAAACAAGAATGACTTTGTAAGGGAATAATTTTTTGTGGAGGCATGTGTACACAAGTCCCCGTGTCATGTACATACATACATCCAGACACACACACACGTATGCACGGCCCAGTCACATATATACGACAGGCGTATGGACATATATGTGATCCTATTTATATTTATATATACATGTGTTAACATAGACGAATGATTCTGTTGGAGTGAGAACACTTCCAAAGTAGAACCACTCACTTATTCATAATTGACATTGCCTCGTATGTATACTCTGGGGTGTACTGTACTGTGCTGTACTTACACTACTTGTGCATATGTATATATGCATATCGATGTGAAAGCTAGGAACTAAGGGAACATCAGGTTGAGCCGCGGCGGGTTGGGAAAAAAAAATTGAACGTAGAAAAATATGGATGATTAAAGGGAGGAAATGTAGAGTTACTTTTAGCAATAAGTTGGTCCAGATGAGGAAGACGCATTTACATAGCACGCCTCTTTGATCGAAACAGAGAAAAAAGTGCGGCTGTTTGCACATACTTTGTGCTTGTTCTTGTCCGCGTTCATGTCCACACATTCTATATGTATATACATACATGCACCCAGTACGGGTTGACATTAAAGAATGTCATATGAATTGACGACGGTAATTCACGAAGCGAATCTGCGAATAGTCAAATTGTATTTATGTACCTTCCTTGTTTTCTCGGAGTCTACTATCCACATCCCCACACAGAGCAGCCAGCTCCTCGCTCCAGCAATCTAGGAGAGGAAATCAATATAGTAAAATATTAATGTTGTAAATTTATAGTCTGATTAGACGTGATAAACCTTGCTCCACGCTCGTCCTCTCAGATAAAAGGAAGACTACAAGGAGGAGACGAGCGTTGCCCGTAAATTAAAGTGACGATATGCTAGGGTTAAATGGTATCTTACTCTTTATGCTGAGACTCTCATAATGCTCGCTACTTATCATCATCATTAGTCTGCAAACACTGATTCCTCCACGCCAGCTCGGGATCTTATGTAGTTCAACTATTAGGGAGGGATTCCCTGGGTAACCTGTACACTTCAGAGTAAACTATGTCTCCTATGTACCGTACATACATATGTGATACTGTGGAAGTAAGAGGGTATTTGAGCAAGTGTATGGATAGTATATGTAGGTAACATTACCCACATCAGGTTATTTATTATTTGCGTGAAAATTACAGCGTCTTCCTCTTCTTCATCCTTTTCTCCTCCGCGTGCTCAAACCGTAGTCATGTCATTGTATGTACATATCTATAGCAGTATGTATTTCTCCTCCCTGCATACCTATACTACACAGGGCCTTCGTCCTTTTGACAAGGATAGGAAAAATGGTAGCAACAACACGAGCGCTTGAGTCACCGCTTTTCCTCCGCTGTTCTTCTTCTCCATGGAGAGAGAGAGAGAGAGAGAGTGTGTGTGTACGGAGTTTGAGTGCTCTCTCAACACTTGAGATTTTAAAGAATAAGTAAAGAGAAGATCAAGAAGAGGAGATGTTGAGGAAAATACGGACGAAAGGAAATTCTTCTTGGTTGGTACATCAAATGGTGCTTGGCTAATTAATTCCATGTCATAACTCACCTTCCCTAGCAATACTTCCAACCATATTTCTCGTCAATCTTTCCTTCCTCTTCGTCCTCTCTCTCTCTCTCTCTCTCTCCCACTCTCCCTCTCTCTCTCTCTCTTCCTCACTCTCTGGTAGCCTCAGTTGCACACTTTTCCCCCCTCCAATAATCTCTTGAGGCCTCCTCCTCTCCTTGCTCAAGTGGCTACCACTGGATACGCCGTTGATTGTGAGTGAGTTTCGAAGGGAAATTGCAAGGACGATTACTTTCCATGTTTTTAAATAATTTAACCAAATAGGTCTGAACTTTAGGTAGAATTTTCAAGCGAAAATGTCTGAATAAATTTCCTTGTTTCATACTATACTGAAGAGACTTGGCAGCAGAATATTTTTTAAAATAATTACACCTGAAAATTGCTGAGGAGAAACGTGTTTGTAGGGGAAGTAATTTACGAATTATTGAAGATCACTGCAAAACCAGTGAGTAAGTAGTCTCATGTAGGAAATGGAGGGAATCTGTTGGGAGGACTGAGGATGCATGGGCCAGAGTATATATCCATATAGGAAGGAAGAACTGAAGTAAAGTGCATGAATAAAGCGTGCTGGAGTCAAAAGAAAGTGGTTTAAGAAGCCAAAAAATTACAAAGCTTGAGAAAAAAAAACTTGAGCCATGCCGAGTACTTAATTCTGAAATAATTACTCGCCTAATTATTCTATTAGACTCAAACATTGTCTGCATTCAGGTTATCGATTATTCAAATTTCCTCTCTCTTATAGCTGAAAGTAGTGGAGTTGTAAGTACACACGATCCATCCTGAAAATACCTTAGTGTTGATGTAAATTGCCTCGTATTATTAATTTATTGCCTCCACTTCGTCATATTTATATACTAAAGCATGCCAGTGAATCATGTATTAGCACTTTATGAAAAACATGGCAAAGGCTAGTCTTATCATATTTTTTCTTTGAAAAAAACCCTCGAAAGTCTTGTATAGGCATTCCCTCACATTTAGTAGTTACCTTCTTATCGTTGGCTCTCACATTAGTAAAATATGCTCATGTGTCGAGAGAGCTGTGGACTCTGTATGCACTGGTATTTCCTATGATAAATATTTTACAGCATGTGTTCCATATTATTTTAATGTTTTTTCGCCTTAATATTTCTCTCCTACATATATATCTCCTCGAACGGTGTTCAGCTCTTTAGTCGAGAGGGCTCCGGCAACGTGTAGGTTGTTCGTATGCTGGCATAATGAATTCTGGAAGAGACTCTTTTCACTTTAATAATCCAAACCAACGCAATATATTTCAAGCGAACTCACACTCACACTCCCAACCAACAACGTACATATTGCTCAACGGTAACAATAACCCGTCGTGTGGGCATTCAATTTCTTCATTTCTGTGGAACACCCCAATTATCTCACTCTTGATTTTTCTCTACTTACTCAGCCCCTACTTCACATCTCTTACGTAATACAACTTGAGGCTACGTCAATATTCAAGTCAGAACCGTTTCAATAATAATAATTATTGGAAAATACAGAAAAAAAACAAGAAAAATCCACAGGCTTTTACATAAACACACATTTGTCATGTGTAGTTTTGTCACTCCCCAATAAGCTCACTTCCCCACATTCTTCCCTAACTGTAAGTATTCCCAATTTGCACACAACACACAGTTGCATCAGTTAGTGTCTCAGAATTGAAGACCGATTTTTGACCTTCCTGTTGCTAACCCACAAATAATGTATTCAGTGTCATAGAACATACATAATTACGTACGAGTCTTGTGTGTGATGGGAAGTAATTTTTTGTTAAAACATTTAATTAACTTACACATACGTGCTTAATTGCGTTCACACTTCCAGCGCTTACATTACAGTGGAATGTAAACTCTGCCCTAATAACCAGAGATAATGATGGTTTTTCCTTAATAGTAATTCCCCTCCGGAATAATTGGAACGAGGGAAATAATGCTGTTTTTAGCGTCACATTTTGTCTTTAAATAATTGACCCATTTAAGCAATCACGGAAACCGCACATGATGTCATGTAATCCCCTAACTCGTGTAACGCTTTCCGTGAAGTTTAGTGAAAGCCACTGTTTTTTTTTTCTTTTTTGTTTGTCATTTCTTCATCAAATCAGGGTCAGTTGGAAGGAATTCCTGGGAAGAGAATTCAAGTGTAAAAATTAACATTTTCAAGGAAGAACCTAGATTTTTTTCTCTGACGCTATGTACATATCTATGTATACATTACCCAAGGATCCGCGACTGGGAAGCTATTTCATGTGTGTATATGTGTGTGTGTGAAGGAATTGTCATGGAAAATGTAGGGACAGGAATCGCGCAAAAGGGAATTGGAGTATGGTATCGGTACAAAGGGCCCTAAAAGTAGTCATTAAAATGAAGTAAATGGAAAAAACCTCGCTAAAGATGCAATAAATTGCAGAAAGGATTGCTATAAATAGTGTAATTTCTCTGGGAATGCGTCTTCCCAGTGTACAGTCGAGGGAGTTAGTTTTACAATGCAGAGAGTAATAAGACTCAGGTTCAAAGAGCAATGGCTTGTAATAAGATCTATACAATTGTAAGGTAATGAACGTTTTTGCCCACCAACAGTCACACTGAGTGAGTAGTTATAAGAAAAGGGGTATACTATAAGATCATCATCAGCACTACTACTCAGCAGCCCAGGAGTTATTTGCGTATAAGTTCCTTATTGGAGTGCTTCTCCTAATACAATGCTAAAGGATAACTCTGACTAATATTTGTTTATAGACATCCCAGGGAAAAAAAAACATATGTAGATGTACGTGAGCATGGTGCGGAGCCCTCCGTTCCGCCTAGACTCCCAGTATATAAGAAATACAATTCTTTATCAATTCATATTTACGAGTGTGTTTATTAGCAATATTGCTAAAAACTTCTAGACTTTTTACCATTCGGGTTTCAGAGCCCACTCTGGATCATATATCTATGACATACATACATAGCTTCACTTTTCCCTCTTGTAGTCCTCACAGGTGCATACGCTCACAAACTACTATATGCAGCTCCTCTTGTGTCACAGGTATAGGGAGGCTCAACCCCAGTTTTTTCATTTCTATTGTAACCCCTGTATGAGCATTCAGTAATTATTATGAGTTTCACGTAGCATTAAAATTGCAATCTGTAACTATTATTAATAGTATTATTGACCGGCCTTAAATGCTGCATACGCCATCACAGATTTTCTGTCTCATTGTTTGCCATGCTATCGAGGGGGCTTGAATAGCTAATAAGAGTGCTTGCCACAGTAGACTTGGGACTACAAGATATAACAAGTACTCATACATCTATAGCTGTGTTGCACAAAATTTCTGAACGCTCATGTATGTATGTACCTACTTGTATCACATCATGTGGCATATACTAATAGCTCTCTCTCTCTTTTGCAGTGTACACTCCTGTATAGGTACTGGAAGCGAATACCTCGGCGTAACTAGAATCTCGAAGGATACTTAATATTGATGTGTGAGTCCAAAGATTTTATTGTATTATTATTGCACGTAATTCCTTTATTTGAGACTCTTACGATTTGTAAGGTGATAAAGAATTTTTGCATTATTTTCAATTGCCTTGATCGCAGTCAGACTCTTGAAGGTACTTACTCTCCTTGTGAAACTAAATATAATCTGGGTTGACTCTTGCGGACGAACGAGATGTAAAATACTTTCGTAGCATTATCATATATATTAGATTTAAGGGTTCAGCTTGGTTTCTCCATTGTATTTTCTAATGTTTCAGCAAGTCCAATATGGCTTGTAAGGAAAAAGGAGCCACAAGGCAACGGTAGCTCCGTTCAAAAAGGGGTTTCTGTAAATTGTTTTGCAGCAATAAATAACGCAGTTGATTTGGCATTCAAGACCAACGTTTACAGTCCATGGCGAGTCAAATGAAGAGCATGGTCAGGAGGAATCGGAAAAAATCATTAAGCCCCTACACATATATACATAGATACATTCTAGAGATATCCTATCCTCTTGGGAATGAATTCTAATCCTAGAAGAAAGACTAGCCTTATGATAGCTTTTGTTCCGTCCCAATGAGATTTGATTCTCTCCCCTGTCATCATCTAAATACTATTTTGTTTTTCCATCCGACTTTTAGTAGATGCACACAGGTAGCGCTCAGTCTAAGGTAAAATAAAGGTAAATGATATATTCATGAGTGGAGTTCTCAACATGTACTTAGTGTGTACGGCACAGTCGATGGGGGAAAAAGCCTTAGGAAGGAAAATTCTAATAGAGAGTAACTAAGTGAATATGAAATTCATGGCTGACTGATATTGGGAATGTTAATGTGTGTATGCACGTGTATGAATTCTTGTGACCATCTAAAGGAGCGTAGGAATCATCATTAATCATCAGATCAGTATCTTTGTAGGATTTGGAATTGGGATGGTCTCTCTCTCTCTCTCTCTCTCTCTCTCTCTCACTCGCTGTAACTTCATTCACTTATTACTATTATTATTATTACCTTCATCAAAATAGGATGTGTTTTCAATGCAAAGAAACCTACGATTAGAGATGGAGAGATGAGTCCATGCAGTTGGCATGGACAGAGCCTACTACAAAAGTATTTATAAGAGAATCCTCAAGTAATTCCCATCAATTCTATCGACTTCACACTTTTTTCTCCTAAATTTATACCATACTTGTAAATAGCCTTGCATTTCTTTCTCCTCACTCTATGCACTGTGTGCACGTATAGGCACTACTGCAGGCACTCACAGTCAGTTGGTAAGCTTACACTGTGTATCTTATAGGAGGCAACCGTTTAGTCAGAAGCGCTTGAGTATATGTAGCCTATGTACGTGTTTCACATTGTTTTAGCCAAATCACAGCAAGCAGCCTACTCGGAGTGCAGTCCCTGCCTAAAACCAACACATAAGGAGACATTTCACCTGATTGTGCAAATACAATGGATTGACTCGGAGCTGCAAGCTCTGCTTTTTTTTCCTGCTCAACCCCAACATCTCACATAGGATCCCTTGCTTAATCCATATGTTTCCCATTAGACACATTAACAGATACACGAAAAGCAAGTTTAATTAATGGAAATTATTATAATCAAATCCATATGGGTTTCTTTGGAATCCAAAGTACGCCTTTAGTCTTTCTCCATACGTCTTGGTGTAATGCGTCGTCGTCTCCCTCAACACGCTCATCTCCGAGATTCCCTCAAAGAATGGTAAATACATATGATTTGTATGCAAGTAATTGCATTGTAAAGGAAATATACATTTACTATAAATACTACTGAATTCATATTTCTATAGTATCTTCTATGTAGATACTTGGAGGGGTATGCCTCGACACGTAGTCTCGTACTGTGGCACCTGCTTTATAGCGAGAGGAGCTTGTGTTTATAGGAATATATATGACTCAATAAATTCATAATCTCTTAGTCAAGCGATTTGGTTGAATTCCATAACTGCCATTGGATCTTTACTACGAATGTGAGTTCTTAAATAGAGACAAAGCCCCAGAGCCGTGAGAAACAATGGGGAGATAACCATTTAGCAAAATAAATACTTTCATTGAATTTGAAACCTCCAATCCCTGACTGTACTTATATAAGGTCCCACTAATTATCTTTTCGTAAGAGTCTTATCCTATTTTGTGAAACTGACAGAGAGACCAGTGTCTGCTGGGGATGATGATGAGAGGGGGCTTTGAAAAAACTTCCCCACATGTTCTCAAATTATAGGCTAAACTTGGAGCACAATCAAGTGGATGGGGCTCTCTTTAATCGATATGGAATGTCGGAGTAGGAGTAGGTGTTGGGGAAATTCCCTCATGTCCGTCATCTCAGGACCAATCTCCCAGCAATAAGTTCACAATTAGTAATTATGATGAAATTTCAAAATTTTTCTACACTTTCTTTTCCCTCCTTGTGTTGATCAAGGTGTTGTTACTTATTACTCACCCAATACTTTACAGATAGAAATCTCAATCGAATTTGAGCCGAGGGAATGAATTGACTCCATTTTATTCCCTGATGAATACACACCACTGTTGCAACTTTTCGAATTACTTGCCTTAAATGGGTGGCAAAAATCTGTGAAATATTTCACGCTGTGTTGCCATACTCAATGAGTCTCTCTGCTGTGTGAATAAATATTGCATGACCAAACTAAACGTTTGTTTAAGGTAGACTGCTAATGTGCCAGTCTTTGGATTCCTGTCAATAATAACTTTTGATCTTTCTAATAATACACAATAAGCCCCAACGCTAGATATACATAGATATGTACACCCTCTGTACGGATCTCCATACACACACACCTCTGCTTCAGCGGAGGAAACCGTAATTTGTGATAAGAGTATCACATTTAAGGGATACTCCACTGTGAGAGCAGGACCGTGCATACCTCACATACCTTTTTCGTATCAAATGCACAAGGTAATTACACAAATGTAATTATGCATGGTGGCGAAGCCATAGGGTTGTCCATATGGAATTATTATAGGGAAAATGTATGAGGAGCCAGGGCTGATACCATCATCAAGTCACACACACTACACCTTTTGGGAACACTACATGCGGATTAACTCATATCAGAGTGTCTTTTGAGTGTATCTGATAAAAGACTAAAATGAAGGTGTTAGAGCCTCAATGAGATGATGATGGTATGAGTTGAGTTGAGTTGAGTTGTTGTTGTTGTGGCTGGTGATGGTAGTGGTGGGGAAGACGGAGGAAGGAGATGAAGGTGCGCGTAGCACAGTGGAGTGAAAAAAAAAAGTACCGGTATTTTAATGAGTTAAAATGAATCTCCCTTTTTTGGGTAAAAGTCCAGCGGGAGAATTTCGGGTGAGCGGACATTGAAAAACGATAATTATTCGCGTAGGTTCAAAGTAACTTCTTCCAAAGGGGTAGGAACAATATAATTATACACGGAGAGAAGCTCTCCTCTCGTCTCCACAACGACAACAACGAACAAGGAAGGAGAGAAGAAAAAAAAAACAAAAAAGAAACACGAAGCTCCCGCTGTTCTACATAATTATTCATCTTTTCGTATTAGTCCGACGATAAGTTATACATAGTAATAGAATTTCAGGCACCGCCACCATCCTCACTAAAACCTCCTCGACAGCAGACGCCGCTCTACTCAGATACATATGGTCAGAGTATATAGTGTGTGCTTCTCTCAGCCCCAATAGTAGTAATAAACAAGGATTTAATATTAGAAATATAAGTATTAGTACACTATTAGCACCGCAGTCCATCAAATCAAACGACTATCAAAAATATTAATCAAATGACTGAATCCATCTTTTAAATAGTAAATAGGCAGAAAATCGTCACAACTTTTAACATAATCTATAGAATCAATCTACAAGCCCTGAGTCTAAATTATATGCTAAATACATACATGTAGATACATACATATGTACTCTACATATCCCCAGTATGCCCTCAGACTGAGATTTATATATTAAAGACATACAGTCAAATATGTAAATACACATACTCAGTCCAGCCCAGCCTCAAATGGGACATATAAGCTTGACGTGTGAGGCTTTATCTATGGAAATGAGTTGCAAATGGCTATGACTACTAATAATAGTATCTAGTCCATATAGGCGAAAGCAAACGACAGAGAGAGACCCCCAAAAAAAAATTTCTTTTGTGATTTTTAACTGAAGAAAAACCAGAGACGTGGCGTGGAGGGGTTTCCTTTTGTAAACCTCCAATATTTTCTTTTCTGCAGGACGATATTTAACCTAGTATCATTCTGTAGGAGGGAAGCTCCTGGCATTACAGGAATATACGAACATCAGGTGGTTCATTTCCAGCTCTGTCATCCGACTCGGGACCAATATTAGTCCTATATGAATGTTCCAAGAACCAATTTCACATTCCTCAATGGACAGAGTTCCTCCTGGAAAGTTGTGAAACTCATGGAAGAAATCCCTCGACTCTATCCCCCCGGTCCCAGAGTGTAACGTCCCCGGAATTTTGCAGGAAATTAGGGGGAAAAAATTGTAGGAAATTTATAATATTATTATTAATATTATAATTATATTAATAATATATATTTATAATAACCACATTGGATTTCTTGAAATTCCATCAAATTTTCAAACTTTATTGATTTTTCGTCCTGTGTGGAGGGATTAATTGCACCCGGAAAATAGTACATAAAAGGGGACTCCAGTATTATTGAAGTGTCTGTATTGATTTCTCGGTTAAAATGCATTTCATGAGAATCCGAGGGAATTAAGAGGATTGTCGTGCTTGGAGGATGACTTCATGGGAAAATGGAAGAGGTTCTTGGGAAAATTAAATAGAGGGAGGAATTAAAACTAATTAGAAAACAATTTCTGGTAATTTGAGAGGGTTCTAGGGAAAATAACAAATTGAGGGGAAACAGAGGGTGAGCGTTTAGCATTGGGAGGATTTCCGTGAAAGTACGCGGAGGAAACTGGGGTTTTTCAAGCTTAAATGTTATGATTATACTTAGAAACACGCACTTGAGTGAGAGATGGAGAGAGAGAGAGAGAGAGAGAGAGAGAGAGAGAGATGAAGTATGAGAGCAGCACAACATAATGGGTAATAAAAAGGGACTGGCTGACGATAGGCTTTCAATCTAATTCTGAGGCAGCAACTACACCAAGCAGCCCATTGTGCTTGGTGTATGTATGGAAATACGGAATCTGGCATAGACCAACCAACAGACGAGAATTTACGCGAAAGGGTTGTGTGCGTTTGGGGAAGCTCAGAAGAGAGTGTGTGTGTGTGTGGAGTAAAAAGTGTACGGAACTTACCAGAGTGGTGAGGAACGACTGAGTGAGAAGTGAGGCTCCTCTCGTAGTAGTAAAGCCATATAGTAGACACGTTGGGTTTTCCACACACAGTCCCCAACCAAACAAACTCCCGCTCTCTTTGACGAACTCATAGTTTTGCTGCTGGAAGCAAACGATTCCGTCCCAAAAGAAGAATTCCCTAGTTTTCATTGAGAGCTGAAGCAGAGTCCGTCCGTCCGGGCTCCCGCCCAATATTATTATATCCTCATATCACACACATTACCACGTACGTAGAAAACACACGCGTGTGTTCTTCTCCTGTGCAAAATCAAAATTTTAATTCTTTTCCCTAATAATAATTATTATCAATAAATATTAACATTGTATCTACGGAAAAAAAAACTCCAGTGTTGGTTGTATGAATGAGACCAGGATAATTTTTAAACAGTTTTATATCAAATCCAAAAAAATTCCCGGAGATCAACTTCCTCGAGAGAAAAATCTCAACTTTAAACAATTATTACAAATAAATTATTGTTTTTTTAAAAAATAAAATCAAAATATCTACGTCCCAGTGTGCACACATTCAAGACTCAGAAAAAGAGTTTTAATGTTTTAATTCCTCCAAGAGAGAGAGAAACTCCAGTGATTTAGAATATTCTATCCTTCTCCAAATAAAAATAAGTTTTAATGTGAAATATTCTCGGAAAACTTAAAAAAAAAAGGATTTTCTTTCTTGACGACATTTTGAAGTGGAAAAAGTAGTTTTTCTGTCTGCACCCTTTTTCTTCTGGAGAGACGTGGGGGAAAAAGAAAATTCGGAGTTAATCGCTGACGGAGCATTTCACACACAAGCTTACAATACAAGAGTAGTGAAAGACGGAGGAATCGTAAAAAAGTCGAAGGAAATGTGAGAGAGAAGAAAAGTTGTGTGGATTCTTGATATCTCTGTCATTTTCACTTTGATTTTCAAGTCGTCTCAAAAGCAGCAAATACTAAAAAAAAAAAAAACAAGGGGAAAGGGAAGGAAAAAGCTCTGATTGGATTCAAAAACTTATTTCCACAACTTGACAAGAAAAAATTGGATTTTTATATAAGTCAACTTGTGTTTCGTTTCTGGAAACTCTCTTCTCCCCCCACACAGTTTTCCTCAATTTTCTTCCAAGTGATTGAACATAAGGTCGAACTTTGATGAGGGAAATTGAATGAATCATCCTGAGAAAATTATTTTGGGATGTTGTCCTCCTTCTATACAGAGTGACAGAGAAATTGAGACAAAGTGGAAAGGAAACAAAGTGAGTATATCTATAGTGTTGTCATAAAATATTTTTCTGTCTGTAAAACTTGAAAAAAAAATACTCCCCTTCTCAAAAATTTGTCGTTAACATCGTGTAATACTTCTCCTCCACCGGTTTATTGATTGAAGCAGGAAATGTGAGTGAAAATTACCATTTATAGCTACTTATTTCTTTAATGTATACTTATACTCTCCTGTTTTTGGAAGTCATAGTGTTTTCGGGGGGATTCCTACTTCATTCTTTATCATTCCTATCATCAAACTCACCTACAACATCAGTGTTTGTTGTTTATTATTTATTTTTTTTTTGGTATTATTTGAATGAATATTAACTCGTTTATATACGTCGACGTCCGTTCCAGTACAAGGGAGCCGTTTTTGCTAAAACAATAGAGGGGGGAAATATTTTTCATGGTTTTATGCTTTCTACGTGTAAATGCAGAATGCGTCGGGTGTGTTCCACCACCAAATGTCATTTATATGTTTCCATGGCTTTTCACAACAGTCCATGTTTACAAATAACGGATATGAATTGAATATTTAGGTTTTGCCTTTTTTTTCCTCGGTTTTTCCAGTGAATTTGATTTACACAGTAATCTGATAACAGCATTTTGTTCCTGAACAAACCGTTCGAGTAACTTGGCAATTATGTGGTAAACTGCGTTTTCTGTGACCACACTGCGTTAAGCAGGCTCTCACAACTCTGGAGCAATGTCGCTGCACTCACACACTCACACACACACAACAGTGACAATAATTTCTAGTCCTTCAAAATTTTCCATTCCGTAAATTCCCCCTGTCTCGGTTGCCTTGAGTTAAGTCTCGTACAATTTTCCAGTAGAATGTGAAAATCGTCTTTTTTTTTTTGCTTAAACACTGACTGGTTACATTTTTCCCCTGAAATATCCATAATTTTGACATGTTCATTTTATTATATATGTATGTTTAGTAGCGTGATATTTTCTATCCACAAATATTTCCTGGCGTGGTTTTCCGATGCATTTCCAATTAATTTATTTAAAGGAACTACTATTACTAGTTCCTATTTGAAATACATGATTTGAGAGTATTGTAAAGAATTCTGGATTAAATTAGAGGATGTTTGGGGTGATATTGTCTGAAATGGAAGTTGAGGGTTGGATGGGTGTTGTGAGACAGAATCCTTGCAGAAATTAATGAGTCATTTAATGAGGGAGAGCTACTTCAAGTGGGAATTGACTGTATAGAATGTATTATTGCTCCTTGGTTTGGACTATTCGGAGAAGAATGAGGGAAATAAATATGTTGGGAATGGTTGTGCTCGGAATTTGGAATGTTGAGGTGCTTGGGATAGGACAATTTATGGATGTTCGGAGTCGGTGCATGTGGGATATATTTGAAGGGATGAGAAATAGAGAGAGAGAGAGAGAGAGAGAAAGATTTGTGAGAAACGAGGAGGAAGAAAAACGAGAAAATTTCCTTGTGAGGATGTTTTCTAATTTTTCATATAAATATGAAAGGTTCGGACGGTTTTCTTTTTCCCAAGTGTGGTGTGAGTTTAATAATAATAGTAACAAGTTGGGAGACTCTGTACACGGAGGTGAGTTTGAGAGAAAATAAGTTATGCAATGTAATTGGAAGAGTGTATAGAGGTGGAACTCATGTGTCCATTATGAGGACTGTGTATATGTAAGACATGACTGATGGTTACCCTTGGTTCATACATTATAAGTCAGTGCTGGCTGGTAAGTTCACGTTCACACCTCTCCTGAGTCATTTAAAAAGGCTAAAGGATCAGCAATCTGACTATTTCTCACGTTTCCTCCATGCTCTCTCAAGTGTGTTCATTTTAAGAGTAAACACTATTTACGTAAGGAACGTTCATGAATTTCAATCTTCTCCTCTATTCTATATATCTCCTTACAATAAATTCTCTCAAGATGAGAGAGTCTCAAGTGCCATGGGATGTAGTACGATCTCCTACGATCACAAAATCCAGGGGTTACAATATATCTCATGACTTGAAAGTCATTAAGGGAGAGAGATGAGCTGCAAAAATTTTTCCTCTAACTTGCGTCAATAGTACTTTTATATCCTACAACACTCTGAGCCTTCCCGGGGTTGATTTAAGAATATTCCCATGTTATAAACCACCCTGTGGATTACACGATCGGAATTCCAATTATTACATTACCAAGTCTAAAATAGCATTTCCTCTTAATTCCACCGTGTGTTCAGTATCCAGTTACGGGTTCCACGTACTAATCTCTGATGCTTCAGAAATGTACTGTATTGTTTCAAGATCAAGTCATAATAACAAATAGGATATTAGCAGGAAAATCGGATGACAAAAATGTTATTGGAATCATTGTCAAATCTTGTTTTCTTCGTAGTGTATCATTCAAAAAGTCCCTTTTGACTTCCAACCCTTTGCAGACATCTGCTCTTGAAGGGAAAACTGTTGGAATTGGGCTATGCCTTAATTAAAGAAATGCCTGTGAAATTTCTGATTTTTTTCCCACTCTCTCATATACAACAACCCACATAATTTGGTAATTTGTGAGATTCTCCTCTCCCGCTCTCTCTCTCTCTGTCTCTCTCTCTCTCTCTCTCTCTCACTCACTCTTCTTCCTCCAAGGATTCTGAAAGTTCCATTGTCAATTCTATATTTGCATTTGTTCACCAATTTTTACGAGGAATTCGTGACTTGGATTTACCCATTAAGGAAATCGGCTGTGATAAAAGCTGTTTTTATGGTATTTCTACAGAGCTGGTGTTGGTAAAATCATTTTTCGTCATAATAAATTTTCATGAGTGTTTTAATTATTGCTTGCTTTATCACATGTATATCTCACAATTCAAATAATCTCAGTCAGCGCTCGGGTACTTATTCAAGCTTCTTTTCCTCCTCATTCCTTTCGTCAAGCTTCAACGACAAGGGTCATTCCGGTAAAACATTTTTCTCATAAAACTATTCACCATGAGACTATTATTAGTCACATTTAAAAAACCCCTACTTCCCTGGTCTTTATAGTCATATATATTTGAGGGTATGCTCAAATTTGAATGTTTGATTAGAGATACCGAAAAACCATTTCCAGTGCTACTCACAGAGGCCTAGGCCTGCCCTCGTCCTTCCAAACGAACTATGAGTGAGAGTCGTGATCATAGGAGCGCAGCAAGAGTCCAACTGCACAGTACACAGGATGCATGTCGTTAGGTTCCCAAGCACTCAGTAACATATGAGCAGTCACTGTCAAAACGTAGTCTTGAACAGGAACAAATCTTTCCATGTTGTAATTATCACCAATTTAACGCAAACCTGAATTTTTCATAAGAACTCCCATCAGCCTGCAAATTCAAGGCTTACCATGGACACACATACTAAATTTATATTCAGAAGGCAATGTTGCCATCCAATGCTTAATTTTTAGTCCGGTTCTGACGGCTTGTTAGAATTTACCACAAGGTTCGACTGAGTCAACTTGATTAGAGACGTAGTCATAGTAGTAGTAGTAGTAGTAGTAGTAGTATCAAAAATAATATGGAAGGGAATTGTGACTTTATGGTCACATATTGATTTAAGGGGTAAAAATATTTTAGGGTGTGGGCCCTTATTATATAATTACAGAAATATCGACAGGCCTGTATTTATTGCGTCCAGGTATGTGTATAACGGCGTGGGATAGAGATCATTTCCCCCCAAAAATGTACACAGGAAATAATAAATTAGGCGTGGAGGAAATCCACGTCGTGACGATAAAAGTTTCTGCGAATTTGATTAATTAATAAAAAGAAGCTTGTGAAATGGTGAGACGGAACCAGCCCAATAAGTGGAGTAGTAGTGAAGCTGTGAAAATAAACTTGTGGAAATGTTTACGAGGGATTGATTGAAACTGCTGGGAAGGTGGAGTGGTGGAAAATTGAGGAATTTTATGAGTTGTATTAAGATTGGTCAAGGAGTAGATATAGAGAATGGTTAGGGTAATAATTAATGAAAATGGTACACATTGGGGTCAGGAAATTTATCAGTAATAATACACTGATCCATTTTGTGACATTTTATGATGCCGGAGATGGCTTTTTTCTTACAAGTAAATGAGTAATGCGGGGAATCATATAGGGTCATAAAATTGTTAGTAATCAGGTCGGTCAATAACATCATCTCACTATATACACCTTCTGATTGTTTTCCTTACTCTCTCACTAGTCCTCACTGTTACGTTATGACTTGACTCAATTTTGTAAACTCACTATGTATCCCATATGGTATAAGGAGAGCTCTTGAAGCAGCCTGACTCGTTGAAGTGCAAGGATCGTATTAAGGAGAGAAATCATGTTTAGATTTATGCAAAAGATTTTAGACTGGTTGGACTCTCTGACTGAATATCATTATTGATTTAGTTTACATATGAGCCCATTACACACACACATTATCTGGATTTAACTATGTGTCTACTTTATATTTAAAGTTAGTGTCTATAAATTATTAAATAAATTCATGTTTTCATTGAGCATAACACTCTCAGGTACTGGCCATGTGACAAATGGGGGCATAAAATCCTCCAACATAGGAATTATATGATTGTTATTGTAGGGGAAAGAAGTAAATAAAATTTGTGAACAATGAGCAGATTGAATATTTGTGGAAAATAAAAATATCGTAAAATATAATGAATTGAGAAATGTCTCAGAATTGAGGCACTCACTCGGTGTGGAAAATCATAGTATAAAAAGTTTTTCCGCACTCAACACCCATATTAATAAAAGTATGGGCTCCCTATACCACAAGCTCCCAGTCCTGTACCGTGCATATGTAATTACATATATCAAGGTACAGGCAAAAATTGACACGACACATACATACACACACACACACATACACACACACACATATATATATATATATGGATGGAGTTGCAGAGCCCATAGGATAATTTGTTACTGCAGGGATATTAAAAGAGGGAAGAAGTGCATAAGGGAAAGGCTATAAAAATGTAAAACTGGATTAAGTTAAAAAGTTAAGACGAAATCAAATGAAGGGGAGAGATCGAGGGAGAGAGAAAGAGATGCCGAGGAGATCAGGAGCTGTAAAACAAGAAAATATGTACCATCAGGTTGACGTTATGTCTGCCCTGAACTGCCTCAGTATGATTTCCATTGCGATGAATAAGTGGCCTAACCACCATTAAAATTCCCCAAAATGATTGGACAGACACTAATTAGGAGCCCCACTCAGATTTCCAGAAATTATTCCCCTTATAAATTGCTGGTAAAATATCACTAAATCCGATGCTTTTCCTTCTCTCTTTTCTTCTTCCTCAGTCCGTCTCTCTCTCTCTCTCTCTCTCTCTCTCTCACTGTCTCTCTCTCTCTCTCCCTCCTTTCTACCACTCGTGGAGTTAATAGTGATGATGCTTAGGTTTGGTCATATCATAACACGCTATATATGCGTAGTGTGTTTTGTTGTTGGTGAGCGTGAATTGAGTGTGTACAAAAGTGCACTAAGTGGACGAGCACAATGGCTTGCAATACATAGAAACCAAACCAGCCCACATAAATTTATCAGAAAATGTCAATTTTGCCAGAAAAAACACTTTTTTCACTCGTTGGCTGAGCTTTCGGAATGAAAAACTGGTTTGACTGGGGCGTTGTCTCTCCAAATCCACTCTGGGAAAACTATTCAAGCACATTACATTACATTATACATTTTCTGCCGATAAAAAGTAGGATTTTAGTTTGAAATCGAACACTTGGAGAACCAAACGGAAAGAATAACAGGGCTGCGGAACCTTAACAACAGTAACAAGAGGAAGATGAGTCTCAGTCAGCTCGTCCCTTATAGTCCGTATATGTCGGGCCTAAAGAGAGAGAGAGAGAGAGAGAGAGAGAGAGAGAGAGAGAGAGGCCCATGCATATGTATTCTAATTACTTATAACCCACACCGGACCCAGGGGACAAGGTTCCTTTGGACTTTTCACGACTCTCCTTCTGCTCACATTATTAACAATTATACTCCAGTCCTTGTCTTTCGTCACCAGCTCTCCACTGCCATAATATACTACTGAGCTTTGAGATTCATTCATATAAATCTCCTATAACTTGTTTTATCTCCAGCCTCGTCATCCCCTATCAATACAAATTGTACTGCCCAATGCCCCATCACCCCAGACTTATTTTCTACTCTAAATTTTTCTTCCCTAAGACTATCCTACATATGTATAGATAGATACTACTATGGGCATACCATACTACATGCAGGACCACTCACTACTACACAGCCTGTCAGTCTCCTCAGAGTATCTTTCCTTGGAGAATTCTTCAGTCGGGCTGACCATACTAATACTTTTGAAGGAAAACAAAAGGAGCAAATGAGTGTCAAACGAACCCAAACCCATTTCTCTCTCCTTTTGAGTTCCTTGAGAGACAGAGTCATTGAATGCACACGCATTTGTTCGATAGCCTACACAAGTATCTATCTATATGTATGTATCTACATATAGTTATGGTAGTCTTCCCTCTCTTTGAAATAAAATAATCTTATTCTTATACTCCCAGACCACATTGCTACACTGAACCATTAAATTACACGTATTGTTTTCAATTGTGAGACGAGGACTGACTGCGAATGCGATTTATCTATATTCCTATTATAACTTCTCGATTACGAGACATTAACATTCCCACATAGATTTTTATGATACACTGCAACACATGGATTGCCTGAGACACTCCGAGCATCATTTACAGGTGCACTCTCTTACCATGGGGTGTGTTCTTAATTCCTTGTAATAGCTAAATTGAAATGGTTCTGTGTGATGTTATTGTAGTCTCCAACAACTTGTTTCAAAGGACGGAGTTGACTGCATAATAGTTCATTTGACTCTTTGAGTCTCTCCACACACAGTCCCATTTATATTTACTATTATTACCCATAAACAAAGGGGTAGTGTGGTAGTAGTACATATACGGAGGTATGCGTCGGGCTGGATGCTATTTCTTGGAGGGAAGATGAGAGAGAGAGAGAGAGAGGAAAAGAGAAATGATAAGACTGGTACACACACATACATACACTCACACACACTTCCCGAGAGAAGACCAGGGAAAGACAGAAAAAGGATATAAAAAGGCAAGTGTTTTTGCTCTCTATGTCCTATCGAAATTTTCTTAAATTGAAACGATGGGTTTAAAAGGGTGCTTGAAAGGCTTGGAGCTATCTCAAGTTTTACTGTGACTGGTTCCGTGTGTACACACACACAGACAGATACAAGGTAGCTAGACAGAGCGTTGGGACTTGTATGTAATTATTACACTGGTCAAATGTAGCCGAGGCAAAAGCTCAGGGGTGGTGCATATATATGCACTGGTGATTAGTGTGGCGAGCAATAGATTGACGAGTTCACTCCGATATATAGAGAAAACCATTTACAGTGTAATCATTTTATTTTACTGTTATTAAGCACTTTTTCAAGTTTGATCCTAATCAGTTAATTGCCTTGTAATCCAAGTTCGGCTCTTTCAAGGCGTCATGCCGTTTCCAGTTTTGATCATTTTTCTTCTGATTGGAAAAATTAACAGCGTTTCTCTTTTCTCAAGTCTCTCCCTAAACCAGAGTTTAGAGCATCCAGTTTTATACTGTATACCCACTGGTTCTATTTCCCTGAGAAGCTCCGTAGTATACATGTCCGTTGTGGACTCATATATAAGTTATTGGCGAGGACTGAAGGAAGGGAAGGCCAGAGACATGAATATGCATTGCCCGCATACTAATAGAGAGTTGATGGAGAAAAATATATAGTGGATGATGTGCAGCCCCCTCCCATATATAACCTGTCGTGCTTTTTACGGTAGCTAACCAGAAAAAGTACCTGTACATTCCATATGTACACTACCGCGACGGAGCGTGTGTGTGTGAGTGTGTATGTTTGTGTGGAGGTATACATGTAGATAAAATAATTAAATATAGCTATAAACAATTGACTACATGATGAGGTTGAGAGCTTATTACATTCCCAAGTCTTGTCCCAGTGATGTTTTCCATAGATACTGAAGAATTAGTGAGCTACTCAGAATCAGTTAAACTTAACAAATAGAATGCCATTTTTCATTTGTTGTGGGCACAATCAAATTATTGCTCTCGTTCCTGCTACCGTCCGTGCATGTGTGAGTGTTGTGAGGGGAAAACGTCCACCTCCTCCTTATTACTGCACAAAAGTTATGACAGACATTGTGAGGGTCCCAAAAGACGATTGCATCTCTTTTTCTGTATTCCGTCCACATAGGTTTCATGCTGCAGAATACCAAAAAATTCTCAATGACTCTGCTCCGTTTCCCTGTTGCAAAAGTAGTAGTAAAAATCAGGAGCAAATTTTATGTCCCAGGGAGATCTAGCAGGAGAGCTGGGGTGAGAGAGAGAGAGAGAGAGAGAGAGACTTTAAGACTTGGAGGAACTGAGGAGGGCGAATAATATGTTTAAAATGTGAATGTGCAAAATAGTCAAGATTTTATGTGTGTGTGTGTGTGTGTGTATTTGTATGTAGATGAACCACCGACGATGAAGTACAGGTGTAATAAAATATAAAGTCAGTGAGGAATTTGTAGAGAGTAGGTAACCCCAGATAGGATCTTGATATCAATATTTTCGTTAAAAACCAGACATTCCGGGTCATAACTACGCGGGTGGTTTGACTAGAATTAAATTGGAAATTGGAAGAGATTATTATGTATACAGGAGAGAGCCACAGGTTTCCTTTCGTTTCGTGTTGATTATTAGAATTTAGCTTGGCAGGCGTAAATGCAGTCTGGTAAATACCGTCTAAGTGAGATATAGCGTGCATATACAGTCTAAGTATATGAGATCCCTGGGACATAAATAAATACATACACAGAGAAGAAAAAAAACATGCCGTAAATATAAGAACACGGGCTGTACTTCAAAAGCCAGCTGTATCTATATGAATGTGTGCAGGGGCTTGGACCCAAGTGACGTCGACTTTTAAAGGTAAGTACACCCCAACGGTCGTTTAGACTCACAAGACACAGACACGTAACAACAGCCGTAATAATAATAAGCAGGAGGTGAAGATATCCACTGATATTGATATTGATATGAAAGCATGCATTATGCTGAAAAATATTACAAGTGTCTCGGCCACACCGCTCCGTATAGTCACTACACAATGTCTCTCTGCAGTTTGAGGACGAAGGTGCATACTGAGACATATATCTACAGTATAGAGTGTGAAGTATATGTATCTCCTACTCTCCCTATATGCCAAAGCCTCAGAGTCTTGGGAGAGGGAGAGAGAGAGAGAGAGACAAGTATGAAAAGAAAAACAGATTATTATTATTGAACCCATGCATGTTTTAGTAATGGTATAGTTACGGCTGTGGCCCAATTTTCTAAAAGTTTTTGTTATTTATGCGAAGAAAAACCTTTAGTGTAACATACAGAAGGCACTAAAATGATAGGGAGGTCCCAATAGAGTGCTTGATGTGTACAAAGCATCATTGAATACAATAATAATACTCAAAGCTGATAGGGAGAGAAAAAAAATGGAGGAAAAATTATATCTATATCTTTCCCTTCCCCAAAACTAATTATGCACTCAAGAATCAAACCTTATCGGACAAAATTGCTCTGTAGATTTTGATTTTATATGAAAGAATAGTTCTACAACTCAAATTGCATTTTTACTTTGCTCAAGAACCCCTGCATTATAACACTTGGTAGGGAGCAGTTGGCAGAAGAGTTACGTATAAGCCGTCCAAGTATTTATGTACAGTGGCATGTCCAAGGATACGAGAATCCTATCACAGAGGGATGCACAGCTTTAAACGAAGTAAAGTGTGTAATCACAATGAGGAATAACTACAATGTGTATTTTGTCTATCTAGTGAGTTTATTGCATGTAAGTCAAACGACGTACATGGGTAAAGTCAAACTCATATATCAATATGGATGGCCGGGGCGATAGAATAAGAAGACAGAGGAATCAACGGGGAAAAAATGTGAGAAAACTTGTTGGTCCAGTATTCGGCAGTAGCTGTGAGATGTTCTCTTGCTCTCGTCCCTCTCTCTCTCTCTCTCTCTCTCTCTCTCTCTCTCTCTCCTATGTTATACTTACACTACTTGAAATGGGAAGGTTTTTTGCCAATAGCAGCATTTGAAGTGACTAGATTTATGCGTTCGTTATAGATTCAAAAACTGTATTACTACTTATGCTCCTTCTGCTAACTATCTTACATAGGCAAACCTTTTAAAAAAATTACTACCTTTATTAAAATACACGAGTTCAAATTGTATTACATACACTTGGCTTTCCAAAGATTTACCGAGCCACGGCCATCTCTTCAGCCTTCTTCCCTCAACCATAGTCCATGACTTTGCACATGAGGCTTATTTAGCAGATAAGGCTACACGTACAAGTTTTATCTCACAGTGTACATAGTATGCATAGTTATGTATGTACATACATGGATAGGATAGGTATATTTTGCTACCAATAACTACCAAGGAGTTGTGCCGGACTCCCCATATAAACTACACTCACAACAAACAACAAGACGAAGAGTAGATAGATGCACGAAGGAGAAAAAATCATGATAATTCATCAAACAGAAATTTTTCAAGTGTCGAAAAGGAGAAATTTGATCGCCTTTTTTGGTTGCATATTTTGACCACGTTTTCCTTCCAACTCGTAGCAATAACTTAGTTATGTATAGATTCGTCCTCAGTCTCTCTCTCTCACAGGTTCCTGCTCAGAGACCCACCAATGTACGTACATATGGTGAGACTCTTTGAGTAGATGTACCAGTCCCTTGTATAATCCTTTTATTGACAACCCTGTGGATTTCATTCTAGCCATGTACAAACTGCCAACTTATTATAATTATTTTGTTCCTCTCAGCAGCCCCATATTATTTACATGTAAACTCATCGAGCAGGATACCTGCTACAAATATAGCCGCCTCGAAGGAGTCAAAGTAGTATACCTTTAAAAAAAAACTATAACGGAAAAATTGTTTAAACTGAGTCAGAGCTTTTGATACGTCCTGATCTGAGTTGAGTAAAGACATGGTCTGGGGTAGAGAAGTTAACCAGGAGTGAACTTGTAAGTCAAACTGTATCCATTCAAGTTAACTTCTTCATTTGACTCTGATGATAATCCTGGGATATTCTGGCAGACTGGTTCGACATCCCTAGGACTATTATTGTGGAGCAAGAGTGGATTTTACACCAACAACTCCCAGTAACTCATAAATGCAATCGACGTAAATAGGAAATGAACATTGGCTATGAATACAGCAATTTACAGTGATTGGTTCTGAAGGGAACATTTGCATGTCAATGGATCAGAGTCTCACAGAGGTCTACATTTTCATCTAGTTTAGTCTCATTGTTAAGAATATTTGCTCCTTTTTTTTTTCTTATTTATCCCATGCATAATTTGCTCAGACTAATTTTTATTTCGTATTCAGTTCCTTCTCAACTGGCTCACCATCACTGTAGGAGCTGTCCATACAAGTCTGTTATAAAAGGGTTGTTTCAGAGATCGGCTCTCAGTAATAATTTCCCTCCCATAAAGGATCATGGGAATAAGGTGAAGTTGCCTTTGGAATACTAAAAACTCAAGTTTTTTTTCCCCATCCAATAGTGACAATTTCCTGATGGATGGCTGGGCAAAAACTAGAACTGTCACTATTTTAGATCCATTCTGGTTTACTGCAATTTTATGGCTACTCCAATAAAAACTTGTGGTTCGAGTAAAAATAATACGATTATTAGACCTGGAATCCATCTGATTGAGAACTAATTATCATTTCAAGAGCTGATGTCAGATATTCCTTGAGTTTCCTTGCTCTCGAATTGAGACGAAGGAGAATCGTTAGGGAACACATGGTAGGTTATATTTGGCCTTCCGCCAGGCATAAATCCTTGATTAAGACATGCTCTCCAGAATTGGATGGAAAGAAAGTTGAAAAGTTGGGAAAGAGTGTTATTATTATAATGAACTAAGTCCTCTAACATGAGTTGCTGGAAAAGGCCAAGTTATTATGGAAACATATGAACAACTTTACCTCACAAGGCTTTCCTGTTCACTTCCAATGCCCTGTTGTGTGCCTGTACTACAAGAGAGCCACATGTGTGTGTGTGTGTGTGTATATATTTTCTGGTCCGAGGGTTCTCGTTCTCACTCACACAGTGAGTCACTCCACATACATTGACGAGAGCCTCGCTTTCCACCGGCTATCAATGAGCCGGTGTAGGTACCTGAATGTTAAATTTAATACTTGCAAGCGGGCCGAATTTGATTACCGATGTTTTTCCTGAGAATCCAGTATAATTATTTACCTAAGGCTTCACTAGAATTAGTAGCACTGTATTAATGTACAAATTATTTTCAGGGGTTAATCATTAAGGTCTTCCAATTTTTTCCAAAGGAATGCCACTTTCATTTTTTGGCTTTGAAACCCTCAAACTAGATAAACCTTGTTTTTTCATTAGTCCATAATATTTTTCCTGTAGAGTTTTCTCTCTCTCTCTCTCTCTCTCTCTCTGTCTCTATCTATCTATCTCTCTCTCGCACTGGCTCTCTCACCCCTTGTTGAGTTATTAAGGTGTATACTTATGTACATGGAGTGAAAAATGGTAAGTTTTTCATGCTCATTCGGATTAGGACACGTGTTGAGAACATCATAATCAGGAAAAAAGAGTAAGAGTCGTCGGTCGATAAATAAGTATGTACTTTTCACTTGGAAACATCCAGTTAAATTATTACTGCTCCTGGGTAAAGTTTAAAGGCCTTTCATAATATAACTCATGACTTGCTCCATCTTATATCGACACTTCTTCCTTGATCCCGCAGCTCTCTGTGAGCACATGGGAGTTAGAGAGAGAGAGAGAGAGAGCATATCAAATATTCTGATTGAGCCCAGTCTCCCCAGCAGACACTACAGGATTTTTTGGGTTATTTAAAATGGGGAATCTTCCAGTGAACAGTTCATGTAATACTATATCTCTGTCTAGGGTTGATTATAAATTCAATGGGGTATCATCATACGCGGACGGAGTAAAGTCTTGGATTTGAGGTGTTTCTGTAGAATCCTGCATATAATGAATAAGTAATTAGTTCCTTTTGGCTCTTTCGCTCCTCCATAATTCCAATGGTTGGGTTTCGCTATGGAAACTTGAAATTCCTCCTTGGATTTATCCAGGAGACTCGGAGAGTGCGAGGGAGCATGAAAAACTCCAAAAAAAAGGAATTGGGAATAATTATTGTAATAAAGGTTAGAAAATGAGAGGACACATTTCCAACTGGGGTTTTTTCCCCCTCTCGTGGCAGAGTCTCCACTCGGAGCAATTCCCTTCGTAACCATTAGCAGAACATTAGCATTAGCATCCAGTAAATTGTAACGTACGCATATGGTCAGTTCCCATTGCTACATAGAACTTGAACCTTTGAAGCGGATTTGAAACAGAGTAATAGAAATCATAACAAATGGAGTCCTTCTATGCATAAGGAAATTAGATACGTAAACAATACAAGATCCAGGGAGTTGTAGAAGGTTTGTAATCATAACTTATTGTATGTCATGTGTGTGTGTGTGTGTGTGTGTGTGTGTGTGTGTGTGTGCTGGCATTGTTTTATTTCATGGGTTTTTGTCCATGGGAAGCTATTACTTTCATATGTAGAACTGTACGCACTATAACGCACTTAAGGTTGAATTTTTCAAGTGGAAGAGCAAATCAACTCAAAATGAATACAAATTGAGGGTTTTTAAGGAAAACCTGTTTGGCCCCCAAATTTTTTTATGAACTGGCTCTTCTTACAGTCCCTACTTCCTTAGAGTTCCAAAAAGCTACCTTATGTTCGATTGTAGACGATAGGAGCCCTTTCCCCGTCAGTTGTCTTCAACTCATTTAATTCCAGCGCAAAAACTCACGACTGTATTTATACCTCAAGTTACACAACAGCAGACGCTCTTGGCCCGAATAACATTTCTTAAAAGTAGGGATATCAACCCAAATACAACGATCGAAAATATAGTGACCCTTCCCTGACTCATTGTGCCTATTTGGTACAGTCTGAGCTCCAGTTAGAGTTTCTCAATAAGGCACAACCATCTAGTACTACTAATCTGTTTGGTCAAAGCTACCCCATAAAAAATACACATAATGTATACACACAGAAATATCTACAGTATAACTATCACATCTCTCTGGTTCCCTACTACACATTCGTATAATTCTCGGAGCAGTTTTATGTTTTACGATTGAAAATACGTTTCCATTAAAAATGCTCCCTCTCCATCAAGTCCCTACATATTGGGAGTATATAACTCCAGGTTGAGGCTGAGGAAAGCTCTCTATCCCGAACCTCCTCATCAACATCATGGACTTTACGAATTTATGTGTGGAGGTGCATTTTTCTCAACCATCAACGAGGGAACATGTACAAAATGTACAGTCATTTCTTGAGGAGTAACTACCTATTGGTACATATGTAGATACATACATTTGTATGCCAGAGTACGGGGAAGGAACCAGGGAAACGAAAGAAATTTACTGGGACTTTTGTATCATTACTTCTGATCTATGAGTGTTATACTATACAGATGTTTGTCTCCCTCCCTATGTCCAGTACCTTACCTTTCCCAGTTGACGTACTTATGTAAATATGTATGGAGATAGTACTTGGGAAGTAATAGAGAGTGTACCTTGTGAGACTGAGGCTGATGTTCTATGGAAACTACCACAGAGCTGAGGACTATGGAGATTTTCTCCGTATGAAATTACGCTCACAACTCTGAAATTAAATGAGTGGAGGGGAATTAATACTTTTTGTTTCTAAAAAATTGGATTGTAAATAAACTCGCCAGTTACCGTCTCCTGTGTAGGAACGCTCGCTCGTAAAGGAATTCATTATGAGCAGAACCGAGGGAGAAACGGTACAAGTGGCGAAGTTGGCTGGAGAGAGAGAGAGAGAGAGAGAGAGAGAGAGAGAGGGAGAGAGAGAGAGAGAGCCAGAAAAGGAAGAATAAAAAAAAATGTTTCATTTTTTTTGGTGAATTTTTTCGGACGTAAATTAACTCAACGTGAATTTCGTTCTGAGAATGGAGAAATTGTAGGGACAAGTAACTAGAAAACAAAGGCAGAGGTATAAATTTCCATTATATGTATTTCCTCGTGTAACAACAGATGTTTATTGTCTCTTCGAGTGTGAGTCAACAAATAGAACTCCCAAGCAAGTACTCCCCAGTAGTTATATGTTTAAGGGTTGGAGAGCCATACTATTATTACTATAGTAAGCAAAAAACCATGCATTATGCATTTCATTGTTAACTTCTGCTTGAGCTTTTAAAAAACAAGCTTTTTTCCATACACACAGTGACTGTATATCTATATACAAATCGTAAGCCGTCCTTGTCTAGTGTAAGTAGGAGTCGTATGGCTAGTATGCATATGTAGGTAGTGTGAGTAGTAGTCTTCCTTAAAACAGGAAATTAAAACCTTCAGTTCCTGACAGCGTGGAGAATTTTTAACGTAAAAAGTGTTTCCTCATACGTAATGAGTCACACTTAAGGACGACCTGGAAATAAGTTACTCTAGTGGAACCAACCTGATATGCAAAGAGAAAATAGGGAGCGTAATAGAGTGAAGTAGGTAGTAGCCAGGAACTTCCCTTCATTTGCCTATGTACCCCACAGTCATATATGTACGTACGGACCTTCCATTGAACACACACTATCTGGGAGTCATCTTATGTCCAATGCATATTAAGTCAACGTCAGCCTCCCAATTTGTTAACAGTTCCCAATTACTTATTTTCAGCACTGAGAGACGGACTTGTTCCGATGTTTTCAGTCCGCACGCCTTCCAAACACACACACACACACACATACGTGAGAAGAGACACATAACATAGAGGAATGAATTAGAAAGAACTGGAGCACCTACTTAAAAAAATACTTCCCCTCGAGACTCCACCACTAGAATATAGGGAGTGAAGAAAAATAGACGAAAGTCGTTTAGAAACGATAGAATCAATGAAAAATTACTCTTCCTCTATCTTCTTCCTTTACTCCTGAAAAGTTAAAGGATTGAAAAAAAAAATGGTTCTGGAAATTCTCTTGGAATTCAACTAAATTTCCCAAGCCACAGGAGTTACATGCATTTTTCTACCGACAATGTACATTCCAGCTCATTTTGAAAACTATTTGATTCATTGCCAAAATTAAAACTTTATATGCGAGTCTCTTATTTGTACAGTGTGAGTACGCAGGAGGTAGAGGTAACTCACATAAATACATATGTAGAGTACAAGTACGGGAGACAACAGAAAGTAATTTCCCTTTGCACTACCCTACAGAGAAATTGCCCTTATACTTATTGTTAGAACTCTGAGGAATGTTTCGTTTGTTTGCAAGGCTTCAGTCAATGAGTGCATACATTTGCTTGAGGCAAGTATTTTGAGTTTGGAGGTAGTAGACATAATATCTCACACCCGAGCCAAAACACTCCCTCATTTATGGACTAGTGATAAAATACATGGTGTAAATACTACTATTGGTACAAACAATGTATATTTGAATATTTACTTGAATTTAAGTAAAAAGATGTAGAATGGAAACCCAAAGGTATTTTAGTCCGAGCCCCATCTCTTTTCCCTTCTCATGTATGATGAGATGAGTCAGAGTGGATTTTAACCTGAGTACAGCCTGACATGAATGAATACATGGGGATAGCCTCACTTACTGCAAAAAGTTCCTCAATTTAAGAATTTTCCGCTGGTAAAAATATAACCATTGAGCCACAACAATAAGGAACCGTGTAAGATTTCCATGTGTAATTGTATTGTGACTTATGGGACGTCACACGGCTCAAGTCCTGGCAGGAAATAATGAAAAATATTATTTTAGGTAACAAAATTTCCCTCACATTCTCAGGTATCTACTACTACTAGTTAGGAAAGCTCATATTAATATGTGGAGTTTCCTTATATATATAAGTATATATCTAATTACCTGTATTTGTGCCTGTGTTTGTGCTTGCAGAGTTACAAAATATAGGCATATCAGTTTGGAGTTTATAGGGAGACGAGGCATTGGTATTAAAGGATCTTTGGATATTTCTATGAGGTTGCAAAAATCCAATTGTGCATAGCTTTTTCTTATGAAAGTCAGAATACTTGGAAACTCCGTCTGAATCGGCAATGGTTTGTGTACCAGGGGGCTCATGGGCTCTTGTACTACACATTATTATGGAAATGGAAATCTTATAATTTCTTTCACACTCAGTCCGGACGTAGAATTAATCTAACAACCTGAAAGTCAACGTGTATTTTTAGTATGGGTCTCTTTGGGCAGGGTGCTTTTTATGGAAGGAAATAGTGTGAAAAAGAGGGGGTACAACCAACCACGTATCAATGGAACAACAAGGAGAAGAAGAAACCATGAATATGTAATCACTCTACTTAGAGTCCAATTCTGTTGGGGTTTTCGTTTTGGTCATTGGCATACATGAATAACTGATTCGTGGGTTAAATCTGGTTTTCTGCATGCTTCCTAATATATTCATATAGAGACCTAACTCTCTTCCATTTCAATATTTTTTTTTACTTATTCTCCACATTCAAAGTAACACCATATTCTGGATTTGAATCGAATGAACTGAGAATTTGACTTGTTACATTTGTTTTATCATTTTCCCTCTTCCCTCTCTCTCTCTCTCTCTCTCAAGACGTGTGTACCTTTCCTCTGTTTTATGAGTTTGTCTATGTGCTGTGCCTTCTCATAACTATCGACTCGTTTTATTTATCTGCAATGTTTCACACTCATCATCAGCGCCATCATCATCATCATCATTTTCATGCGTATTCATTCCTCACGTCTCCTGACTACAGTATATCTTTTCTTTTTACTGTCAAAACTATTTTTTTTCCTCTAGCTAAAAAATCCTCCGAGAGTCATCTCACTCTCGAAGGTATGCACGTATGGAAGGGATCCCCAAGTTTTTCTGTGTATCATAATTGTGCATAGATAACTGTATTGACAATACAAAACACACCTACGGTTTTTAATTCACGTGTTCTCTTTCCCCATCTTGTTATTATTTCCCAGAGTTCACAAACCAATAATGAGTTGTAAAACCATTGAAGTTTAGGTGGAAAAACTTTCTCACCCTTTACGATAATTTTACGCGTTTTTCTCCTCAAAGTTTGTATACATTTTTAAAAACCATTACCATTCCTTCAACTTCAGTCATGACAGGGAATGCAAACAATAGTATCAACAGGAGTAACTTGAGCAGTCAGTCAAAAGCCCAGCTTAGGGTAAAGAATTCCAATATATTTTTAAGATCAGCACCTATACAGTACATCTCTATATGTAATTATACATACGCATCCTTCTGTGTTTACCATCTTTTTTGGAAACGTACACAAGAATTTGAGAGGGAATGAGGGAAGAGATTGTTCCAAGGAAAGTGGTATGTATCTACACTCAGAGCCCCCCTCTATCTGTATATCCATACAGAGAGGGATAAGAAGTCAAGTTTTTGTAAAAGTTGAGACGTCCCAGTCGAGATATTTATGAGATGAGGAGATAAAAAGAATGGGAGACAGAAATGTCATTGGGACAGCCAAAATCAGATTAATAGACCGTTTATCTGTTCAAAAATTGGCTAAATAATTGGAAAGTTTAGAAATAGGAATGCTAATTCCGTGATTAAAAGAAAATAAAGAGATGTGGTGAAATTCTTATCGAAGACTCACACCAAGTAATAAATTTGCCACGTGTGAAGCCTTAATTACACTACTTCAATCGTCTTCTCCCTTGAATTCCCTTTGATACACCCATTACATAGGGTTTCCGAAAATTTGCAAATTTACAGCCCCAGAAGCGCAGGAGGAAAGCCCTTTTTCCCACATGTTGTATAGTTCCGCTCTAGCAATAAAAACTGTGACCATGCACGTCTCTCTCTCCCCGCAGTCCTATGTATATAGTCTCTCTCAAACTGCAGGCACTTCAACCTATACTCATACTTTGCGGTAGGGAAAAAATAAAGTGGGCCGGGAGTGTGAGAGAGAGAGAGAGTATACTCACACACATTGAATCAACGACTGTGGTTTATTTACTTGAGTACCCATTAAAGACACCGACAGTCATGTATCAGAGTTGTCAGGGAGGATTCATGTGAACTTGTCGACTTGCAAGAGTCTCTTCTCTCCAGATTGCACATTTATTTTCACAGATAGTTGGAAACGGGAAACTCAGAAAATCAGACAGAAAAATAAAAATGTTGTAAATATAGAACTATAGGTATAGCTACGGGATAAAGTATGGGGATGCTGAAAGACTCCTATCTCCTCTCTAGTGTCTCCTCCCGTTTGACTCCTGCAAACAAGTACACAGTGAGGAGTTCCCCACTTGTCTGTATGTACACTTGTTTTGACGGTCTCTGATACTGGTGTGGTAAGACAAACAGAGAACACTTGATCCGACTCGGGTGTGTATGTGTGTGTGTGTGTGTGTAGCTCTATGCACGACCCTGCTCCCACATCATAGGGCTACCTCCACTCTTGGAGATTGGAGGTGCAAATGCGTGAAATCCAAGCGAATCTATCTAAGCATTCCGGTTTTCCGGTGACTGCTCAGTCGAACCGCGGAGAGCCAATTCTTTGTCTGGATTTAATGAGTCGACGTGTGTGTTTCTTCGCACTGAAACGAGTCTTTTTTATCTTCATCTCATCAACATCCGAGAGAAAATCTTGGCTATGCTGCCTTTCCCCGGCATTAAATTCAGCTTGGATCTTCTTCTTCTCTCCTCTCTATCTCCTCCTCACTATTTCTCTTTCTATCTTCAACATAGATATATCTACATGAATATCTCCTTCCCTATAAGCTCCTGCACTGAGCTTCGCAAAGGATGGTATTTGACGCTGAAGCTACATACTATGTATGAGTACTATACTTGTGGGACTTCACAGTAGTCCTCTTCCATGAACGTATGGGTAACTGTACGTGATGGTGACTGTACGTACCCATGAAGTTGTAAAGCTACCCTCACCACAACAACTCTACCCAACTGTCTCCCTGTCGGTATCCAGGAGCTCTCTACTGTATACTGAGTGCGAGAGAGAGAGAGAGAGAGAGAGAGATTTTGTGACGAACTACAAATCTGCGTTACAAATGATACAGGTTAAATGTTACGCAGAGATTCGTAAACATTAACGTAGTTTCCTTACAGATCTCGCTATTTACTCTTCATTTACAGCTGTACGACACTTCCCTTGTTATTAAGCGTGTCCAACTAGTACATACACACTTGGAAGCTATCTGTAAAGTATATGCTTGGAATTCTCAGTCTCCGTTTGTAATCCCTTAAAATTAGCTAAAACCAAAAAGTGGCATTCTACAGCGGAGCTTCCCATCTCACACACACACACACACACACACACCACATTCGGAGTCATTTAATGATGTAGACCCAGGAGACGTGTGTGTGTGTAGGATTTGGTGGAACACTCGGGAGAATGCGATAAAATTGAGTAAAAAATTCTCGTTAAAATTGCGAAAATTGTGCCAAAATATCTTTCAACGTGTAATCTTGACTAAAATACATTTTTCTAACTAATGCTAATGCCTCGCTTAATGATGTGTTTCCCCGTATTCCCAAACGAAGCTCTCTTTCCCTGATCGTTCTGTTGTCCTTGTGTGCTCATATATATACATATGCTCATTCTTTCTCGGTCCATAATGTGCACTTTTATGTAGATTGGGAATGGAAAAGGCAAGTCTTTTCCTCTCTTCCAACTCTTTTTCTGTGGCTTCCGGTCTTTTTTTTTGCTCCTCGGTGAAATTTGTACTTGTTCCATGGGAGGAGGTATGCAGGCTCTTAAATAGGAAGTGCTATTATATTGTACCTTGTTAAAAAGGAGAGAACGGAAAAATTGTATTCTTTGGATTTTTTTTCCCCTGCTCTTATATACGAGCTGGTGTATGTATGTATGTATGTGTTTTTGGAGGAGCTGTGTGTATTGATGAGCAGGGCTGTTGTTGAGACCAGTAGAGAGATATGTGTGGATGAGGAAGAAGGGAGGCAGACGAGGGAATAATGTGGGAAGGAATGGAAAAGTCGGCAACTTTCTTGATAGGTGGTGTATATAACCGTATGGGCATAGATAATAGATGAGTTGTAATGACTCGTTAGATCATGGAAGAAGGAATAAAAAGAGGATTCAAGCCAGCTGCGATAATGAAATGTCAGTGAGGACGATTTTAGATATTATTCATCTGGAAAGCCGGCGTTTTTCTCTCCTCAAATACTTACTCGCATATTTACAGAACACAAGTGGATCAACTAGGCATGCAGAGAGAACATTGAGAATGAATAACATTTGACTTTCTGTCCCATTCATGCAATCTACAGTGTGTTGTGTATGTGTGTTGTGTGTGTGTGTGTGTGTGTGTGTGTATGTGTGTGTGTGTGTATCTACAAGTGAGTCAGAAGCTCAAGTACTAATTATTGTACTCGTGGAATTACATGCATGAGCACTAGTATTATAGCAACTGTGTATAAGTAACTCAACACGCAACAACATCGTCACAAGGATAGGCAGTCGAAGGGAGAGAGAGAGAGAGAGATGGAAGCTGTACATATGCAAAAGATACAAGAATACATGATAATACCAATTTTCAACACAGAACCTTTCTTCCTTTTTCCTTTTTGCCTAAACAGCTCATGTAAAGCTGGACTGACAATCGAAATCCCAGTCTTTAAAAAATCTACATGTCTGCTCAAACTAATGTACAATATCCGTGCAGATGCATGGGAGAGCATTAGACTTGTCCCTTCTTCTGAAGGTTCTGTCTCTCAACTCTCACTCGCACTCGGGCTCATTCATAGATGAGCCGAGTTACAACTCATTCATTTAATTCCATGCTTTACAATGTTAGAGCAAGGAGCAAGTCCTCAATAAATAAAGTGATCTGACACACACACACACATACACAAACACACACACACACACACACACACACACGTATACACAAGATGAGCATAGAGACAATTCAGCAAAAGCCTCACTGTCTCTGCTAGACCAGGATAGTCCATTCATGTTTTTGCTCAAGTGTAAACTGCTCAAGTCGCTCTTAAAAAGGAAATTATTACGACTTCCTAATCATTCTCAATACACAGCAAACGATTGAACGCAGTCGCAAAACTGTAACATCTGGAAACAACAATGCATAATAAAAATTGAAATCGCCATTTAAGGAAGTGTCCATGATGAACCGCACATGTTCATCTACCATGAGCATAATGTGTACTCGTTTCAGTTTTCTCAGCCACATTTCATATGTTCAGCTCAAAATTCACAACTCAACTGTGGGTATGCCAGCCATCTCTTTATTTACTTCTAATGGTCTTTTTGCTAGGGCGAACAATAACTACGAACTGTGATCTTAATTACCACATTGAGACACACACACACACACACACAAGCAGAACCACAAATGTACATATCCTCACAGCCCTCGAGTATATATATTGTCTGTACTCTCACAACCTTGTTTGTACTCGTTAGAGTTCAAAATGAACAGGATTGCTTGAGTTTATTGTAATTTAACGAAACATGACGGTCAAGCCTTTGTATTGAGTGAAACAATTAGTGAAACATTTTAGTTAAGCATTTTCGTCTATAAATTATATTAAGATATTACAATTTCACAGATCCTGGCATGAGCCCAGTGTGTGTATTATGATAACTGGTTAGAGTGAACATCCCAAATCTTAAGTTGTCTCTTAAATAGTTTTATCTTCCTTCGAAAGATAAACTAGTTACGGATAAAAGCAAGTCTTATTTATTGAGCCAGGGCTGGGTTCTGAAAGACAGTTCGTCTAGCTATTATTGGTAGGGTAATCTCAAGGTAAAGACTTATAGATTTTCATCTTTTACTTGGAACATTATGTACAGACGACGTTGGGATTGTGGAGGCCATATAGGAAAAGGGCATTGTGTAAAGAAAAACCACACACACACACACACACACACACACAAATGAGCCACTTATAATGTGTCATTGAGTAAAGTTGAGTTACGATGAGTAAAGTTGGTTTTTTTTTCGTAAAAAGAGGAAGATGGAGATGGCGAGTTTTTTTTGGCATTTCAACTGAAAAGATGAAAAGGAGATTTTAAGTTTTCCGTCAATTTGACTCAATGCCAAGTCAATCTCTTGCATCTAAAGAAAAAAAGCGAAAGAAAGACTGAAAGAAACAAAAGACAATTCATCAATGACAAGGGAAATTTTTGGTGTCGGTTCATAGTAGATGTGTATATAGAGATGAGATTTTTTTAAAAACTAAAAATAAGTAAAGGAAAAGATCAAGAAGAAGAGGCAATCTTATCTGGTGTTATTCTTGGGAGGTGTCTCACACTCACAAACACACACGCTCCATACATTACCGCAGTCATCTGTAATGTTGGACTGTATTAAAAGTATGTATGTCTACGGTCCCATCCTCAGAGTACAGTCCTTATGCAGAGCCTGTGTCTCTGTATAGAGACACTACTAGTTTTTTTCCCCCCCACTTCATGAACTTGCCAACGGTTGATATTGTTCCTTCTTTCCTCATCCTTATGCCTACGTTATGAGTGCAGGGAAATAATAATACTTAAAATCAACCACTAAAGATTCTTGACTATACTTAGCTTATCCGCACGTTTACTCTTCAATTTCCATTCATTTAATTTCAACGTGAACCTCATCAAGCCTTGTATTAGAGGTATACCTCATTTAACCCATACGTCAGCAGTAGTAGTCATGCTTGTACTAAAGCTTGGAGATAGTTCCGACCCAAATGCTAATCTCCTGATGCAAAAGCCAGCGAGCAAACGACGACGAAAGGAGAAGAATATGTACAAAGGTGGGTGCATATGTATACCTCCCTATTATTCTTTACCTTCACGTATCAATTGCTCCAGAATGGATTACAAAAAGTGATATCTATTAGTAGTACGACAAAGCTCACACTCTCCACTCCGTACTTTCTAATACCTCCACTTAATGGGACCTTACTATTAGGAAGGTATACTCTTTAATCATTAAAAGCCCACATTTATTTTTTTCCACTCAATTTATCCAGAACTCACCGTGTGCCAGTTATAGTAGACACTTGTAAAAATGTAAACAAAAAAGGGAGAGAGATTTTTGTTAAAATTGAAACCTTGTTTAAGAGTCCCACACCATGGGATATTTGTACAATCAATTTATAATGATATGAAGCAATGACTCGAGTCCCTGCATATTGTCTCCGTGAATACATACACAATTGTGTATGCACGCTCTATGACCAGAGCCTATGAAGTATATTAAAAGCTACAAGGCACTTACTCACCACCATAATTTCCAAACGAAGCTGTCCTCGGAAGCAAAAAATCCAGAATATTTTTTCCCCCTCGTGCATTTTGGAGAACGTAGGTTAGATTTGAAAAGAGACTTGATTAGAAATGATTTTTTATTTGGCCTCCACATCGCTTTGCATGAAACTCTAGGAAAACATCCAGCACAGCCACATTGCTACAGAGAAACACCAAATGAATCTCAAATTGACGGGCGTGATGAAGCTTAAGAAAAGCTGAATTTCTTTAACTGTAATTTTTTTCAGAGAATTCAACCACTTCTCTCTGTACTACAAGAATAGAGCTCTTTTCTTACGGTTGCCTCCTCTCTTGTATCATGCAAACATTTGTATCTTTGTCCTGTACACTGGGACTGGTGATTCCTACTATCGAGGTGGTATACAGCCTAACTACTGGTGTAGTTGTGTGGTATGGTGGAAGTTGGGAAAATTTCCTAACTTAAACAATTCCTCGTACTTTGTCGCTGTAGGGCCAACGTGAAAATGCATTACTTTTATATCATTTTGGATTTTTTTACCCCTTGGAAAACATCTCGGGAAACACATACATAGGAAATTGCTGGTTTACTCAATACTGAAATCCTGACAAGTGTATCTCGTCCACGTATGACTGTACATTTACTATTCAAAATTCCGTATAAATATATATTCAATATACACACATATATATATATATATATATATATATATATATAGATATGGAACAATTCAAAAGAAATTCTCTGAAGAAAAGTGCATATAGCTCGGAACAAAATGTAGGATTGATGTTAAAACAGTTAGAATTGTGAATGCACAAGTACTCTTTAAATATATAAAGTGTATAGAGAGGATTCATGCTTTGAATAATAAAAATAATGACCTGAACAAGTTT
Organism: Allacma fusca; assembly: GCA_947179485.1. Classification (NCBI taxonomy): domain Eukaryota; kingdom Metazoa; phylum Arthropoda; class Collembola; order Symphypleona; family Sminthuridae; genus Allacma; species Allacma fusca. Next base: position 21,789,556 of record OX359250.1, on the reverse strand, counting down.
ATAGTAGGGTTGTGGATTCATTTCTTGGTTTTTCAAGATGAGGAAAATAGTCCCACTAATAGGGAAAAAATTTCTAGTTTCAGGGGATCATCATTGAGTGTGTACATATGGTGGAGTATGTTCCGTCTACAGTGGGATCCGAGAGGCTCAGCATGGGGAGTTTTCTGTAGTTTTATTCCCATAGTCGTAACTTACTGCCACAAGAGTATCGGCATGTTGACGGTTATGATTTACGAATCTATATAAGAAGTCCGTACATATGGACGTATGTAGTAGGTTGTGTCAGTTTACTCGTTAAGTTTTGATACAGAAACACTATCCCCGCATTCTGAGAATTCGTTTTTGAAGAATACAAGTTGTTAAGTTTGTTTGACTCACATCCGTCGTCAGGGAAGTTTTTATGCGAGCTTTATCATCTTACGAATATTATTTATTTTGTTTCAACTCCGTAAATGTTTAGTAGTTGTGTGAGCTGGTTCCATTTAGAGGATAGGATAGCCATATTCATGGGTCTTCATGAGAAGTCAGTCCATGTAATCATGAGAAGGACGGAGGGAGATGGAGATGAGAGAAGTGGAAAACGAGCTGGAAAAACTGATTACATGTTCATATTTGAGACTTTGTTTCTCTTAAAATTTATTTAATGACGATGCAGTATTTATTGAATTTATATTTTTAGTCGACAACAACTTGCTCGTAGCCTGGCTCTTCTCCCCTCTGTACGCAGTCCACATTTGTATGTACTTGCATATGTACGTATGTATGTCTGTGTGTGTGTATGTACGCATGTACAGTCTCATCTCATAAACATCCTCCTCTTACTTTAAGGTACAAGTGTAGCATGCACACTTTACCACCACCCACATCAAATTACACTTTGTAAGTCAATTCTCGAAGGTCAATTAAACGAAAGCAATTTAAAACCAGCAAGAATTTTCAGAGGGTAATCGAAAATACACCATAAACTGTGATTTGTGGTTGAATAAATAGAAAATAATATATTGAAGTTAGGGGTTTCTTCCTAGTCCCAGCCTACTCATGGAAACTGAGTCGGTATGTCAACTCACTCCTTTTTTCTCACAAGATGCGATAAAACTCACTGCATACTTTTCCAGCACTAATAATATAAATAATGTAAGTATTATTCCCATAAATCCTATCTCCCCACTTGCTTCACATACATATGAAATTGTCAAACTTCCTCTGACAAGGAACGTTTGCGGTTACAGTGAACTCCTCAGTTTTGAGTACTATTTACACTCAGTTACGAACGTTTGTAAGCTACTTGACGAGCTTTGGTGAGGTTACTTGCTGCTAAAAAGTCCTCAAGATTAGGCCAATCAGTCATTCCCTACATGATTAGCCCTCATATAAGAATTTATAGAATCGAATTTATATTAAACAAAATAACCAAATAATTGACAATAAATTAGTACTGCCGCACTGGGGCTTAAGGCCTCAACTCCACTGATACGTATGTACATATCTCCGTAATTACATACAGCCCGTTCGTACAATTTGTGAGTATACAAATTACTTGAGACTAACTATCGACTAGTAACTTATATCAGAGTTTCCCAGTAACCCTACAATAATTATATACTCTATCGCTCCATACACAAGAGGATTTTGTTTCTGCTCCAGTCACAGCTGAACATTTTACGGCTGATTCACAAGTCATAAAACTCGCTCTAATGTACCGCATTACCTAAAATATTACGATTAATCAGGAAATATGAACTCATCACAGAGACAAAAATACTAATATCATATTTTCTCCCAACCCTACGAATCCCCACTTCCATACTCAACACAACCAGCCAGTTCTGAATTATTGGTATGTAATAGGGAATAGGAGTATCTATCTAACCCTGTGTATGGAGATAGGATTGGGGGTTATAATATTGGAACTTGTAACATGGAGGATATAACCTCAGAAAAAAGGAGTAGTAGTAGAATCTTTTTAACGAAATGAAAAACCTGACACCCAATTTAATTTCTAAAATGGTTCATTTGCATGACGAAGGTTCTGTAAAAGTCGATTGACAAAATTGAGCTGATCGTGAGTGACGGAACCAGTTGAATGCATGTAATAGTTAGTGTATAAAATAGAGTAGTAGTAGCTCCCATAACATCCTTCCACCCCAGCCATCGTTACCATAAACGTAATGTTTTGAAGAGAAAAAAAAACCTCTGGATATTCGGTTGTCCCGTGAATTACATTGATCACACTTATGAATTGTTAATCGGAACATTCATCACGATAGGTGGAATGTCACTACAAAATGAATGTAAAGTTTTAAGGCTAAAAGGAGAATCTCTCCCAGAAAATACACAGGGAGAGAGTTGTTATGTTCTCAAATGAAACACATCCAGACACACACATCTATTCCAGAGACACATCAAGAACATAAATAAATGATAGATGATTTTTCACCCCTTTTTATGATTATGCAAATGATTCATCTGTCGGTCTGTCTTTCTCTCAATGTGTACTCCTACGGTCGTAGTAGTAGCCTGTTGTAGAGAGAGAGAGAGAGAGTGAGAGAGAAAAAAAAACTGAAGCAGGAGAGCCTATGCCAATCGGTCGCCCCAGCCGTTATTATTATGAATAAATAAAGTTCATCATGCATGGGACACATATATGTGACTTACATGGAAGGCTATATGTACGTCCCACACATGCAAACTTATTTTATCTTGCGTATCTTCAAATAATGCGAGCACCCTCTTAAACATATTGGGTTTGGACTTTTTTTTTGAACATTTCTGGTGGACACACTTTTTAAAGGCCTCGATCCTCTCCACTGAATTCTCGCTCTGGAAAGTTTACGCAAGTTAAACAAACATAAAACTATAGAAAGTCTACTCTCCCTTGTTATTACCACAGGAGTTTTCCCCATTTCAGACACGTACACGCTTTTGTCGGATTTTTCCTCCTCATAATTTCAAATTTCTCATCTTTTGTCTCCCGTGTGTGTGTTCGTCACAAGTATGAAAATAAATTCTAATTTAGATTCAAAAGTGTGGGGGAGAACAGCCGCCTGGGAAATTTTTATGGGGTAGTTTTAGTTTTTGAAAGAAAAAAAAAACATAATTCCGGAATTATCCCATAACAGGACTAAGAATTTGTATAATTCCTATTTATATTTCTTCTCATGTGGAGGCATATTGGATCACTACATTCAAATACAACGTGTCACGCACAATGCCACAGGAAAATGCACATGTGCTCCGCATTCATAGGCCAGGTATCTATCTGTCGACTATAGCCCGGGCTATGCCTTGTGTTTGCTAACAAGACCAGGGCGAATAAGTTTCGTGTGGAGAAATGAATCCATGGCAGATTATTATTATTGAGACGTTTACGCACGCAAGGGACAGAGGAATTGTAAAGGAAGGGGGTACGCCTTATGTGGTGCATGACTGGTGGAAGGAGTCCTAGCCTTTTGAAGGGAGCTGGGGCTGGGAGAGACTTGATGATTTTATGGAAACTGGTCTACCCAAGCTCGAAAGCTCTGGTAACCAACAGTCAGTACTTAAAGAGAGACACGTTTGTGCGTTACCGTCCCCCCAGTCAACAACAGTACAGTACTACTAGACAGGACTACTACTACTGCCTTTCGAAACTTAAGTAAACAAGTAAATTATGAATGGTTTTGATTCCATAGTGTAAAATGTAAGTGTTGTATTTGTTGTTGGAAGGGACTGGTCCTGGTGCGTAGTCGCAGATATGTGTCTCTCCGTGTGATTAGCATTGTTGTTTATTGCTGGAATTGTTTAATTTTTAATGAAAAAAAAAAGTTTTCAATGGAGGATTGCGACAAGTTTCGGGTGGTAGATTTCCAGTGGTAGTAAGGAGCACACGCCGGTCCATTTAGTGAGTTTGGTCAGAGACGTAGGAGAGACTATGGAAGGTTGTTTGTGACGGAGTGAATGTGAACGTGCACGTATAAATGGCTCTCATTTGACTATTCTCATCTGATGATTTATGATGAATGAGGCTCGGTAAAGGAAACAAAAGTGAAAACCAAGCCGGCTGACTTGTCTCTCTCTCTCTCTCTCTATCTCATTTGGGTTTTTAACGTGTGGAGCTCTGAAAATAATTTAAATAATTGTTACATGTGGACGGGCAAAGTGTATTTTAAAGTTGTGTGTGTTTGTATATCTATATGGGGGGAAGACATAAGCGTATGCATGAGCATTGGAAAGTGTCCTGCGTCGACAACTGCAGCCTCTACTATCGTTCCCGTATGCACGTCAGGTCCAGGTATAGGGAGAGACGCTCACATCTGTAGATATAGATGCAGACAAGTTATGGACTATTGTTAGAAAAATGACTAAAAATCCTGAATCTACTGGTACATCGGCGTTCTACGGATATTTTATGGAAATGGTATGCATATAGTCAGAAAGTTGTGAAGCTATTGCGTACTGTCAGTCTAATCAATGCATCCCTTCGGTTTCATTCTGAGAACGAGGCGCACTGGTACTTGAATGTTCTCATTATTTATATTTTTCCATACAAAAGTCGAATTTGCATAGATTTACATTAACGCTCATATTTTATTTTTACATTTTAATTTTATTTGTTGGGGTTTCTTTTCATTTTACTCTCTACCCAGTCTCTCTCTCTCTCTCTCTCTTTATGGATGGTATGTGTAAATGCGGAGGGCATTTTCCCTGGGATACGTTTCTTTAATGGGAGTGCTTCCAGTTTTGTTCTGCTTTCCTCTCTCTCTCTCTCTCTCTATCCTCTCTGTGTGTCTCTCTCACAATCAACTTTAAAACTACTCTCCTGCAACACGCTGGAAATATGTACGTGTCCTCCGTTTGGAACTTGCGTAAAGTTGTACACACACAGAGAGAGCCGTGGATTGATATACATGGAGCTATGTATTTCTATTAAAGTCCAGATGCATGATGGTTATGATTAACTTCCATGGCTCTGGCTTTCATGAATATTCTATTTCGGATTTTCAAAGGAAAAAATAATGTATTCTGATTTGGCAATGATTTATTTTATCTTTACATATTCATCTCACCAATGTGTCTTTTTTTTCTGTTGATTTTCAGAATGCATTGAACCGTGCAGTATTACCGATATTAATATCGTTTGGCCCACCTGGGTGAGCTCACCCGAACATTTTTCCGTTCTTAAAGTCATGTCAACCATTGCTGGTATGTTTTACATTCGGTCCGGCACACCAGGTCAAGATACGCCACCTTCAGGTATTTTACATTTTCAATATATCTATTGACACTCACTCTCCCAGCAGTCTGGTTACATTCAAAAAAACCCCCTTGATTTATTTGTGTGTGTCCTGTAGACCGGCACTGTACTAACTGCTCTATTTTAGCATCTGTAATGTCCATTCTCTCTCTCTCTCTCTTACTTTTTTTTTCCTCAAAAGAACATATCAAAATTAATAGTCAATTGTAAGGGGAAGTAAATTTTGTAATGAATTGTCATTAACCTAGACCTTTTACCTTGTTGATTTTCCCTCTCCCGTCATCTCAGCTTTGAATGGTTAAGGTGACTCTGATTGGCTAGTAGTAAATACGTACAGTGAAGTTCCTGCTCGTCACTTCACTGAAACTATACTACAGAAAGCAATGGTCCTAATCCTCAAAAGCTTGTATTGTGTTCTTGAGCCCTTGCTTTTTTTTTGCATGACTGGGGATAGATACATAGAGAGAAAGAGTGCTAGTCTCAAGTTGTTCTTCCGACTGGGAATCTCTCCTGTGAGGATTGAGGACTGAGTGAGGCTGCAGACAAAAAAGTTTGTAAGCACGTGCCGCTGGCTGAGAATTTATTATGCTGCTACACCTTTATTTTCCTATAAACATGCAATCCACGGTTATATCTCGTTACTTCTCATTACCTCCCGACAATGTCGGATTACTGGGATTGAGTCAGTCCTACATATTTACATATGTACATCTAAGATGGAAGTACTTCCTGTTTCCGTCATCACTCAAATTACCATAAGATTTTGGCTGGGGATACTGAGAAGTGTAAGAATAGGGAAAATAACCGCAGGAGGAGGAGGCATGGGGCTCTTTATCGTATTTAATTTCCAATTCCCACTGAACGATATGCTTCTTTTTTTTTTTGCATACTCTCAAGTTTATCGCGAGATGATACGGCCGCTCTTTTTGTTATAATTCCATCCCTGCATACATTAATACTCCTATGTTTCCCAGAATGAATGGTATATATTGGCAAAATGCTGGTCGTTTGGAGTCAATTGACTAAAATTAATGTTATCACATATTCCATATTTACATTAAAAGTTGGGAGGGAGCTTAGAGTGATTTTTTTCTCTCTCTCTCTCTCTCTCTTGCTATTAATGACCCCCTGACCATCCTGACCCTCCAGGAGAATGATAACCTTAGGGAAAGAATGATAAACAAATATTTTAAATGCTTAGGATGCTCCGTGGCAGAGTCAGAAAATAATCTCTCGGAAGATGATAATACCAGCTGCAGTGCGAGGTAGGTTTGAGAACGTTTATAATTTTACCGAAATATTTCCTTCGTGTCCATATGCCTGCTTTTTTTTTAAAAAATAAAAATAAATAAAAATATGAATAAAATGGGAAAAATTGAATTTTATTATGGGGGAGATAGTTAAATGAAAAATTCAATGCGGCATGGTATGGCACGGGGGAAGAAAAAAAGTAGTGTGCTGGTAGAACATTGCTGCTACGATCGATTTTTATTCTTGAAGTAATTGAAAATTGTGAACTCTGTATGTAGTGAGATGGGCTGTGACTTGACGGTTGCCCCATCCAAGGAATCTTCATTGTCGTCTAGGAAGAATAAAAGGAAGAATTTCATGCCGCGCAATATAATGGAGTATGCGGGTTCCGACGAAGAGGAGGACAATAACGCGGCAGTGCAACGAAATCGCCTCAATCACCATCACCGGCGTAACAATAATAACATTCGCATGGTGGATGCCGACGAGGAAGAAAATGACAATACTGAGAACGACAATGACATGGACATTGATTGTGGCGACCAAGAAGATGGAGATTTAGAGGATGATGTAGATAGACCGCTAGATCTAAGCGAAGTTCAAAATGGTAAAAAAATTGTACATTTTTAATTTTTTTCTCCGAATTTTTCGTACTACTTCTTTAAACTTTAGGGGTATATAGTCCTTAGCCGTCCCATAGGGTTGTGTATGTACGTAGTCGGCCCAGCTTCCATACCTTGATGAAAAGGTGGATTCCTCCCTGCTAACAGATTTTGTTTTTTTTTGTGCTCCATACGGGGTAGAACAATAATGGAGGGTTTTTTGATGATGGATTTCTTATTTAAATATTTCAGATTCAAAGTTTCTGTGGAGAAAACCCGAGTCGTTAATAAATCCCTTGCTTAGTATAAACCACAACAACAATAGTATAAGCAACAGTAACAATAACTCACAATCATCTCTACACAGTCCTCACCTGGGGAATAGTTTTGTTTTTGCCCCCATGGCCATGGACCTTCGGTTATCTAACTCACGACATAATAGTTCTCATGCCGAGGAGCTCTTTGAAGATCGATCAAATGATCTTATGATCAGCAGTACGAGCAGTAGCAATGCGAGCAATCATCATGGGATGCCTGCTGCTGGTGGTGGGACAGCTTTAACTGATTTTGCAGAATCCACCATGAAAGAACTCTTGGGACTCTACGGGATTGCTGAAAATCTCCGTCAAGGTAAGAATTTATTTTTCATTCGTTTATCTACACAAAACCCCACATGGAAGAGTTGTTCTCAAGTCCCATAGTTCAACTCTCTCCCCAAAGCATTTACTCTACTTCATTCCCAATTTGAGATAACTCTACCCCAATATCATCAGACACATACCATGTAAGGGTTTCCCTAATAAAGCTCAAACTTGCAAAGAACTTGACTCAAGATGATATAAGAATTTAGTACCAGGCAAAACATATTTATCTTGTAAATTAGTTTTTAAAAACATTTTAAATTAAAATTGTTTGAGGGTAAGAAAAAGATATACACAAAAGCTAGGATTTTTTCCCGCTGGACTGGACAGTCACATTATTTGAGAAGATGGGGAAAAAAGGTAAATTCATGAGAATTGAGTACTTTATGACTTTGAAAATGATCATGATGATGAGGCTGATGATGATGGGCAAAGCCTAACGACAGAATCTCTCTGAACAAAGACAGTTTTTGTGGGGAAAATCTCCGTCTGAATATTAATAAGAAAGACAGTCGTCATACATTTCAAGTTGGAGTAAGATTTTCGAGCAGAATAGAATCGAAAGGAGGAAAACGACAAGGCTCAGAAATCCCAAGTTGATAAATCCGACTTGGAGGGACGCTCTCGCTCCTCCTGACCAAAGATGGAAATGAGAAATGAGATGAAAAAAGACGAATGATAAAATGACTCAGCTAAAAAGTTTAACCTCTTCACTTCAATTCACTTCGCTCAACAAATCCAAATTCAAATCTCAATACTTTTTCAGAGTGTAGACACAAATGAGTGCATATGATGAGTAGGTACACCTAAAAGTTACACTGAGCCGTGCATACTCCTGGGACTCTCCAACTCTCACAGGCTCAAGCTTATACATATATGCACTCTCATAATTGTGTAACCACCTTCTGAGTCTTAAGCTGTTATATATCAGGCTAGTCTCCTCCTGATGATCACTTCTTTTCCTGAAGCATTACCATGGAAAAACTGAGGAATTTCATTTTTCACTGTGCATTAAGCCTTGGATCTATTGAGTCTGAACTTTTTAGGTGGTTTTTCTATAAGTCCCTCTGAAAATATCCTTTCAGTTGAGGCTCTATATCTATATACAGAGGTTCCATTAGTCTAAGCACAGTCAATGCTATTAGTTATATATGAGTTTGGTCACTCCAGTATTAGAGCAATGCCATGCTCACAGAGGAGACAGCGGGGGGACTCTGCATTCATTTAGGACATTATTGTCTCTAGAAGATAGTTAAGTAATGTTAGCACTAGAGTATTTACATTTGCATGAGGGCTCTAGGAAACTCTAGTGCCAGGAGGAACTCCAAGCCCAAGGATCTACTACATGCTGAGTGAAGACAGGAGACTGGATATATATAAAAATCCATAAGAGCAGATTAATGTTATCTTTCCTAAGAATAATAATAATAATAAATGATGAAATAAAGCACAGTTGAGTAGTACAAATTTGATGAGGTCGAATCTATTAACTAGATACATATGTCCATGTCCATGTCCATGTCCGTGTGTGTGTGTGTGTGTGTGTGTGTGTGTGTGTGTTTGCTGGGAAGGGAGCGTATATGTACATGAGGACTACACTTGTACCAGGCATGATGGGACATACACACTCAACTCATTTGTAATGATCAGAGTGAACTTGAATGTAAAAAGTGTTGCTCTGTTGAGACTCTTGATAGAGTTATGTGTATGTGAGGTATGTGTGTCAGGACTCGTCCATGTGCTGATGGTGAGGTGATGAAGAAGCGACCCCATAGCCTCTACAGTTGGTAGTAGCATGTTGGTCCGGGGTATTGTTACTCCCAGCATTATTATTATAGGAGATATTCCTCGTAAAAATAAAGCATTGCGGAGCTCTTGTTGTCGTTGGAATTATGAAGAGCACTGCGTGGCAACCCTTTATTATTATTATCATTAGTTGTATTATAAATTACAACTCTATGAGTCCCTGTCTGCATTGAGAAGTGTACACTAGAATTTCCTACCAGCAGCAGCAACAGCAACAGCAACAGCAGCCACAGCGCCCATAGCTTTAACACTTGTGGCATAAGTACGCAGAGTCCGTTAGGTCACACTGTTCCTATAGGACTTGCATGATTATGTTATAAGAGCAACTGCCTCTCTGCCAGGGCTAATAGATAGGCAAAAGATGAGAAAAAACCATTTGAACTCTCATGTGGAGAGGAAAACGAGAGAGAGAGAGAGAGAGAGAGAGTTGTATAAAAAAACACAACTCAACTTACGTTTGATCGTGTATTGTACTCTGTGCCTTACTTCATGTCACGTCCATTTTGACAAATTTCGAGCGGAGGGCTTGGGTTCAGAACGACTTAGTTTCCCCATACATTGCATTACAGGGATGCGTTAAAAAGGCAAAATATAAAAAAGGGCTTTACTTGATTGTGATAAGTTGGCAATGCATGCTCCTATCATACTGATCATCAGTCAGTGGAGAGTAGACATGCTGGAGGTTGAGTTGAGAGAAAGAGAGAGACTTTGAAAAACCTCAAGTATTACCTTCTGATGGACATATGCAGAGTGGTGTATACACAGAAGTTAAGTAAAGATGATGAGAATGATCATTTGATGCATACACTTTTTTGAGAGGTATTACCATCATGAAGGAGTACCGCTCTCCAAAAGCTAGACGATCATGGGGGTTAGATAATAGGTGGATGTGTACGCCAGTTGATTTTTCTTGTATGATTCTTCAACATGTGGATTACTCACTGTGTCTAACTTGATGATGATAAACTGATGAAGCTCAACAAGAGATGCCGAATGAGTGGAGAAGTGAAGAAGTGGAGTGGAAAGGATGCCTGAAATGAGAAATATCTTCCAGTCAAAGGGAATTATTCTTATTAATGGGGGTTTTCTGAACCTTTTTACGTCTTGGCAAACTTATCTTGTTTCCCTTCTTCCTTGTCTATACCACATCTCGTGTCACACTTAAATCTCACAGTCACTTTGGTGTCAACCCAGGACTTGTTCGTCAGTAAAAATAACGCTGAATATATAACGCACATTGCCACGGACGAGAAAAAACTATAAAAAAAATCCTCCAACCCAAAAAAAAAATATATATATCCCTCATTTTCATTCCAATTCCAACATCACTGTAAACATAACCCTCGGATCCCATTTACTCCAATGTAGCTAATTTTCAGCAATTAAAATCATCCTTCGAAATTGCACATTCATGCAATCCTGCAATTCATCCCCAGAAAACCAACACAAGTTCATTTACTACAGCAGTGCGTGATTATGGCTTGTGAACAATCTTCATAGGGTGTTTATTGTACTACTATAATACACCCACCTTCAGTGGAAAGCGTGGCCTCGAACAAGATTCAAGTCCGTGGTGATGTGACTTGAGTGTTGGAGGGATATAATAGTTTTGTGATTCACTTTCAGTCATTGGGGAAATATTTCACTGTAAACCTTATTAGTTTTAATTGTCGAGTGAAGGATGCTGTCTTAATTCCCCATAGGGCTTAGGAACCTTTACGTGTAGATGGGTTGCTTACATTAAACCGAGACACTTATGACTCTTCTGGGACATATAAAATCTATAAACTCCTTCATCCACTATATAGCTCACATGTGTCAGCTATATCATGTTCTCCTTGTAATTGTCAATAATGGCTTGCATTTAGTTATGCCAGCTCTTTATGGAGGGTTGGGGCATTAGGACTGTAGAAAAAGGGCTACTCTCCCAATGCAGTAAGCTCTGCACAGCTCCTGCTGCAGGAGGGAGATGGGAAGAGATGGGATAAATGTAATTTTAAAACAGCCGATAAGTTGATACTGGAAAAGTGTCAATACTTATATGACATGACTGACATGCCAGGGTCGTAAACGATGCCCAATGTATACACAAATACAAGCAAATGTATAATTAAAGGATCAATCAGTCCTCTCGTAAGGCGATCCGCTTGAACAATGTCTCTCTTTAACAGTGCACACTCACATATAATTACATATGTAATTACATTACACACATATCCCTCCGCAGTCGTATATGTACATACGACTCTCCACAGATGATTGGGATTTTTTCAAACTAGCATGTTTCCTTAATGACAGCAGCCCAGTCTTTATGTAACTTAGGGAGCCTAAGGTGTATCTATCCGTATGCAAGAAATAAGGATTTAAAATCTTTAGAAAGACCGAAGGACATGAAGACAGTTTGTTGATTCGCATCATTGCCTCAGTTGTATGGTCCATATTTTGTGAAATATCTCCAACAGTAATAATTATAGTTTTATATGGATAGAGTACAATTAAGAGTCTCAGCTCCAGCCATTACCCAACATTGTGCATGGATTTGAGAAAAAAGTGAGGAAAAGAAGCTTAATAATCAATAAGTACGTGGTGGGGGAAAAAAGAGCAGAATGTTGAAAGACGCTTAATTCCGAGCATCTTTTAAAGTGAAATCTCATCCGAAAAAAGTATGAATAGGTCAATTTATAGAGGCGTTGCTGGAAGGCAACTTCATTGGATTATTGCATCTCTGAAAGAGTTAAAAGTATGCGTTGTTTTCAATTTCTTTTGGTACAGGCATCAGGGCTATATTTATATGTATCTTCACTGTGACGCTCAGATTCTCTATTGCTGAACATCTGACAATGATGTTTCCCCCTCTTCAAGTATTCCTTTTCTGTGTAATACTTCAGCCCTCATGGTCCTTGTACATATATGTATATATGTACTTTGTAGCGCACACATACACACACACACACACACACACACACGCATACACAGATCCCGTCAAAAGCCAAATGATGCGATGACCAACCTTGAGTGAGAAGTTCTCCATTATCAGCTCAACTCTGAAGCTTGTTCATTTTGAAAAATCTATCGTTATTTGTCTTACTCTTTTTCTTGTGTACAATCTGGAATCTGCTTCGAGTAAAATATGCATATATCCCCAGAGGTATTTATAAACCCAGTTCTATAAATGGCATACTCCAGTGTATTGATGTACATGATCGGGTGTAACTTGAGTCCTTCCAGTATTAAAAGGCCTTACGTTGGGTCCTGAGCTATAGACAGAACCACAGGAGCTAATAGTGTAATCGGGATTAGAGACGCTGGGCCTGGTTCTTCCCCATAATAATGAAATTGTAATACATCCATACTTCTTGTACCTTCTCTGGAAGAAGGAGTAAGTCTGGGTTGGAAGAACCTGTGCACAATCTCCTATGCAGAAGAAAGCTTTGGAGTAGACATCAGAACGGGAGAAAAAATTACTGAAAGAATTCCTCGACAATGATTAATTATGGAGTTTTTGACGGGAGGCCCTCGTCAAATATTACGCTTTGTCAGGTATTTTTCATGGAACATGTGTTTCTAAAGACGTGGTGCATTACTATTAACTTTTTTGGTTTTGGACCCTCCGTCGGATCCATTCCTCCGCACACAAGAGCTAGTTATACCTGTGCACTGGGCCTCTGTGTGTGTATGGGGAAGGAGGTAATAATATCAAACACATTTGTAGAAAGACTGGGAAAAAATGTAAGATGATCCATTGTGACCATAGCGCACCTTCCTCTTTCCTCCTGCATCAAATACAAAAATAATGTATGTAAAGATGAATATGAATATTTTATGAGATATCCTCTCTCACTCTTTTTGACTTTAATCTACAACTTGGTAGCACGTAGAAAACCAAAGATTAAACATCTCTACTAGTACTACAGATACTACCAGCCTCCTTGCTGGAATTCTTTTTTTTTTCTCCTCAGGATTCTCTTCTTCTGCAGCTACCAGAATTTTTTGCTCACAAAGACGTTACAATTATTCATCTCATTATTTGGTTGCGGTGTGCAATTATACTTGTCGTTCTCCCGAGCTCTCTTCTGGCTTTCCTAGGTTTTTACAGTTGATAGGATGCATGCTGCCAGCCTGCCTTAAGTATTCCAACCATCAAATGGCCCATCATAGAATTTCTCAGTTGTGACAGAACAAGTAATAAAGGTAGGGAGAGATATTTCATCGTGTACATAATATCACCACCGGTGGATCTACCTGCTTGCTTCCCTCTCTCTCTCTCTCTCTCTCTCTCTCTCTCTCTTGTATCATTTCACATGAAAAAGAAAAGTGTTGAGAACGTGTTGAGGAGTCTGCCTCATCATATGATGGACATGCGAGATGATACTATATGTACGTACCATTTGTTAGTGTCTCCTTCTGCATTGCTCCGCACTGTAACGAGCTAATCTCTATGTATGGTTTAAATTAAGTGAGCACACTGTGAACGGTTGCTTATTGTGCATGTAAGCTTACGTACATATGTATGTACATACATAATATACATAAGTATCTACAGCAAAGCACTGTCTGAGTGTTCGGTGCACCAGAGAAAAGGTTCCGAGGACTTTACATAACAATAATAATTGTACATATGTTCTGTATACATACAGCTCTTCTGGGTAGCTTCTTGGTTGCAGGCGAACATGTTAACATTCAAATGCACAGGATCCGGCGCAAGTTTCCCTTTTGGCTTGTACAGTAAAGTGAGTAGTAGTAGAAGTAGTAGTAGTAGTACGTAGTGTATGTATGATGAGTACGTAGTATAGGATGAGGAGGAACCAGCACAATAGAGAGTTCCCTCTTGTACCACATGTGTATCAAAGCAAGCCTTTCCTGGCCAGTTGAGTTTTCATGGGAGGGAAAAAAATTGACAAATTCGTGTAGGCGTTCGAGAAATTCACTTTCCGGTTTTTAATGAAAGAGTCGGAGCTGGAGTGAGGCGTTACGCAGTAGCACACGCGAGCCATATTACTGTCAATCTCAAGATTTAGATTTTCTACCTGTAAAGTTTGTAGTCGTAGTTGGACGGGCACAGCTGACTGACGAGTGGAAGATGAGAATAAAGTGAGGGAATGTTTCTCTACCTTTTTCAATGTCTTGTTGCCGTCTTGGATCTCACACACACACTCTCTCTCTCTCTCTCTCTCTCTCTCATTTTTTGAAGGAAGTATTCCCTTGACACTGTTTAGCATCTTGAGAAGTTTTTATGCCAAGAATTTCATTTTTCATATTCTTTTATGCCGAGGATATTTCTCCTTCTTTTGGGATTTTCAACTTTCCATGTTTGGGTAAAAACGTCCCTCTCCAGCTCCTTCACGTCCACCTGTCAGCCTTATCTTATTTGTCTGTAATCAAAACCAAATGTAAATGGATAGCTTGTACAATTAGTCATTATGGAATTTTTACTTCCAAATTAACACACCGTCGTGTATTTTTTCTCAAGCACATTTCCACCATTTGTTTTGAATAAGGACTTATCTACAAGGATCCGGTTGGCTTGAGAGTAAGATGAATGACAATGTTTTATGATGAGCTAACAAACCAAGAGTTTTTTTTCCGTTTCGTCTGGCTCAGATCAGTTGTAAAACTAATCTCTGTTTGGTTTCCAAGCAGTTGGTTTTCAGGAATTATCTCAAGTATTTTTTTAACCCTTACGGACATGACTTTCTGTATACTTTTAACATTTTCTACCACCAAAGTAAGTACTATGTGGAGGAATTTTTTGAAGGAGTTCAACTTATCCAAATAATGGAAGCGGAAAAAAATCATACGAATTTGAGTCGTTTCAAGTTCAATGTGTGCTGTTGTGTATAGGCTCTGCTCTCTAGGTTGGAGTTGTAGTTGTAGTAGTAGTAGTAGTAGTGTTCAAAATGGAATTCTTTTTCTATTTGCAGAGAGTAGGTAGAGACGGGTGAGTTGTAGAGGAAAGTACATAAAAACAGCAAATAAAGGTGTGTGCATGTGTAAAGTCATATTACGAAAATACGAAGCACCTCTTTATTCCGCCAGTTCTCCCAATCTTCATAAACTATCTTCAGTTTTGTACACATACACACAACAAGAAGAATTAGCATTTAGCTCAAGAATATTGTACAAGAGTGCTAGTAGTTTTTTTTTCTCTCTCTCTGTCTCTTTCTCTCTCTCTCTCTCTCTCTCTCTCCTAAAGACAAGCCAGCAGTCTTCTTTTTCAGAAGAGAGATACCTCATCCCTGAGACTGTTGTGTACACACATCTCTTGAAAACTCTAACTTTAGGATATTGTACGGGGGACTGGATGATGAGAAGCTGACATAATGGTATAGGTTTGAGAGCAATGATATTGAATAAAAGTTATGGATTGGATAAAGAAGGCAAAAGGCATCCATGATGATATTAAGAGTAGTGTGGTATCCAATGTTTTTCTCTTGGTTTATTTTCCTACGCTTGTATACTGTACTACTGCTACTCGACAAGGAATGCTCTGAAGAGTTTGGAAAGAAACTGAGTGAGAGAGACAGAGAGGCCCAACCCTTGAGAATTTTACGGGAAAAAATCTTTAAGCTATCGTCATGTATTGCGCTGCTTGCCCATCATATGGATTGCCTTCAGTTCAGTTAACTTTTAGAGTGCATGTATATGAGCTGTCCCAATATTATCTTCATATAGATTTAACACTGGAAACTTTGTCTATTTGCCTGGCTATTTGTGTGTGTGTGTGTGTGTGTGTACGTAGAGTAAAGGACTATTAATATCCCAAACTGTCAAGTGTCAATCAGGCCTGGGTGTTTCGATGAATAACAATTTTTCATTGGTTTGCATCGTTTCATTTTTTTCCTCCTATTCCCCAACTGCCTCACAATACACAAAACAAGACAATCAACGACCGCATGCTGCTCACATTAATGAGGAAATTCTTATCTATCTCTTCCTTTACATATTGGGAATTGGAAATTTTCGGAGCTATCCATCCTCGTACCACACTACTGCCAACATCCCCTAGTAATGTATAAACTCATTTTGAGTTCAACTTCTTTGTGCATTGTTTTCATCCTTATTTTTTCAAGTCAAAAGTTCCTACTCACTATCTCTCGGAGACGCGGCTCAGGCCCACATCACCTATAGGTCTCTTTTTTCTTGAATTAAATTCTAATTGTGAGCTGGTGCTAATCTCTGGACAGGGAGTCTATTTCTATCTGTGGTTATTTATTTGGGAAATATTTTGGGATTGATGAGAAATAGCCCGCAATCAAGGTAACTTAGACACCAAATTACCTTCAGCTCCAACCCAAAGCTCGTGCTTGGGCTGACTACACTCAATGAACTTTTATCGATTGGACACTCAGTCATGCTTCCACTGAGGTATGTATGTACGTCCATGGGAATGATGCGTCTTCTGTAGCCGGTCGATGGAGACTGGTGTGAATGCTCATATATATGTATGCATGCAGGTCTCTATGTCTACGGGAGAATCAGAGGGATGTAAATGAATGCACTGGTTGTATGCAGGTACAATGGGGATCATGTGGTTATAAAGTGTTTTATAGTGCCTAGCCAGAGAGCTGAGTTGAATTA
Organism: Allacma fusca; assembly: GCA_947179485.1. Taxonomy (NCBI): domain Eukaryota; kingdom Metazoa; phylum Arthropoda; class Collembola; order Symphypleona; family Sminthuridae; genus Allacma; species Allacma fusca. The sequence continues at coordinate 21,772,445 of OX359250.1, read as the reverse complement.
AGCCAGGTACTTGAGGACGAGAATATGGTAATGATTTTTGAACTGTAAATGAATTGCTTGTAATGGTTAGAGCATTAATATAAAAAGATAGTAGGATAAACATGGGACTTGAATGGTGATGAAGGTGGAACAAGGAGCATATACATATGTAGGTATCGAGGCTCTGCAATGCATGCACAAATCGGGATTTTATCACCAAATTCCATCTAGGATTTTTGATTGCGTTGCGTACCTCTCCATACACACTCACAGACTCACTCACAGGTTGCAACAATACGAAAGTAATATATTTTAGTAATCATTGATGGAAATAAAAATACTTTCAATCACCCTAAATGAATTCCAAGTTCCCTCATCTCCTAGGAATATTAATCGTGTGTGTGTGGAGCTCGGAAAAAGAAACTCAATAATAAAATTTTCAAATCACATCCTTCAATTTTTATTCACTTTTCAATACAAGACTCTCATTTCCTGAGGCAGTGTGCGTATGTTTTTCTGGGGGGATAGCACAAGGAGGCAATCGAGCTGAGTCGTCTACCTTATAAATGCTTACATTCAGAGGCAATAATAGGGCAATCATAAGTAAGCATCTCACATAACACATTACAATATTATGGACAATCTCGACAAGTCTCTCCTCCACGTAATTCCTTAACGCAATAGAAATAAGCAGAGAAATACATGAAAACGCTTCTACGCATTCGACAAAACTTTAAACACAAAAAGCATTTTTTTCCCCTCCACTCTATTCCTCTTCTTTCTTTTTATGCCCAATACATGTGTATACTAAATATGTCCTGGATAGGTCCTCTATAATGTAGTCTCCAAATGCAGACGAACTTGTACATATGTATGTGTGAGGTTTCACAAAACTAGTACACAGAAGAAGAGGACTTGACGAGCAAATAAAAAACACTTTCGATGTTTCAAGGGATTGCTGCAACTTTTTCCTCCGTTGTTTAAATTTTAACCCTTTCATTCCCTTGACTCTCTCTCTCTCTCTTTCTCTCGTATCTGGGAATACTGAAGTGAACCAGCAATTCATGTAATGCCAAAGAATTGAAATTTTCCTCTCTCTCTCTCTCTACCTCTGTCTGTCTCTCTCTCTCTCTCTCTCTCTCTTGAACATCAAGTGTAGGGAAGGAGGGAAAAAACTGCAGAGTAAATTTTTGTGAAAGCGTTAGATTCGATTTTATCCAATAACGAAACAATTTGATGTGAGCGGAGGAACCTAAAAGAGTTGAGGTTTCCGAGTTATATAATTTTGGTTCGGAGCAATGCATACCATGTATGATTTAAAAGCACGCGTAGTAATAGTAAATCAGGATTTATAGACAGGAGAAGAACCCTAGCAGTCAAGTAGTTGCATTAGAGTAAGGAAGGAGCAGTAGCTTGGATACGTATAGGACTCACGGTTCTCCGATAGTTTTATTTGCCCAAAGGACCAATATGTTCATTACATTTTTGAAATGCATTCAGGAATAACTGAGCAGTTGAGAAATATAGTTGTTCCTTTAATACTCACTCGTTTGTAGGAGTCCATAATGGGATGTACGGAAGGTCTACGTAAGGTTACCTGTATGTACATGACAGGGGGAGAGATGCGTACGAAATTCAATACTCCATTCAAGTGAGTGTGTATGTGTATGTGTATGTGTATGTGTATGTGTATGTGTACATGGCTTTTGTGAGTGTATGTATGAGGATGGGAGAAAAAAGCCATTTTTTGCTCTTACTTTATACTATGCTCTAGCCTGTGCTTTAGTCCGGAATTTTTCATTTGAGGGCTTCAGTTGAGCTTCTCCGTGGAAAAAGGGAATATAATATAATCTGAGAAAAATCTTGATGGGAAAAGGGTTAAAAAGGAACTCTGGATGCTCGGGAAGAAAAGAAAAGAGAACGGATTATTACGATGATGAAGGAGACGATCATGCATACACACAGAAATAGTGAGAGAGAGAGAGAGAGAGAGATAAAACGCATAGTTTCATGTTCGTCAAATAATACGTACCATGTGTGGTGTGAGTTTAGGACAGTAGAACAGGCAGATCTACAAGAAAATACAAGAACACTCACACACACATACACATGTGTGTGTGTGTGTGTGTGTGTTTGTCTTGGACCCAGTCATATAAAAAGTAGTAGAATCTGGAAATTCTGATGATGAAGAAATGTTTTTTAGTATACACAATCTTTTTTGACCTGTATTACAGCTTAGGTGAGTCGTAAATAAAAACCATGTCCGTTTGTATCTATCTATATCCCTCCCTCCGAGACTCCAAGACTTGCATATAAAAATCGGCTGGAAACTGCCGTAGATACACTTGATCTCTTTTCAAGGTAAACCATGGATTTTTAAGAAAATCTTAACTCTTCTCTCTCTCTCTCTCTCTCTCTCTCTCTCTCTCTCTCTCTCTCTCTCTCTCTCTCTCTCTCTCTTACAATCTCTCCAGTCTCGTAACACAATTTAGTTTCTTTTTTAGACAGGATCAACTACATCTGGCTTACTTTTTAATTCAGGCCACAAGGCAAGGGTAACTTACAGAATGCTTGAATACGATGACGAATTTCAAAATGTAACCACCAATGGGATAACAAGTTGTCGTACGTTGTACCGAAGTAGTTACGCGTCCCTACGAGGTGAGAAATAATAAGTTGACTCTTGTTCTCCCCATTGTCTGGGCAGCCTTATGAGTCAGGACTGGAAGAAGTGTCCGTACAAGCTCACACAGTGTTTCCGAGTTTTTTTTTTACACACTATTTTAAGCTCATTTGTGACTCAGAGTGAGTTGGAGTGCTATCCACAGATATCTCAGGTTGGAGAGTACCAGTCACGGGCAACATAAACATTCTCAAGTTTATGGCAATTGAGCAAGGTAAAAAGACGGTGATTCTGGAAATTGGGGTAAAATTAGAGTCACTCCGATGCTCAATGTTATCATTATGTCCTTTTCTGTTCCAGCGGTACCTCTTTTTTCTGCAGTGTTGTTAACCCTTGGGTAGGTTCCCGGCCATTGGCAGGCACTGTAATGTTCTATGCGGAGACAAGAGCAGGTTGGGTTAAGTACTGAACACAGAAACAAGTTGGTGGTTTAACCTCAGAGAGGAGGGAGACTTGCCAGGAGATACCAGACGGACGGATGTAGTTACATTTATAGTTTTTCTTGCTTTTTCTGTAGTAAAATCCCAAGTGTTTACCTCAGATTGTAACTTTTGTGTGTGGCTGGAACAAAACTGTATTTTTGTGTACTCCAGGGCTTGTCCCATCAGTTCCCTGGGTGTGTGCATACATTCAAGGAAGATGGGCAATATGTATGTACTACTTTGGGTTACTTTTTAGTGGTATCAATCGCTATTTTAGTCCATCCACACCAGATTTTTTTTATTCCTTCGGATCATAGTTTCAGGTTAAGAATTTCTACGGTTTGGAGGAGATTTGTAGGTATTTTGTCTTTATCTGGTGATAAGATGGAGCATGTATGGTAGGGCTGGAGTGCTTTCATTTTAATAGCAGACGTATACTTAATAGTAGACATTACACAGAGCATAGTATTAGTCCACCATTACCTATCCATTGGGTTTGGATCAAGGTATCCCTTTGGAATTCCCAATGGAATAAAGTTTCGGAAAAAGTTTATTTTTCAAAGATAATGTCCGATCAGGAGTCTCTAATTTTTTGTGAGTCTCTATCTACAGATAGCTACACAGAGGTGAATTAAATCCTGAGCTTTGGCTAATCATTAGGATTTGTGGAAAAGGAGAGATCCAATTTTATTCCTCTTGAACCTTGCTGGAAAGGAGTATATGTGTCCATGATCATTTCTGGACTCGGTAGAGTTTATGCTTTTGTTCTAGTAATTTCTAATCGTTCTGGCAGACCATTCCGATAAGGGGACAGAGTCCTTTTGAAAAAATCCTAAATTTTTTTTCTTCTTCTCATTTTCCATGACTCCCCAACTCCTACGATGTGGAAGTATCTACGGGGGAAGGATTCGGAACCCAAAGTTATGATTCTAATCTTTACGTAATTGCAGTAATAACAACAGCAAATTGCCTAATTGTAATGAGATTGTAAACGTAAAAGGAGAGCTTCAATTTTGATCGTCAAATTAGAACTTGGAGTACAGCCGACTCCAATTCCATGTGTATTTAGACTTGGGATCTACCCTTGTCTCCTCTCATCTTCCTATATCTATGTGTGTGTGTGTGTGTGTGTGTGTGTGTGTGTGTGTGTGTGTGTGTGTGTGTGTACCTTCGAAGAAATTAGTGAGCCTCAGGGGTGAGGAAAAATTCGAGACAATAACAACTGTACAGTTTTAAATCAACACATCCCTCTGTAGTAATATGCACTTTCTTCCCTTTTTGCTACTCCAGCACTGGGCCCTCTCCCTCCAGAGTCTTCAGGAAACCCCGCATATAAAACTACTTTTTTAAGCTCAAATAATTTTTCTTGGAAGATATATATTTTTTTTTTCGGGAGAAGATTAAGGACTTGATAGAATGTTTCCATTGGGAAACCTTTGGTGGGCTCTTGTTGTCGCATTTTAAAAATTAGATTTCCAAGTGATAGGGATTTTTGCCTTTGAAGTACTTATATTCTAAATACTTCAATGATCCGCTATGCCTTGGAGATTCACAATCAGTAGGGTACAGAAATTGTGAGAATTAATTGGATCAAGTTTGAATAAATATTTATGACAAACTTGACCACTACTACTCCGCCATAGGTCAGTTTTTGTTCACCAGCCTTTGCAATGTGAGTGATGGTGGGTGAGACGGAGGGGGAGGAGACTTGGAGGATTTGACTTGTGTTGTTATTTCTATTATTAGTCATTGTGTATAGTAGACGAGTTGTCGTCACCGTGGTCGTTGGTTGTCCGTGGACTTGGGCAGGTTGGACTATTACGCAGGTTGGAGGTGGCTTTTGTGGCTCAAATGGAATGCTCACTGTGTGTACATGGTCGGAAAGTAAAGTAAATGTACGGTAATGTGTGGTAAAGGGAGGTGGCCGAAAGGCAATCGTGCCGAAGCTGAGACTGATGAGAGGAAAACAAGTCTATTTCTGTTCCCAACTCATACATACATATATAAATAAAAACATACACAATCCAACCAACCACACATAAGTTCATAGAAACCTGCCTCACACATATCCACACACACACACACACACACAGGGAGGGAACATGAGTTAATGCCTTTTATACATTTTTTCTCGCACATAATAATCCTAATTGTAATGAGTCCCATAGGCGAAGTTTCTTCCCAAAACATGGTTTCATTTTTATTATGCAGATGTAATTACAAGAAAAGATACACTTTCCAAGTCACACGTGAAATTGGAGGAAACTATTAGAAAAGGCTTCCAAAGGGAACCCAATCCTATAATAAAACTCCTATGGTTACCATATGTTCTCAATTACACAAAATGCCGAGGCTCACGAACCGTAAACGTAATTCTACAAATTAATCATTTGTATAGATACTCATCCCCCCAATAAGTATTTATTTATTTGTAATAATTATTACAAGTTTGGATTGATGTCGATTCTCTGAAGGATCAATACAAACGACTTAATACAAACGACCCAATATAAAAGAATCAATACAAAATCCTATGAATTATAGTCCCAAGACACCACCTCCACGTGTAGGAGAGGGATTTTTTGGAGAAATACAAGAAATCAGATGGAGATTAAAAACTCCATAACTTTCCCATTCCTGACGTTTTTTTTTGCCCCGTTTTGTAAATAAATGGTAACAGGGATGAGAGTCATATTGGGGCAGTTTTTCATTTTCTTTACTGACGCTAAGCACGGAACATATTATTGTCTTGATGGAGTTTACTTGGGAGGATGGAAGTCAATGGTAGTATACATAGGTCATAGGTCCTATTGGAAATGTATGTTATGTGTAGGAAGCCCTACAGATAGAACATGGAGCTTGTATTTTAGTAACGTTTGGAGGTTTAATTTATTTATGTATTAGCCTTGCGTATCAAGTTATATTCCTATGGTTTTGAGGATGTCTGATGCTGTTCTACACGATGTAAGGTCTTGCTGAGATGAAACGATTTACCAATCTCCCCAGACTGTAATGCATGCCTCTACTGAATTTATGTATTCGCATCGAAAATGTGGAAGAAAAAGTAGAAAATCCATGCTGGTTCATATTTATTTGTGATGATTATTATGAGGACGCTGACGGCCAGTAAAGATTGAGTTATAAGAATTTATTATATCTACATACATACATAGATAGATACATACATTCATACTTAGGACGAGTCATACATCCGTCCTAACCAGATATCAGGGGATATATAGAGTCAAATCAGAAAAACATCTTTACCAACAACAGCGACTGTATCTCTTCCAGTCCTTGTTTTTTCCCCTGGAAATTTACTCCTCTCAAAACTTTTTGTACGGCAGAGTCGAGGCGTGCGTGAGTGATTGTTGTAAACTTGTCGTTTCTTACGTGTATTTTGTGTACCTTGTTCTCGCTTCCCCCAATCTGTCTTATTACAATCGGGGAAAAAAGTCTGCGTGCTAATTCCTTCCATATGTAATTTTTCCTATATAGTGGTTTGGTTTGGATGTAGATGAAAAAATCCCTCAAAAAAAAAATCCTAAGGAGGCATTTCCCAATAGAATTAAATAACTGTATTACTGAATCGTTGTTTAACTGAATTAAAGTGTTTATCAAAAGTATAGTAACATTGGAAGTAAACCAATCTTGGATTTTTATTACCTGCGTGAAATGTTCAAAGTACTTGAGTTGTGGTTCTCGGACTAAGTAGCACGTAAAAGCATTTACATACGTGCGAAACAAAAACCCATCGTCATATTTATTAGGAAAAGGCTAGGAACGACGGACGAGGACCAGTACAACCTGGCCCGTCTCCTACTACTTAGTTACTTCCATTGCTACTATGTACTTTGGATTTTTTACTACTTTTTACTACCTCCAGCTCCTACCTTAACTGCTCAGACTTACTCTCTCTCTCTCTTCCATGTCCCAGTCGTATACATATGTGGACACAGGAGTGTATAATGTTATAAAGGAAATTGTTTGGAGAGATGATTCCAGTGGACGAAAATCCTGCCACCTTGGAAACCATTAAATAACAGTCAATTCATTTTATGAATATTAATTTGACGAGACCATACTATTAAATTTGTATTTAAATTGATAATTTCGAATTAATAAAATAAATATCTGTGCACTGTTTTCTAATTTATGACAACATTCCCAAACTCATAAAACTTAACTAGTTTTCTTATGGACAAGAAATCCAATTCTTGTAACTACCACCGGTTTGGGTTTTAACTTCCATGGCCAAAGAAATACCGTCCATTTTATTCACATTCAATAGCTTTTCCTTTTAGTTTAAAAGTCCTGCATAGACAGGCACATCCATATCACAGAAGGATAAAAAAAAATACTCCTGAGGGGTTTAATCTAGTTTTTGTTTTTTTTTTTTAAATATGAAAAAACCTTCCCAGGTTCCGGAATGTACTCTGAGCGGATGTAATTCATGGACACTACAGTATTCCATTTAAGATTTATTATTAGCATTGAATCGTTTTCAGGAGGGAATGGTTGGGATATGTGATTTTTACATCTAACTTCCCTTCCCTCAATTGTTCCAGATAGAAAAATCCTAATGAATAATTTGGTTTATTTCAAGGTAAATACTGGAATCAGCAATAACTTGCGATTTCGTTTAGCCTATTGATGTACATGGAATATGTACAAGCCTTAGATTAATAGACTTGCCGTGTTTACAGAGCTAGAACATTTCCCAGTGGCTAGACAGTTAAAATGAAGGAAATGGATTTTAATTTGATTCAAATTCTGAGAATATCTTGGGACTTCATAACAAAAGCAGATTTTTATGGATTTATTTTTACTCCCTTGCCAGAAAAAATGGATAGACGGGACATAATTTGATTTTAAAAACAAATAAATTGGAGCAAAAAACATTTCGAGAGAAAAGGTCATATGTACATGCACTATTTAAAGTGGGGAGCATGGGAGGCAGAAACGAGTTTTATATAGTTTCTTGATAAAAATTTATTCCTTCTCTCTCTCTCTCTCTCTCTCTCATTCTCTGTACGAGGGTTATGCAGGCTTTTGGTACTCATTGAATAACATTGGGGCACGTAGTAGAGTTTTCCAGATTTAAGAATCCAGCCTCAGCCTCTATAGACAGACTCCAGCAGAGACAAGACAGCAGACCTTCAATTGTAAATTGAGCTTCTATCTCTTGAATAAATGCATAGGAGATAGCGAGAGTCGGATGAAGGGTAGATGTTTGCAGGTTCCTCTTACTTTTTAAGGCATGTACATATGTACATGCACCAACACACAGTCATGTCTTTAGCATGTGTTATCCTGTGTAGTGTGTGTGTGTGTGTATGTATATACAGTGTGTGTATATGTGTGTGTGTGTTTGTACGCTCAGGGTAAATATGTAACCCCGATGGGAGAGTTCATACACACATACAGACAAAAACAATATAATTCTTGTTGAGATAGTTTATGTGCCATGAATTGGAAGTGTAAGATGAAGCTAAGATGTCTATTTACATATGCCTTTGGGTGCAGATGCAGAGGTTTTCACCAAAGTAACTAATATTATAATGTAAATGTGTACCTCATCGTCTCTATCATTTTAATGGGAGTCCATCCATTGGAAATTGGTTTGATGGGTTCCTCTTTCAGTATGTACTTGAACGGGGAGGTCCGGGGAGGACGAGCAATATAAAAATTCTTGGTCTCAATTTTTTCCCATTTTAATCGTACAATTTTAAATTGCTTCTATTTCAACATCTCTTTTTCTCTCTCCCTTCCTTTCCAAACCATTCCATCTTATAAATCGATTCCGGCTTTATTTTTATTTGAAAACTGTCCCGGCTGTCTGTCTGGAATTTTCTCATGAGATTTGTTGTTTTTTTTTCCTTTCTTGTTGTCTATGTGAGTGTTTGTATGTGTGTGAATGTGTGTGTCTTGCATTTTGCTTTTAAACTCCTACTTCCATCCCAGAGACAGACATCTAAGTTACCGCAATTTCATACACTCGGATTTTATTGCGTACACCTTTTTTCTGTCGGAATCGACAGTTATTCTCCCCAATGTGTCATTTCCTTCACCCTTTTCTCTCAAGTCTGTTTTTTCATTTGATATCTGAGATGTGTACACTTTGGTTATTTAACCTAGATATATACTTTTGCCTTTTCTTTTTCTGGGAAAAAATTTACTTTTTATATCAAATGCCCTTTTGGGCTTGTGTATAGTATTTAGCCTGTCAATCCATCATATAAGTACATACGGATGAATTACAACATGTGTACCAATATATACATTGAGTCCAGTGAAAATATTGGGTTATTACTTGTTCATTTCTCCCTCTGGAATCTCAAGTACATCCTAAAAATTTCTCAGCCTTATGCCCAATATGCTCACACAATATACAGTTTTGAATTTGACATTTACGGTACTGTACTATAGTAGTCGTCGTCCATGATTACATAAAGGCTTACGTGCAAAGGTTTCCAACGGAGGTTACACACATGTGTGTGGTTGTTGTCCCTGTGTGAGTGAGTGCATACGGGGAATTTTTTATCACTCAAAATAGCGGTAAATGATTATAGCATTCTAAAAGAGGAGATATGAAGGAAAAAATAAACAACTCATGGAGTACAGCATAGGTAACCCTATCCTCGTTCCATTTTAACGGTTCGTCGCCCAGTCCTTTTTCCACACAGGATTGATACAATTTTTGGTGACCCTTTTATTCCTCTGTACACCCTTTCCTTTAGTTCTTCCGTGTTTCTCTCTCTCTCTCTCTGGCTCTTGCATTGCACAGTGTGTGTGTGTCTATGGATAGAAGGGTGGCAGGTATTTAGTAAAGAATACGGATTGAGTGATATCATTTGAGATCCCGTTTTATTTCCTCATTGTTCTCTCTCTCTCTCTCTCTCTCCTCTTCCTTGCTCATCTCATGTGTTTCCTTTTGAGAATGGGAAATGGAGGAAAAATGTCTAAAGTCTTTGCTCAGGCTTGGGACTTGGTGGGGTGGGTCGGCGGTGGTTGTCAATTCTCATAGGATTTTTATCGCATTGTTTGTTTGGGAATGATACTTTTGATATGAGGGAATCTCTCAGATCATGGTACCATCATCCCAGGCCCGTGTGTGTGTAAACACGCAACTTCCCAGTGTAGAAGGTATTTTGATGGAAATAAACATTAATTCCTCCGATTTCCTTTCCTCTGTAACTTTTTTCCCCTCTCTCTCTCTCTCTCTCTCTCTCCAATTCATACAATCCCGATAGGTTGGTTTCAATGGGAGACTCAATGCTAGAAATTGAAAATTGATCTGATTTCCTAATTCTACCCCCTCAGCAGTTAGATTCCAATTTTTATCTTTCTATAGGTAGACTGAAGGACGGAGACTTTTTATATAAAAGTGGAACAGTTAGATTCTCTCACGTTTAGCCCTTTTCCTTCAAAAAATAGAGAGTCCCTGTACAATGACAACCTACAGCAGAGGATTTTTAATGACAATCAACATCACACATGGAACTTGACAGCTCACACAAAGAGGATGAGGCATGTTGTGTGAAGATGGATCCATGAGATCAATTCTTTTTTTTTTTTGAAACAGAAATTTTTTTTAATTCAAAGATTTAATTTTTCCTTTCCCTTCAATTCCTTGTTATTGCTAGAGGAGAGATAGCAAAGCTGTATATTTGTAAAGACAGAGAAAAGGGTAGAGATTTGCCCATTGGTCTAGAATTTCTTTGGGAGTCCCAAGATTGGTATAGGATGATCCAGAACGGACGTATGCACTTATAGGTAATTTATTTATATCATGTGTAGACGGAGAGAGATGACTATGGGCTGGGGAGTTGCTACCACCCCAGGAAATGCATACTTGGAATTGAAACAACCAGTAAATTCCTATGGTTTGAGTCCCTCTTGGTGTATAAAGGAGTTGTTGCTATTAAAATGCAGATGAAATAAAGCAGCAGGCCTGCAAAACATGATCAGTGAATTTCCTCCTAAGAGCCATCATAATTTTCCCTTTGAATAAAAACCTTTTCCTCTGGATTTACCGACCGTTGAAATCTTGGGAAATGAAGGTTGTAAATTATTTGGATATAAGACAAATAATTATTATATACGTACATACAACAATCCCAGGATTCTGTTTCAACTGTTATAAGAGTCAAAGGTTTAAAATTTGGTGAAATGCCCTTAATCTAGTTTTTATACGGATTTTTACACAGACGGACACACAGTGGAACAAGGAGAGAATCAGAAGAAGAAATATAAACCGTAGTTAGCATTCAATTGATGACAGAAACCAGAGATTCAAGAATGTTTTCCATAAACTCAAACCTGCCTGTCGTTATACTTAATAGATGCATGAAGACGTTTTAAAACTTTTGTTTATTATTCAATTCAGTCCATGCTCGGGGTATCATTTCAGTCTTCATGGGGTGACTTGATTGGAACATGAAACTTGTTATGCTTTTATATTGGAATTTCCCTTATTAGGGATTTTTATATGGTACTGATCATTTTCATGGACCTAATCAAAATATCCTTTTATTTCGACTTGACTCACACCAACACTTATTATTCCCCTCGTCGTTCTCATCGTCTCATATTCCAGTAAATGATGGACTGGATTTACCTGAAAATTGAGATATTGTCGATAGTAAAATTGAATGGGGTGCCAATGTGAGGAATAGCATGTCAGCCCGCGTTTTGTATCAATTTACTTGTGTGAGGTATATTTGTAATGACACTCAAGCCCCGTACATATATCCCTCAGTTTTGCAACCCCTGTCAAGTCAACTGCGCTGTTGGCTTTCCCACTTCACTATCCACTCCATCCTGTTTGCTTGCTAAAGGTCAGGAGTCAAATGAGTCATTACTGGAGTGGGTTGGGAGGAACGTCAGTATGGGTGTTATTAGTACTATGTAATATTATATAGCCCCGTATTAATAAATTGTTGGGAATGTACCGTAAAATTTTTAACCCTTAAAAAAACTTGTGTGTTACAATAATTATCGTTACTCTCCAGTTTCCTTCCCTCCGGACTCTCTGTAAACATTATAGATTTGAACAAGTCCCGTCTCAGATTTTGCATGCACGTTGGGAACGAGAGCCGTGAAAATATTCGGGAAAGCCTCGCCTCACAGCATTTGACACTTCCCATAAGTACGGGCATTGCTTCCTATATAGATCCGATACTATCATCACACTATGAGTAGCAGTTGGGAACCCAGTCTGGGAACGATTGGGCTTTTTATGTCTTTTTTATTTGTTTCTTTCCAAGGAGGCTAAGGATTGCATAATCTTAGTGCACTTTGTCACGCGTAGTTTCCTTTTCGATTTCCTTTAATGCTCACTGATCCAAGTGGAAACGCATGAATTACTGGCAGTAAATTGTATAAAAATCAACCTTTGCAATCTTTCTTCGTATTATCTTCTCCTTTTCTCTCTCTCTCTCTCTCTCTCTCTCTCACTCTTTCCTCATTTACGGACTGGAATATACTTACGGAATATAATCCAGCCACACATCTTGCCATTTGACATGTAAGCTGCAGTGGGAATAGTGCAGTCACATTAAGTAACATTAACTATGAATAGGCTAGTTTGAGTCCTATGAATGAAGTTGAGAAGAGTGTGTTTTAACACTTTTTTTAAATACACACACACTGATAATCGTCCCACCGAGTCATAATAATATATTGCTCGAGTTACACTATTTTATCGTCAGTGCATATAGTAAAACCATATGGCCACCAAAGAACTCCCAATAATGGAGATATAAGATTTGGATTTTCATTACAACATTTTTTTCTTTTTACAAATTGATAAGGGAGGATTGCCTGGTGTGGTTTTTATTTAGTGCTAGATTCTATTACGGCCCTACATACAGTATGCTCCTTTAGCTCCAAATAATTTACAGGGAGTGAGGAGAGGGCTCAAATGGAAATATGGCTGGAGTATAATAAGGAAACATATAACTGAGGTCTTTGGCTTGACATAAAAAAGAATGATTTTTTATATTTTAGTCTCCTTCGGATTACATCTCGTTCCCTTTTCTAAAAAGTAATATGATTAACATGGAAACGTGTTTGGGGAGAAGTACATAAGGAGGGCATAAATATCAGAGTCATAATGAAAAAAAAAAGTTAAAAGCAAGAGGAATTAGTGTATGGAAATAAATTGTAGTGAATTAAGGAAAAAACGGGTAGTAAAAGTAGTCACATTCGAGGAACAACGAGAGAAGGGGTTAGAGAGAAGAAAACAGAAAAAAGTGCATTAAAATTTTTCACCATAAAATATATACATTTAGTAGGTACTTGATATAAATCATGTAAAGGAAAGGAGCCGACTCTGAAATATGGAACAAGTTATATTTTCCCTTGAATTACCTTCCACACATTAACCATTTAAGACCAGAGCAACTTTTCTACAGTTACTTTTTCAATATTATTATTAGTTACACTAATGGCTTGTCCTCTCTACTGTCTGCATACACTCTGGTATGTATATATGCATACATTACATATGTAGATATGCATTCGTTCACATAAGACATAGTACAGGGCCTCATTGTTTTCCTTAACACTCCACACACACACACACACACACACACAAACACACACACACTCACACATACTCCGCTTCTTCCTCCCTATCTGGTCTCCTTGAGAAGCACTCTGTGCCATGGAAATTCAACCACGTACACATGAAACTAGGAGCAAGTGAAAAGAAAAACTATTTACTATTTTCTCCATGACATTATGAGTCCGGAGGAATTTTCGGAAAGTTGAACATACAATAAGTTAAACCCCAAATATGCATTTTTATTTGCTACCATTGCATTATGGACAATGCTCATGTGGAAGGCATCCTTCAGAATACAGGAGTTCAAGTCAGACAGGGATTCTGTGGTGCATTTATAAAATCCTCAGGCAAAGGAGACTCCAGCGTCAGAAAACATAAATAATAGGGAAGAAAAGCGGAAACTTTGTGGAAATGTGAGTAGTGGGGACGTATAAGTGTCGAGAGAAAGAGAAAAAGAACTTTTCTGTAGCTTTTATAGTATTTTGTCTTTTTGCTATGTGCATCCTCCTCCGAGCTAGTTACATAACGTTAAATAGTCCCCTATTATGCACCAGGCACAATTTTATATCACAGAGGGTCAGTCCCAGGAGCTTATGTCATCATTAATAGCTTACTGCATCCTAAATGTAAGGTCCTATGTGTGTGTTGTGTTTGGGCTCATATGCATGCAGTAGATATGTATTTACATATAAGTATATGCAATCAGTACTACACCAAAAGAACTCTTGGATTCCTCAGTATAGGATGCTTTTTTAAGTGGAAATGTGCAACAGGCAGTTGAGTAGAGAGTCCTGTAGTGGGACAGAGCTACCATGTGCTCATACATATATTTAGATATACATGGAGGCTTTATAGAAATGTCAAATATAATAATCCACTTCGGGCCTCCACTGAGGCTCCACGCGGTATAATTACGTGCAAGATGCACGAGTTGTTTTTTATTTCATCCTGAAACTTAGATATTCCTCAGCATCATTTCTTCATTACATAGAAATAAAATAAGAAAAATACCTCGTGTCTTTGGTGTCCCTCTCTGAAAAGTTGCTGTAGGAAAAACAAAAGAATTGTTTCTTTTCTCCTCTTTTATGTCATTCTCAGCTCTCATTATTACTGTATAAATGGAAGTGTCGGATTTGTAGTCCTATGTATAAATTTTGCCAGTTCTCTGAACTATACAGAGTCCTTAGGTGGTACAATTAGTAATTATATGTATACACATATCTGTGAGTCTACAAATCCTTCTAAAGGTAGATATAAATATAGGAACATAGACTTATTCTGCTTATGTATGTACAATGTGTCCCACGGAGGATCTTGCTTCACACACATACACACACACACATGTTTTAATTTTAGGTCTGTACATTAGATATATAGTTAGGACAAATTCACGACGGCGAGAAAAGATCCGTAAATACAGGAGATGTAATCTGTAAAGGAAAAAAGTTTATCTCAGGAATTTGAATTTGAATAAGAAGTTTTTTGGTTTGAAGCTGTACTTGTATTATGGAAGGATTTGAGATGGAGGCAAGGCATTTGAGCCCATCAGTTGAATCAAAGTACAGATGCGGAGAGAAAGAAATAAAGATGAATAATATACAATACAGCCCACTACTGTACCCTCGGGCTCATTAAAGTGTGCATTATCACAGCTCTACGATTAGACAGAACCAACTGCTATCTCTGTAGACTAATTATCCCAGCAATTAATTAAGTTTCTTTTAAAAGCTCCTCTTCTTTTTGCCTACCACCTTCCTATCGGGATCCTGGGCATTGCTTGGGCTCTGAGACTTCCCTCATCAAAGACATTTTTCAAGGGAAGTCAGTAGTCAGTACAGTGCTTCCAATTTAAATATTTCCCCCCCCCCTTCCTTGCTCTTCGTTGAATTGAGCTCCTAGTTTTTGCAATGGTCTGAGTGCCCAGGATCATCCCATATGACTACATACATGGTTAATAGCTGAGACATTAAGAATCATAATAGGAGTTAATCTTAAATGTTACATAGCACACACTCAATGGCACATACTCTAATCAAGGAAGATTCACCCTCTGTAATAGAAGTAAATAGACCTAAGGTATATAGATTTGTGAATTTCATTTAGGGGAAGGGATCTCTCCATAGGAGTAGTAGCATACACAGAGAGGAGTGAGTTGTTGCAAACTATTTAACAATTTGTTTTACTTCTGTGGCCTTCCTACCATCTAACCTGAATGCAAGTGTTAAATACATAGGGACAAGTCTCCATATGGAGAGTACATCCCTACACCCAGGAGTGTACACACAAATAAAGTAGTTACGTGTGTGTGTAAGCAGCTGCATATATGAGGCGGATGCAAATTCAAATCAGTGCTTATTTGGCCTAAAGAAAGTGGATGGAGAATACATTACTCCTTATAATAATATGCATGTTTAATTGTGAGTACTCCCTGAGAGTAACACAGTAGTTTTTAGAAAACATAGGCAAATACATATGTATATAGATACTGTGCGGTGTATGTGTATGTGAGTGTGTGTGTGTGTGTCTGTGTACACTCCACACTCTCAGAAAACTTGTAAATGATTCGATGTGAATCGAGAGGATTGAAGTGAAGCTTCAGAAAAACAGAGCAAGTTGTCTATGTCTGTGGATGCTTCTACATTACTATGAGCAGAGAGTGAAGCTCCCGTCTACTTTATTTATTTCTATGCTTTTCCTTCTCTCCTGCTTATTTTTTCAATTGGGCTTGGCTTGGGTTGCAACCCAGAATTGAGATCAATTAAGATCAATTGTGAGGATTTAGATAGAGTGGAGATCATTCATCAGCGGATTTCGTAAGGAGTGAATAAAAATCTACCCTCTTTCCTACAGCTCGGCTCTATCTGACTACGCTGAGTCTGCATGTAATGAGCGTAGAAACCTACGGATGCAGCAGAGCTGCTCGTTGTCGATTTCTGAATAAATTATACATTCCTTTGCTATTTTCACATTTTTACAACAAGACCAACAACGCTCAAATTGCAAAGGCTTTTCCAACTCAAGACCATGGCGTCCTCAAGCAGGAGTATACACACAGGGCAGGCTCTCTGACCATGTGTGTGCTTTGGCAGGCAGTCGGTTCAATTAGTCCTTCCTCTGGCATCTACAATAGTCAATTGCATATGCGGACGTTCGTATCCTAGGTTATATGTAATGTATGTACGTATGGAGGGGGCTGGATGCTGAGAGCCTACAGCTCCATACGTATGCTCGTAGTTTTGTGGCACAATTTGAACAAGTGTGGAGTAATTAATAATAATTTTATCCTCTTATCATCATGTGTGTATAGGAAATGATTGTGTAAATTTCTTGTTTGTAATAATTATTGCAGGAGATAGAGACGACACTACACTGCCTGTAGTGCTTGTCGTTAGTTAATTTCACATGATGAGTGCCTGTTATCATTCTTCACAAGGGTAGACTTTTTTTCTCATGGACGTCTGTGCAAATACAATAATTTTTTTTTCTCTCTATTTGATTTAATTTATTGCATGAAATATTTTCAAAGAAATCTTGCAAAACAGTAAGTAAACTCATTGGTTTAGCATTTAAATTGTTGACATTGTTTCGTTTAAATGGATGACGCCTTGTGGTGTATTGTGAGGGGATGACTTTTGTGTCTGAGTTCCTTCCTTCCCCCATATAATTATAGTACAGTTTGTGCTTTTCAAGACACAGCAAAAAGTTTCTAAAATTGTCGGTGAAGGAGAGATATGAAAAGGTTTGAAGAAATCCCTGAGTCTTTGGTATGCAGGGACATTAAAATTTTTAGTCAAAATTATTGTGTGTGTCAACAATTCTGAAAACTCCAAGTATTGAAAGAATGTAATGAGTTATACTTTTAAGGGCAAAAATTCCTTTTGCTCAATCCTTCAACTATGTGACTTCATTTGTTTATCCTCTGTAACATTTCAATCTTTAAATACATAATACTTTGCATATACCGTGACTTAGAGCGGAGAGCTAAGATTTTGCATATTTATGAAAGCGTTCCCATACGACAGGGGTAGATATATCTATATGATTTGTTGGAATGAGCACCAGGGACTCAGGGGTATGACTTCATATATGGACAGTACACATATGAAGACTCATTACTTGACAAAGCATCATGAGGAGTTATTAATAGTCAGTCAGTTGATTTTTCATGGCAGAAAAAGAAGAAGAGAGTCAGCGTGTTACATTATTTGGACTCCATTGTTGTTTGCTTTCGTCCACCCATGTACTACTATTATGTGTTATTTCATGATTATTTCCATTTAACTATCCGTAAGCTCGCTGTTTGAGGCAAGAAAAATGGCGAGTGGATTTAAGCTTAAGTCTATATTCGAATTTCATGTAGATATTCCTATAAAAGTCAAATAATAGTCCTGTCCTGTGAAGATTGGGTTGCTATTTTTGTGAGTGCAATCCTCTCTCCCTACTCAGACACTCACTCACTCACTCACTCACTCACTCTCTCTCTCTGGAATGTGAGTAATCATTGTGTCTTGTGCCCGAATTAGTTTTCAGTATTGTTGTGTCTTATATTGCACAATTTATTCAATACTTTTTGGGTTGGGTCAAATTGACAAACCCAAGGAAACTATGCAGGGGCATTAATTCTCACTCCAGATTCTCATCTTTGTTGCATGAGAGTATGTTGTGTGTCTGAGAGTAAGTGTGAGTGGTACTACACGAAAGGTACAATGCTGGTATTAACATTTTTTCACTTGATAATATTCGTCATTGCAAAACCCAGAGTTTTTTTTTTCTCCTACCCATGACGTTTATAGTATTAACCATTGTTCAAGGCATGAAAAAATCCCAAGACTCTTCCTCTGTACAAACTTTTCATTAGTAATTCTTATAGAAGTTGAGGAAGATGTATTTAGAAGGAGGTTCGCCCAAAGATAAGACAAACCTTAGTTAAATACATAGTAAGTCTATACACACTAAAGCACCTAGAGCTAATTTCTTGATAATTTGTGAATTTGCAACGCTTGGAATGCACTGAGCAACGAATTGTGAAGGAATCTGGCAAGGGGAATAATTAAATACCTGCATAAAATTATTTCTCTAGAAATTTGAGGTAGGAAACATTAATGCAAAATTAAAGGGTCTGGATATATTTCCAACCCTACTTCGAAACGACAACTGAACTAAATCCAAGTCCCAGGCTCCCATGTGAAGGAACTACACCACACATCCTTTGTGAACTGCAGTAGCTACAATGTAATAGGAGGCTGGCTCGACAGAGGCAAGCAAAACTCACAGATTAGACAAGGAAAATCAATATTTATATTTTGTAATTCTTCCTTTCGTCTTGCTATCCGTAATTTTAATGAAGTGGCTTGAACATGAATCGAGTTTCGTCCGTTGATAATTTAGACAGGTGTAATTAGAGACTGTGAACAGCCAGAGCAGAGAGGAGATGAGGCGAGGCTGTGGAAGAATTCAGCCAAGAAATGACGAAGTCTACGTGAGTTCAAAATCCTGAGTAAAAACCTAAAACTAACAAGTTATTGAAGCAAGTAAAACTGGTAACCAACCAGGAGGTCTTCAAGTATGAGAAAATATACGTACAAGGCCAAGGCGGAATGATCCCATAAGTTAGCACTATAATTTTAATGTTTGTATCATATGATACACTTATGACTACGCCAAGTAATAAGGTGCCCTGCATACTCAATTTTAATGCAACCAAAGCTCTGGCTCCTTCTTCACAGATACAGCACACATTTTCTATTTTATGCATAAAACTTGGCTTCTTATTAGTGGCAGCCACTTCACTTATAGCTTTTTCTTTATTCCCCTACCAAAACGAGACTCTCAGGAGTACGGTAAAAAATTAAAATTGCAACAAGTATTTTGTTCAAGTCTACAGCCTTCTCAATCTTGACACTACATTTTAAACTACAACTAAAGGTCGGGTTGGTTTGGGTCGGTCCGTATATAAAGCTTGTATATAATGTTCTCACTAATAGTTTCACCCCGTCTCTGATATCTCTCAGATTTGTGAACTTGTGTGTTTTGGCAGGGAAGCATGTACAGTAGAAAAATAGGGAGAGACAGAGAGAGAGAGACAGGATAGGATAAAACTAAACTAGAATGAGATGACAGGCTGAATAAGGGTGCGGAAGCTTACTAGTTGCATAAATAACAATACTATACCTACAACTTGCTCCAACACCAAACTTTGCTCCAGGTGCATGCATACGGAGCAGTTCCTTGAATGAAGATCATATTATAATAATATGATAAGTAGTTATAGTAGTAGTGTTTAGGGGTAGGAACGTAAGCTATAAGCACTCAGAGCCTGACCACTGCTCCTTCCTTCCCAGTAAGTTTGAATTGGAAGATAGATGCACGCACATGCATATAAATGGGCCAATGCTTTTGGGAAGGAGGGAAATCTGTTAAACTAGATAAAAGTCTTGAAAGATAATTTTTGTGTAAACTGGCTAAATGTATGAATATGATAGATTTCATGGGGAGAGGGGAACCAGAGTGGTGGAGAGCTTATAAGTTAATATACAGTACATGGGACTTACTTCCATGGGCAGACATAATGTGGTGGATGGCGGGTACGGTTTCGTTCCTGATTATACGGACTCATGTGGTTATATGAAATGGTTGTATACTCATTTACTCTGGGTTATATGGAAGAAGTGCGACTCCGAGTGTGTTTAAGTAGTTGTAGAAGGAGGATTCTTACTTATATAAAAAGTATTGAGAGGGAATAGAGAATGACACAAACGCGTTCTGTAAGGCGGGGCAGGTTAATTGTAATTAAGTAGCCAAGTTGTAAATAATCGTGGCCACAAATTGTGTGTAAAATACATACATTGATGGGCAGAGGGGAACCTCCATTACTACACAAGAGCAGGTGAAATATGTACTTTGGCTACGAGTTACTCTTTTCTCTCTCTCTCTCTCTCTCTGAAACTCTGTGAATTTCTAATGCTATTCATTCTCTAATATACTTACGCTTGCGGCATTATTCTTGTACATACTCGAAAAAATCTTTTGGGTTCTTTCTCTCTCTCTATCTCTTCTGGTCTTCTTCTCCATCATAACTTTTTGGCTTCAGTTGGTTCATTTGATATTGAAAGTCTTGTGTTTTGCTCGGAAATGCTCCTCTATCTCACCGTCAGAGAGAGAGAGAGAGAGTCTTTATAGGAAACTATAACATTCAGTTAACCGTAACGTATATTGAACAATGAGAGTATAAATGTTGTAATGCTCAAATTGTGAAGCCCATGAACGCCAGTACAATCCAACTTATTTAGATTGATCAGAAAAATGGAGAGAAAAGCATTTTCAAGAGAGTAACTCGAAACTGGTTCGTCCAGTTTTGGGAATAAATTTTGACTTCTTTTTTTCCCTATATCTTCTCCTTCTTGATCTTTCGTATTTTCCTTCTCCTTCCCAGCTCCTACTTCTTTTGTAGTCCGTGTCTATACAGTCAAATCCAAATCAAATGGAAAAAGATGGAAAAACTCCTTGTTGTTGTTCAGGAGGAACAACAAGATCGAGCAAAGGCTCTATTCTCCCAGGAACATTTGTCTGAATGTCTTGTTTCTATGAAAATATACCCTGAGAATATTACACGCCTTGGAGTTGTTCCTGTTGTTCATCAAATTCAGTCCAAGTAAAGTCAAGCCCTTTGGAGTATCTTATGTGTAACATTGTTTGCGTAAATTTTCTCAATTCTCCTCTCTTAGTATGTTTATGTTCCTACCCGTTGCTCTCCCTGTCATAAGAATTGGAATGCATCTGAGTCTCATCCTCAGGACTGCCGAACTTATCAATTTTATAATGTATTTCCCTTAACTTACCAGACTCACCCTTCTCATTCCAGGAGTTGAGTTGAGAACCGTAGGCGTAATTCTTGATAGGCACTGGAAATAAACGTCCCAGCATCAATGTGTACACTGATGACTCTTGTATAGTTTGCAGGCTTGAGAGTCCCTCAATGCTGAGGGACACTTGATTCAGTAAATAGCAACAGAAAAGAGGAAAGTGTGAGTAGGGATGGTATTTATAGGGAAGACGACAGGACAATGTTTTGAAAACCGTTTCGGGTCCCAAGGTATACATAGTTTCTCTCTGACCAACTTTATATCAAGAACATGTGTACAAAAGGACTTGACTCAGACTTGACTCAGTTAGGATGAGAATAGCCAAAGAAAAAAAAACATGGAGTTAAAAGAGAATCCTTAATCTTGAAATATTTCTTTTTTTTTCCTGGAGTTTCCATACATGCTCTAATCTTTATTGTGTCCTTCACCAGAGAGTCTGTACCTAGCGGCAGTATTAAAACCTGCCTTCAAATTTAGGGAAATGGGAATCCTCTTGCATAAGTATTGAGGAGTAGAAATAGTAACTGTTTTTCATACCATTACTGATCATTGTTGTTGTGGGGAAGCACTGGACGCCGGGTCTTCATGATAGGAAGACATTTAAAACTGGAAAGGGGAAAATATACTATAACGGCAGGGGGAAAAAAATCCTCTCTGTGGCAGTATCTACCATGAAATGCATCTCAAAAAGGGAGTATTAGGAAAGGGAGAAGTTTGAGGAGAAGGAAACAGGGAGAGTAGTCAAGGCTCACGATTGTGTATAGTCAGGAGTAGTAGTACGAGCACATGCACATTCAAGGAAATCCTAGATAATAAATTAGGCTGAATATCTTTCTCAAAAGCAGTTGTGGAATTGGAAAATCTGGATTTGCTCTCACATTTGATTTATTTTTCTCCAACAAAACTTCTTGTTTCAAACTACCTTCCACGTTGTTTCATTTACATTTATTTTCATTCTTCCCTTTACATTAAAGGTAATGCGACGCTCATTAGAAAAACATAGACTCTTCCATGTAGTGTACCATCGGTTAATCAAGTTCATATAGTGTTTCCGTATATCACTGCAACGTGTGTGTGAGAGGTTTATGTACAAGTCAGGCATTGTCTGTTTGGTTAGATACATCATTGAGGTTAAGCCTTGCATAGGTAATCACCATGAAAACATTGTGGAAGAATGCAAGAGTGGAGTAGTGTGTGAGAAGATTTGTGTTTTTCAATAATTGTTTTTCATTTCCAGTATTTTTCTCTTATCAAACCTACAAATGTGTAGTCTCTTGTAAGTTTTTTTCCCTCAAGGGCCAGTGAGGGAGAGAGAGAGAGAGAGAGAGAGAGAAATACGAGGATTGATGAAGAACCAAAAAATTGATTCATTTCTTTACTACAAATGTTCATTCATGCAAATTACCTGATTTGTTTCACTTTAAGTTGTTGAGTAAGTATGTAATGGTCCAGGATTCGTTTGTTACTGTTTTTTTTTCTGGTGGAAACATCAAGAAAACGTTTGGTCTTTAGCGGTACTACAGTGTACGGAGTCGAGACATTTTCCATTGAATTAAAAATACGTTAATCAAGACATATATGGGATTGTTATGGTCATAGTGTGTCCTTATAGAGGCTAATTTTATGTGACATAAAATGTAATCGGATGTTGTAATCAGGATCACCTCACTGGATCCACAGTTTATTAGCGTGACTTTTTCTCACCTTCAGGTTCTTTTCCCCTCAGCTATCATCCTCTATCTACACTCTCAAGTCCCAGGGAGTGAGACTCGATCTGGGGAGAGTCAATGGATCTGAATATCTGTAGTAGGATAGAGCTGGTTACGAGGAAGGACTAAATGGATATAGAATCGGAATAAGAATCAGTTTGAATAAAATCCAATTTGAATCCCCGAACATCACCTTGTGTGAGGAATTCCTTGAGGAAAGACAGTTTTGTTTTGGCATCCTCTCATACTAATAGGAGTCTGAGTGGAGGACCATTGATAGTTGGTCCAAGTTTGTTGGGATTAAGTTGAGGGAAAGGGTCAAGTTGAAGTCACATTCCAAGCCACTAATCACTACTTGCTTTGACAGTTGTGTAAAAATACAACATTCATATGTCGCCGTTGTCGTTGTTCTTGAGAGGCTGAGAAACTGCTGGTGTAAAGGCTCAGTCTTGGAGTGCAACTGTCTTCTGATATGTTGCTCAAGTGATCTGTATTCCCACCGATGCATGCGGACGTGATTGCATGTATATATTTTGTATGAAAAAAAAATGTGAATTTTGATATTGTGAGAGCCTCAACCTGCCCTGCAGTTCTCTCCTTTACTTTGAGAGTTTTGATGGGAGGTTGTATTTAAAAAGAGGTTGGGTGTAGTTACGGAGGAAATATTAGTACCATTATGATTATTATTATTGGAGGCACACGAGAAAGAAAACCTGCAACACTTGACTTTCTTCTTGCTTATCTTATCACAAGTACCGTGTATGTACATGATGGCTGATGGCAAATATGAGAAAAGGCAGAAGGTGCAGAGTTAAAGGGAAACTTGGAGTAAGGAGAGAAAAAAGGCGTAAAATTTAAGATGAGAAAAACTGCTGACGATGACAGACTTTTCGTATTAAATACGTACTAGCTCCGTAGAACAGAGGTAATTCAATGTGAAGAGCCATACTGCTATTTCTCGGTTGCTTACCACTTCGTAATAAGAAAAAAGTTATTATTGCATATCAAATTACTCACTAACTAAAAGTTAACTCTTGCAACTCAACCTTCCAACAACAAGTTACGTGCTTGAACCAAAAATTATGGAATTCTTCCTCCTTGCTCGGTCTTCCCTCTCAAAAGTTAAATTCTAATAAGAAGTTATCAGGAGGAAGCTAAACAAAAAGCCGGGGCACATATATGAGTATGAATTAGTCTTGGAGGAGTGAGAGAGTGAGACAGAGAGAGAGAGAGAGAGAGAGAGAGAGAGAGAGAGACAGAGGAAAAGTAAAATAAAAAAAAAGAAAAGTGAGTAAGCAGCAGTCAAAAAATGATAACACGCACATGCTTATCTCTGTGTAACACACGGCTACAACCCAATTTCACTGAAGCTGTCTCTGCTTCCCATACATCCGTAAGTTATGGTGGAGATAGGACGGGGGGAAATATGGAAACTAACAAGAAATCTTGGGAATCTATTGGAAGCTATCTGTGGAAATGTATTAATAATGTAGACAGTCAGATGTACATAGGATTAGCATTTGAGAGGAGCTGTGTAACTCCGGCATTTACAAGCCATTGTGAGCACCCCTGCTTCCAATCAGAGGGTAGAAAGGAGTCGAGAAAATATCAGACAAATGAAACGGTCGGATGAGACGAGTATGAATTCTTTCAAATATTGAATATGATCTCTTGTTTCGCAAAAAGGGCGGAATCTCATCTCCGTCATCTCGGGTAAATATGAATCTCTGGCTGTCGACTTGACTTTCTGCCATCATCCATCCATTTCTGCGTCTCACGCCAACCCATCCAGTAGGTGTAGATACATACATACTGTACATGCTGAAAACATACCAAGGTTTATCAGGATGCTTCCTCATCTTGTGTCCCACTGCAAAAGCTGGTTCCTCTCATGCTCATATCCTCCGTCGTCATCTTACGGAATGAGACTTGTTGGTGGAAGGAGTAGCGTAATCTATATAAGTACTCTGAAAATATATTTATTACATATTTACTTTTTCTTCTGTTGTTACTTCTGGGAGTTAAACAACTCAACTGGTAGACAGCTAGGCTACAATTCATTGAATTCCCTTTTGGACTCTTAGCGCTCCGTTCCCATAAGCTCCAATTTTTAGTCGCATTTTTTTTTTCTCTCCATTTTCCTCCCAGTGTAACTCACTACTCTTTCGTATTTATAAATTCTCCTATCCTAATATTCCTGATGTACGGGGGGAAATATTTCTCACTTTGGCTATGTTCATATTACATGATTACAGTACTCTTTATAATAGTAGGTACTTCACATTGACAAAAAAAAAACTTCAAAGTCAGTCAAAAAAGCAGAGCTACTTCATCCCAGACAATACTTCCCCTCCCAATTGGTGTTTCCTAATTCTGAGGTAAATCTGTGATAGAAAACGTGTTATTTAGCAGGGTGAGGAAGGCCGAGGTGGAAAGGAAGAGTATTATATTACGGTATTTTTATAAGGATGTTACATTGTGACGAATTTAGGGAATTTAGGGATTACTTTTTTTCCAAAGGTATAAAGTCCAAACAAGGCGTTTAAGGAGGAGGGGAAAAGTAAAGAGTTAACGTGGATTTTGTCTACGGTTGTAAAGCTGATAAAAAGAATAAGGAAGAAGTATATTGATAAGTTTGAGAAAAAACTAAAGGTATGAAGGAAAAGGAGCGAGAGAGAGAGAGAGAGAGAGAGAGAGAGAGTGAGATGGAAATAGAAATGACGCGAACAACAAAGAGGATTGAAAGGGTTGAGAGGTATTCAAGGATTATTATGGAAAAATGAAAGGAAAAGGTAATCTGAGGCAGAAAATGAGTAAGCTGAATCCGAGCTTTGTGTCAAGTTTTTACAGTTTATTACGAGTTTTATATTTTTACATACACACACTTTATGGGGAGAGCGTCCACAGTTGAAACTTCATTTCCCGTCCCTCTCCAGCCCTCTCACCACTGTGTGTACTAATCGTTACGGTAGTGCTGTGTACCATGTATTCCACATTTTAGTATTTAAGTACCAATTATTCTCGAGGCATAACGTACAATTTTTAAGAGGGCCCTCTATGTATAGTGTACTTTCCCTATAGTAACTAGTACTCAGGCATTTATGAATTTACACATTGGGGAGTAGTAGCTACATATTTATATCCCAAGAGCCGCGTACTTGACTATGTTCCATACTATATGGAGCTGCTACTACTGCTGGGGCCGTATGTGGTGTGGTATGGTTACAGATGCAGGTCAGCGAGGTCGACACATTTTATGGGAAATTTTAATTTCATTCTCTCCGAGGCTGTTCAATTCCCATGACCAAGTCATGATTATCCTGAAGAATCCTTTGACTCCGTCCTTTTTTCAGTGGATTTACTATTTTCTTAAGTTTTTTCTCAAGTGCGTCTGATTTCCTCAACTCTTTCCTCACAAATCGTCTGTGGGGAGAGCGAGGCTTTTAATTGTACGTACTTGGGCTGCCTAGGTTGAACTGCCCGAGCACCAATGAATTGCTCAAAAAATGGGGGAAATACAAATTAGTAGCGAAAGCAAAAATAAGTTAAAAAGACTCTTTGGGGATGAACTTGTGTTCCTAATGTTATTCATGCAATTATCAGCGTTGAGAATAACAACATTATTATTATTTAAAGTTGACGGGGGGAGAGAGAGAGAGAGAGAGAGAGAGAGTAAGTGGTCTCAGTTTCCTATTACATGTCGGAATAATTTACTCGTTACTCTTTTCGACTCTACTTGTCGACAGTGCTCCGTACAGACAGACCAGTGCGTAGCGTACTCCTTGGATTGGATAAACATAGCCCCAATTGACAGTCTACATATGTTAGAGGCTCTGTCTGTCTATTGAAAAAGGACAAGTATCATTTGAAAAGTCAGCAGGAAAAAATTAGAATGTGAAGGGAATTATACACATTTGTTACGGATTATGAAAGTCATCATTTGACAACGTAAGTTATTGTGACTTGAGCACGTATTGCTGATAAAAGCTCACACTTGTACACCTTCAGCACCCCGACTCGGTGACACTTCTGATAAATTGGATGATCCGAGACAAAACAGTCAACAACATTGTCTGGGGCAGATCCCAACTGGAACTGGGCCTTTGAATAAAAATTGCTACAATTTTATTATCCCAGCCAACCAACCCTCTTAAGATTTGCTCCTTGAGGTCGATAAAAAGTATCACCTACTAAATACAGTATGACTCGGACCAGGAGTGCAGTGGAAGGGGAAACCAATGGGGACAAGGTCTAGCAGAGTCCTTAACTAATGTCTCTCAAGTAATGTAATTAATGCTGGAATAACATTGCAACTAGATCATTACTAGTAATTACTTATGTCACCTAATGATATTAATTACTATTGGGTCTCATCGCATGAGGTATGTACAGCCTAATTAGGTTTTTGATGAAAGTCAGCAGCAATCGTCTGCACATAGTGCAAGTACTAAGTAGGTGATTAACAACTTGTAAGGCAAGTCACAGTTTGCATTCCGATTGCAAGTATTCTGCAAGTGCATATTCACCGATGTGACAAGATGGACGGTCTCAGATTTTAATGTATCTCTCTCTCTCTCTCTCTCTCTCTCTCTCTCTCTCTCTCTCTCTCTTTGACCGTGTTAAAATTCCTGAGCATTACGACTCTACGCATCCACGGATATCAACTTATGTATCTATAGATATGTGTAATTACGAAAATGATGACAGGACATTTCCTTGATATATGCAGGCTGGAAAATAACGGTGAAAAATTCCTTACGAATGCAATGTGATGGATGAGGGTATCTATATAGGAAAGAGTGGGGAGATGAAGTATGGAGTACCATAAAAATTAAGGATGAGACTGTCTCATAGTCCCGGCGGTATCAATACTGCACAAAAAGATGAATCCGTAAGGAATTATCCGTGGTAGCTTGTACGACTACAAAAGGCTCTTAAATTAAGACACTTAATCGATTCGTCCCTGAAATTCTGCAT
Source organism: Allacma fusca (assembly GCA_947179485.1). Taxonomy (NCBI): domain Eukaryota; kingdom Metazoa; phylum Arthropoda; class Collembola; order Symphypleona; family Sminthuridae; genus Allacma; species Allacma fusca. The sequence continues at coordinate 21,744,243 of OX359250.1, read as the reverse complement.
TGAATTTCATACATGTCACATCTCTGGACGGACTTTCTCGGAAGCTTTTGCCAATTCAAATTTACGACTCGGACTTTTGTCTAAAGTAATACTTTTTGATTTATATTTGTTTAGATAATGTGTCCCTTTCAATTGTAATCATAGTTTTTAATCCCTTCCAACTTTCGTACCACTTCATTTCCAGTTATGCTCTCAGTAGCTGGGGAACTTGCATGATTACATGTTACACATGAAATTACAGTTAGATACTAAACCTGATGCAAGGGAAAAGGAGGAACAGAAGCCAGGATAGTTTAAAATGACTTATTTTCTATTTTGCTTTATACTTGTTTTTTTTCTGCCCAGAACAAGATCTATTTTTCAGTCGTCATGGGTTAGTGGAATGGTCAGATGCCAGTTCAATGACCAATAAATACTTAATGCTCACATTAATAGTTGATGCATAAGAATGATTGACAAGAATGTGATGAAGCAGCTTGACTTTTCCCTGAGTGTACATACATATCTACATATGTATCCACTTCCAATTTTTTTTTCCTCTCATCTTGATTCCACGTACATATGTAGAGTCACTTTGGACATAAGCTACTATTACTGCAAAATATAATTGGACGTTCCTGTCCCGTCCATGTATGTATGCATGTGTGCGTCCATGTACCTATGTATGTGTATGTGTATAAATGGGTGCTTGGAAGGACTAGTGGAAGAGAGGAAAACACTATTTAATATTTATAAGGGACTAAGAAAAAAATAAATATTGAATACTTTTCAAGCAATTATGTCAAAGGAATTTGTCGTGCAAATGTGAAGATTTTGGAGGTGAGGGGATTTTTTGGAGTGTGTACTTTTAGCAAAGTTCAAAAGTCGGAGGGAGTTAATTGCCAGTAAATTCTAGAATTGTTGGTTATTTCTATATCTCTCTATATTGTGTATCTATTGAGTCTCACTGGCTATTTCAAAGGCTGTAAAGAAAATGCGTGGATTTTTTTTTAAACAAGGTGAATATTCCTTTTATGCTCATTTGTAGAGTCCACTGTTGCATTTTGTGACTCGTATTGTTCTGATGGTTTTCTTCCAAGTAGAAATTGTGCCTGAGATTTTTTTTTCTATGATAAAGCGCCTGAAAATTTATTCTTGGAAAAAGGAGAAGAATTGGAGGGTATAATGGGAGATGGACAACGACAAGGTAGTGAATGTACCCTTGTTGCGTCTTTACAGAGAGTGTCTGTGTAAAGAATTATTTTGCATTGTAATTAAATAGGCGGGATTCGTTAAATATCTCAATTCATTACGGAATTTGCGTTAGCATTTTGTTAATGAGAATGAGCATCTTTGTTGGAACTACATATTCATTTTTTAACTTGACCGTCCACACACACACACACACAAACACACACACATACACACACCACCAACCATAGAGACACAGAAGGGAGGAAAGTGGAAGGGATGGGGAAAAAAATTCATAATAATTATTTCTAAATTCTGAATAACATTTGGTTAAAAAGAATTTCTATGTGAGCCATTTGGGATCTGAACTGGTTCCATTTTGAGTGGAACTGCCCATCCTTGAGTTTCAAATTGACGTTCGAGAGTCAAGGAGTAAAAATGAGGTAAAAGGAGAGAGATAAGAGGAGCAATTTGGTAACAACAATAGTTTTAATGGTAAAGTCGAATGTTAATCTATCATTGTGCGAGTATGAATATGAAATTGTGTAGATCTTCGAGAGACCAAATCATAATAATGAGCTCTCGGCGAGCGTTTTACATACACTCGTCTTGTAACTCCCGCGTATGTACCCCTCTAACCAACCTATGTACGACTCTGAGTTGAAGAGCCCATTTGCACAGTAATGGGATGGGAAAATGATACTCATTTTTTTACTCACCTCAACACTTTACTCTCGCAAAGGGAGACGGAGAGCAGCAAAGTCTAATAATAATAATAACAATAATAATAATGAAGAATACAAGTTGTTAACTGTTGATACATTTTGTAGACACGACAACCCCTATAAGCCCTAGCCCAGGCATAGCCCCTGCATACATAACACCTACATACGTATGCCCCTCACACTAAACACCTATCCTTAAATGCAGACTCATACACAGGGAACACATACCATTTCTATTCTAATACTTCTAGTCATGCAGATGGACAGAAACACATATTTACAGTATTACCTGTAGATACACTACCAGCGTCCATATACATACATACAGTGCACTCATTACTCACATTTTATGTAAAGTGGCAAATCCCAAGAATGACAAGTGAAACATCAAAGCTTTGTCAATCCCCACAAGTTTTTACAACAGCACTTAAAATCAACGTATGCTCATAAAGGTCCTCACATTGTTATCCTTTTTGAAGAAAAATTATCCCCCAAGTAAAATCAACTTTTTCTAAAAATATTTTGAAACCCTACCATGACACTATGAAGCGTCAAGTCAGATATTTTAATCTCCTCAATGACAATTTCATGGTAGGGCTGGAGATAACAAAAAAAAAATTAAGAAAGAGCAGTGAGGAAGTTGAGCACGGGGAGTAATCACCATTTTTTCCTCATATATATATTTTCTTACACTATTAGATTTTGAAGAGTACACACAGACAAGACTATACATGATTTGGAAGGTTGACTAAAGGGAAATTAACTATTTTCACAATTTTCTAATTTTTTTTTCTTCCCATCCCCCCTGATAACATTGTTTTTTTTTACAAGGGAGAGGAATCCTACTCCATTTGTTGTATTCATGTGTAAAAATGTGTGTTGAGCCAATTTTTCCTACTTAAAAATACATTTATTTAAGTGACATGTAAATTGTGTGGGAAGGAGACGTCCAACCCCAACCTTTGTTGCCCTTTTGTGTGGTTTTTCGTCGGTTTTTCTCATCATTTTACGAGGAAATTATGCAGCTTCACGGGGAACACACAATTTAGTCCTAATTTCTCATGGAATAGTCATTTCATTCACACTTGAATTCCAACTTTTTTGCGTAATTTACATGTAGGACGTCTCTCTCTCTCTCTCTCTCTTCCTCCGTCTTCCTTTTCCCTTTCTTACCCAAAGCTCAGGCTCGGCTCAGACTGAAGCAGAGTCAACAGAAGCGTGCCGAATTTCCCTGGTCGACGGCTTTTCCTCATGACGCTCCAGGTTGTAAAATTAAGATATCGCCCCAGACTCTCGGCCTTTTTATCCCAGGAGACGTGCACCGTCTTGCTTTTTCTCCTGGTTCTTATCCTTCCTTTTCTTTTTACCTCACATTATCAAATAACACCTGTGTATGTTCTCCCTGTATATATTTTCCCCTCCTAACAGCCTCCACTGGCAATGTGCTTCATTTCGTTTAAAATCAGGATTGCATCCGAGATAACATGCACAATGGACAGCTAAATGTGTACTTCTGAACATACCCACACACCAACACGATTTATCTGCATATGCTCTGTCCCTATATGTGGTTGTGCCTCTGTGGGTCTTGTGTACTCAAAGAGTAGGCAGAAAAAAGCTGTTGTGTGTACAATTTCTGTATAAAATTTGTTGGATAAAATCATTATATGAAATCGTACCTTCGTACAGACACATAGGTACATATAATTACATACAGACAGACAGGAGCGATCATATGTACCTCATATGGGAGGGCTTGAAATGTACACTGATACTATCAGCCCTGACTCTGTGTAATAGATATAGCTCGGAATTGGATGAGTGTCTCTGGAAATTTACTTTCAGATCAGGCATGCTAATTTGCCACGGAAAGCAATCAATTCCGTAGTTTACACAACGTATATGACTAAATTAGCTTCCTCATTTTGAATAGAGCAACTTTTGTGGAGCTTCTCACAGAGAGGTGGAATTGAAGCCCGTGTGTCCATTGAACGGATGAGGAGATGGGAGAGGGGCTGGTGATGGTGGTGGTGGTGGTGGTGGTGGTGGTGGTGGGAAGCTGTAACTTTGAGAGTAATACTCTCAAATATAGTCAGTAGCTGTAGGAAAAGCAATTTTTTGAGTGAAAAAAAAAAGTGGAAGATTGTTACAAGAGTAATGTGGAAACCAGCATTTACCCCCACGAAAAATCATGAGAAATGGGAGGCGAGATCCATGCTCAAATGTTTGCATGGTCAATTTTTATGAAGATGAGATTTTGCTCGTCGTGTCTATTAGAGTCATAGTGAGTGCATTAGAATGGTTAATACTGATCACTATCCTTGTCTTGAGCTTGCAAATCCCCCGATGTGTGTATAATCAACGACCACAATTTATGGGAATGAAGAAAGTAAATGTTCTACCCAGTAGCCGAAAGCATGATGATGTTTTAATATTCCGCAATCTAATGTGATCTTTCATAATGATTCTCAGCAGGAAAGCCTAGCCCGGAGATCCCTGGTATTCAACGGAACCTCGAGAGCCCAGGACAGCCAACCAAGGTGAAAATAATTTTTTTTTACCCTTCCTCCCTCCGCTCTTTCCCATTTACATTACTTCATCATCCTATATGTGTATTCATTAGGTTATTTGATGTTAAAAATGAAGGTTTGATTTAAACTCATGAATTCATACCCTTTTACTATATTATTATTATTATTATTAACAAGTAGCAGTTGGTGCACACATTTACAAAAGAAGTCAACAACTTCCTTTCTTCCATGAGGCCCTCTATTTTTTTCTAATACTCACAACAGTCCCATCGAGAGTCTAACCATAGGTATCTCCGTAGCTCTCGCATTGTTCGTCCATTTCATAACTTATGCAAATATACAGGCTATCTATACAGAGCTACAGTATAGTAGGGGTAGGAGCATGACCAGCCTCTGTACAAGGTAAAGGGATGCATATATGGGGTAGGCAGTATACATAGGTTTTAGTTTAAAACAAAATTGGAAGTTTCTCACACTTATTGTAGTCATCTCAAGTCGTTTGTTCATAAGTTGTTGGAATCGAAAAGGATCCAGAGTCTAGATGAGATTTCCTTAATTTTCGTTTACATTCGTACCCTCCAATGGCTCTTTTTTTGTGAGCTGGGTCGAGGAGCGGATGGGGAAGATGGAAGCCCAACACTGGTTTAAATTGAACGTTCTTAGGTAAATGTACATTTAATTGCATCTGTCTAAATTGCATTGTTTCTTGATTTCTTGCCTTGTAGAAACCGCATTAGTGAGTTTACACGAATGAATCATATCATTGTTTCCAACCTCCTCGGTAACAATAATCATGTCCATTGTGGCAATGTCTTTCTCGCCATTGGTTATTTATGATGCTGGTATCCCTTTGAGATGACTATAAACTGAGTTGTATGTAAATCTTGGAAATTCAAATCAAACTATGGGAAAGCTATGACTACACAGTTGATAGTTGTGGAAGGAATGGTTAAAAGGCTTTTTTCCATCTCTCTCTCTCTCTCTCTCTCTCTCTCCTGGCTTTTATACACCTTGTTGAACTAGAATATTCTTGTTGGAAGACTATAAACTACACTGATTTGATACTGCACACAGGGGCAATTGTTGTAAACTAGAAATTTGTTGTGAGCAGAGGCAGTCGTACGGGTATGATTCAGCTCGGGTGTGCATATTTGTGGACTTGTAGTATTTTATGTTTGTGTGTCTGCTGCTATACTAGTAACTGTGCTTTTGTTACCCTTCAAGATGTGACCAATAAGTGCCGCCTTCACAATTAACTTCTATTTAGGAGTGCCAAGAAAAGGTGTTCAAAGAATACTCATTTAGCTCGTCTGACATGACAAGGGGGGGAGAGAGAGATAGAGAGAGAGAGAGAGAGAAAGAGAAAAAAACATGGGGAGAGACATATCCAAAGTGTATCAAATGTAAACTCGGAGCGGTACAAACAAAAATTATTTTGTATGAAAGCAGACAGACGACTGCAAACTCACAATGAACCGCACTGGACGAAACGAATGGATTGCAACAACTATTTCTGAATCTCTGTTTCATGAAATGGAAGATGAAAAATGAAAAATATACACCTCAAACAGAGTATTCTGTATCTGTGGCAGCTGATGGTTACTATAAAGTAAAACTCATGCCTGGAGGCGAGAATATCGAAATACCCATTATATGCAAATGAGCTTTCCATTATTTAATTTTTTCCTCTCTCCCTTCAGTATACTTTTCTCCGTTATTTTTTTGTCTTTAGTCTTTCTTTCCCAAATTTGAGTACTCCAAAGTTACTGAGGTACATACTCCGTAAGAGGTACTTTACTAAATCGAAAGTACCATAGTAAAAAATCTATAGTCACCAAAACTTCCAGTAATCACACAAATGAAGAAGTCAGACACATACTTATCTACATACATAATATACATTTGTACAGGTGTGGACTCGAGGACTGATACAACCTCAGCACTCGACGCAGTAGGTCTTTAATTGTGACTATAATTGAGAACATGAGGAAATGCAGTATGTACATAGATTGGTAAAGGCTACCTTAAATCTTGACCGGAGTCTCTATAGGAAAAGAAAGGGGGAGAAATGGAAAGACAAACTGAACTGATAGCAAATTTATTTCCTCAGTGGCTATATTTAGTAGCAGTTGCTGTTTCATAGAATCTTTGGCTGACGACGATGAGACTTGGAAATAATCATGGAAGAAGCCATTGTGTATGGAAATGGCTTCACAGATTGCAGTAGTGTGTAGAGCATTGAAGCCACGCTAGATTACATTTTCTATTTGAATGCATCGCACAGCTGGACATGTGATCAGGGACTCGGTTTTTTCTCCTTAGAATTATTTTTCATTTCCAACATATACCTAGGATTCTATTAATCGTGCTAGTGTGTGAGTGTACAGCTCAAGTGCGCACAATGGAACCTTGGTATTTTGTCTACTTTATCTATTTGATTCGAGCGCAATTCGTTTCCTTGCGGAGAGCTCTTTTACTTTGGCACTGCTGCTACCCTTCTCTCCATTTCTGTAGAGAGTCCGTATGTTCCAAAAGGAAAACACTAGCCTTCTAACTGGTCTTCTTCATTTTTCATATTTTTTTTAAGTCTAAATGACTCCTATTCTTTCTCTCTCTCTCTCTCTCTCTCTCTCTCTCTCTCTCTCTCTCTCTCTCTCTCTCTCTCTCTCCTTCTATCTCTTTCTTCCCGTGCACATTTCCACAGTTGATGGATCCGTCTTGGAAATGAGTTCTCAAATTGTATGCAAGTTCGACTCAAATAACGACGCTTATAATCAAATAGTGTGCATAAGGTACGACGAAGTCTTCACTGCATACTTGAGTCATTCCTTGCTCAACTAATAAGAGCATGGACGGAGAAGAATTAGATTTTAGGAATTAGACTATCCCAAGCATGTACAGATACGTTCCGAGGTACAAACGCAATTGTGATAAGGAATTTTGATGAAGATTTATTTATAAATACAAATACTCTGGCCATGATCCTCATTTGTATATCTACTTATACTACAATGATCGTGCACACTTGTCATGCGTAGTCCTTGTTGTGGTACCTTTGAGAGGGGACGCTGGGGACGTACATTTGTAGTTATGCACTGTAAGAAAATCTATAAGACTACAAAAAAAAAACATTACTCACAAATTGGTACGTTTACGTTGATTCACTCCCCAGATACCACTTGCTCCATGACTTCAAAGTAAAGGTCCTTTGTGTCGCACCTTGTTTCATCTTCCAAGGAGGAGAGTATTATGTTGATGGAACAAAAGTGCGAAGATGTAAAGCAGATTGAGCTTTTGATACTGTACTGTATCTATCTATATATGTATAGCAAAGTCCTACATAGTCTTCACACTTTGCAATCAGTTTCTTTCAGATTTCAGAAACAACATTGTTTTCACTTGACAATTTTCTGTGAATTGGCATCCGCCTGGCAATCTTTTTTATTTTTTCGTCTCATTTATTTCCTGTGTGCGGTGAAAGAGGGAGAGGATAAAGAGGAGGGAATCTATCTGGTAACCATAGTGGGAGTATTGTAAATGAACCATGCCAAGCATAGGGAAAAACATTTTGATACTGTAGACGGAAGCTTTTCTTAGACTTTCCAACATTTTCACATGGTTTACATTCCATCTCATTCTTGTGGGTTTGTGTTGGGAGACACCAACTCCGGGACTCGGAATGATTTACTACTTGTTTCAATTTCCCTAGATTTTGTAAAACAAAGATTTAATTCGGCATTTTTTCCTCCCATTAATCTACTGTTGAGGAACGCTGAGTTCCAAGAGTGGGGCTCTTGATCATTTTTTTTACATTAACAATAAAGACAGTCGGGGAGGGTTCAAATGATTACAAATGTGGGCTGTAAGGAACAACTGTCCAAAAGATGGAATTTTCAGTAATTTTTGTATTCCGTCGGTGATACAATAACGGAACCTCCACTTTGGCTTCGGCCGTAGAGTCTGTCTTGTATGAAAACGTTGTGTCATTAAAAAATCCCCTCCCCTCTGCACCTGACGCTACATTTGTCATATAGCTCAAGAGATATCACAATCTTGTGTTTCACATGCTGGGCTGGAAAAAGCTGGGACGACACTTTCATTTAGAGCTTCGAACTGGCTCATATACATATGTATCTATACCTACGTCCCTGCACAGTAGTTGGGAGTTTGAGCGTGAGAAGGCAAAAGTACCGGTTGACTATTCCCTATAACTTGAGTGTGTGTGTAATTATGCTCGTATGTACTATAAAGGATGGATCAGTATGCAGTGTTTAGATACACCATGTTATGGCACATTATGGTAAGCATCTACAAAAATCCTGTAATTATTTTCCGCACATAAGTCAAGTTTTCCACAGAAAAAGGTAGACGAGTGAAAGATAGAAAGGAGTAGGAAATAAGGCTCTCGTTTATTACTGCTACGGGCAACTCTTACTGTATATGAGCATTTGCCGCAAGGAGACTCAGAGAGAGAGAGAGAGAGAGAGAGAGAGAGAGAGAGAGAGAGAGAGAGACAAGAGTGGCCATGAGAGAAAACGTAAGTTGAATATTTGTAGAAAACCATTACATTTGAGCTTTGATGGTTTTCAAACTCCGTCACACTGCTCGATGTGTATGTATTTAAGGAATTTTAATTCTCCGTACATTAGTGGCACGTACATATGTTCTTTTGCACATAAATATGTTTTTTTTCTGCAAGTTTCTCCGAAGCCGAGGAGGCAGGAGTAGTCGGAATCTTAGATTTTTCATGAGATCATGTGTCTTAATTAAATTTTTCCCCTTTCTGTTGTCTCCCTCCTGAAAAACTTGTAGTAGTCACGTATGTGAGTACAGAGTGTACTTATAGTGAGCACAGAACCCGCCTGCCTCTTGCCCCCGTGCTATGTGTGTGGGTACGACTTGTAACATTCTGCATGTTCACATTGAATGAGATTAAAATTTATGGGTTTATCCAGATTGCAAACTTAAATATTTTCTCTCAGTATATATTCCCTTAGAGAGTCTGCATTTCAAGGCCCGAGCTAGTACATGGCAGTATGTACTTGCTTGTTGGGAAATCTCAAAATATTTCACATTTTAAGACCTCCGGGTACAACCTCGTATGTACATAGACTCTCTCTCTCTCTCTCTCCCCTCTCAAGTAAAGTTTACTTTTGCATTCATGTGATCCGTGTGTTTTAAAAAATGCTTATTTTTTTTTATCTATCGTTTATTTCAGATGATGTTGCCGGAAAATATGGCCCGATTCTTGGCTGCCATGCAGGAATCTGTCACAGCCGCACAGTCAGGGAGTGTACACCCGGGCGGGATCGGGTCTAATCAAAACTGTAACAACAACAACAACAACGGGAGCAACAGTGGCAGTCCGTCAAGTCTTAATTTGAATGTGAATCCTCTGAGTTTTGCAAGCATCAATAACCTCGTTCAACAACATCAAGTTTCCTCCGGCTCAGCCAACAAGTCACAGATGAACAGTAATAATATCAACAATAATAATAATAACAACAGTATTTTCCCTGGTCATGGACATTCAAGTCTTAGTAAGCAAGCGATAAAACCGAAAGCAACAGGTTGGTGTCCTGTCTTCTCGCCTTGTCTTACATACACATATGATTCCATGGCATGCACTATAGCATAGCAGTCTGTCTCTATAGTAATTGTACAGTTACTACAGTTGATGCTCCCTGGGTCTCCCGGCCCATCGTAATCACATTTACATTATGACTTGACTCTTCAGAACTTCCTTGTACCTCTCTCTCTCTCTCTCTCTCTCTCTCTCTCTCTCTACCTCTTGTTGTGGAAAGAGATATATTATATGAGCGTTTGTGAGCAAGTTGTAGGAACAATACTAAAGAGGAATGCTGCTAAATAAGAATGGAAACGGAATATATTTTCAAAGGAAGAGGAAAAACCTTGTGAAAGAGCAACTTTTCCAAGTTTAATGTTCAGGAGAATATGATTTTGATTTATTGCCTAATTATTTCCAAAAGGGTAAAAAGAAGTTTCCTGAGAAACTCATGGTTTGAGGGAATACAAAGCAGGAGATGGTAACTCGGTCAGATAGTCAGAACATAAAAGGATAGCGGTAACGTATGTCCGTGTGTACTACAGTGGAGTTGAATTTTTTGAAGGGGGAAATGAAAAAATAATTCCGAGTTTCCATTACATTTCCCCAGAAGAAAACTGAGGTGGATTCATTTTTGCCTTTTTGTTGGAGTTTTCACAAGAATTCTCGAATTACACTTTGTTTGGGGGAAAATCTAACACTTTTTCTTTCACTTTTGTGCTCAATCAAAAGATTGGTGGAGGGAGAGAAAAAAATAAATTTTATAAGGAGATATATCTTTAAAAAAAAAAATCTGTGAAAACATTTGACTGCTTATTTATACAGTTTATCAGTTTTATGTCTCTATATAATATTATTTGTTGTGTGTGTGTGGCTGGTGACCCCAATTCAAAGACTTGCACAATTGTTGCACTGGTTCCTTTCATCCCGTCCTATCGGGTGAGGACGAGAGGACGTAAGGAGTCTCAAGGTTGAAATGGTGTAAGGTCCCCCAGTTTATGGCATAAATATTGGGCGTTGAAATCTCAACAAAACTTCTTTTCTCTTGATTATGCGACAATATTACCCATTTGGTTTGTAGGGAGGGGTACTCATAGGGTGACCTGAGCCATAAGTTTACGGGAAGATTGGTGCGGACAAAGCATAAGTACGTCCCTAGGTTAGGGACTACAATGTAGCGGGATTTTATTATTTGCTCTTAATTTATGGGCCGAGCAGAAAACCCCTTTTTTCTCCCTAGTCATCTCTCACTCTCCGCTCAGTGTTTTCTGTGGAAAAGAGTTCATCGTTGGTCCACATTACGGTGGACGGACACAAAGCTGTTATGAGTTATTATGTAGGATTTTGATATGTCCTTACTATTTTTATTCAGTTTCTTTCCTTCCTTCCTTTTCCGCTCTCTCTCTCTCTCAACGCCAGGAACTATTTAAACAATATTTTTTTACATCAACTCAATTCAATTTGGAAACCCTTTTTGTGCCAATTGAAGGAGTCTCTCTCTCTCTCTCTCTCCCATGCTCTCATGTTGTGTACTTTGGGCTACCCCACTACTCATAATAATACGGGACCCTCGAGCAATGTATCCATAAGGTAGGATTTTTTGCGTTGGACTTTTGATGATGAAAAAGAATTACACAAGTTGGGAACTCTCATCAACCCTTTCGTTATCAAAACCCAGCCCAGCCTCATGAACCAAAGAAAGAACTCCCGGCTCTTTTTATATCATTCTTGTTCAAGGGAACCTTGGGTTACTATTCTGTCATAATGTTCTGTAGAAAATGTAATACTCTACCCCTGAACGCACTTCACTGTCGTAATTCTTGGAAAGGCTGAATTTTATTTCTGATTTTAATAATACACGTATATAGTTACTTTTCTGATGACTATTTCACGATAGCTTCCCTTCTTCCCTACCTTTTTTTCCCCCCACTATAGACGTGAGGAGCTCAACTTCTCTGTTTACTCATCGTCGGGTTTTTGATGGGAGAGTAATTTTTTCTTGTTGTTAGTAAAGGTCTGACCAGATAACGCTCAAGAAGTTAAAATCTTAGTGGATATTTCTATTTTATACTTATATCAATAAAAAAAATGGGTAGAGAAATTCTCTGGGGTTTCTATTTGTGTACACTGTACATTTTAGATATGTATTCAGTAAGTAGTTGGGGTATTACGTGAGTGAGCATTGTTGCTGAGTATTTTTTACAAGCATTACATTGATTTAGTGTGTTACACATTGATTTTTATGTAGGACTTCGGAGAGAGGCTTCAGCTCAATGTAAGATCCATAGACACTCTCTCTCTATATATATATATATCTATGAAAGTATTTGAGGGGATATGGAAGCATGTCCGCCTGAAAAAGTCCATGAAGAATGTATTGGAAGAGAATGTCGCATTTGGTGGCTTAACTAAAAACTGGATGGAAAGGGTTAACATTTACTTTACATTTCATATGGATAGACACACACACATATAACATTGATGGTCTTTTACGCTCCCTTGAATTACGCTCTCCCGTCCTCAAAGCTGAAAAGTTTTTTCGGCGTTCTTCTCTCTTCTTTCCTTCCTGCTCATCGGCTACTACACAGTGGAAAACTTCTACTTATACTCTAACCCACAATAAAAATACAGTACATGCTCAAAGCTTATGTTCTGGCTGGCAATGCAGCTGTTCTTTACTCAAATATTTACTCCAGAAATTCGATTCTATCGGTGAGAGAATTTTTTATAAGCGAGTATTAATAAAAAAGGGTTGAGCTCCATGGACTTTAGTTCATGGGCTGGCGATGAGTATTATTCCTTCCCAAAGTTAAATTTTCTTCCACGACGCCCAAAGTAATATTATTTGTGTAAAGTTTTTTTTCCCCCCCTTCTGGCGTTCACTCTCCTCTCCATCTTACATTATTACCTAAATGGTTTTATGCTTTTGAACATATATAGGTACTCAAAAAAAAAAGACCATACCAAAATGTACATATTATTGTTTAAGCCAATATTACATCTTCGTGTATATAGGCAAGTTTGAATAAAATGGCGGAAAAAAAATCTTTTTTTTTTGTTCTCCCTTTGAAAAATGAAAATACTTCTGTGCTTCTCCTCTTACTTGAAAAACTGAAGAGAGAAATAAATTGTACTTCATATTGAAGTTGAAGTCTTGCTGAAGAGACGATGATTGATGATAGGATTTTTTCCAATGACCATGAATTCAATTTATGGGAACACTTTTCCCCTTTTTCATTTGACTTTTTAATCATTTTCTATTTAATTTTCTACTTTCCTGGAATAGTCAAGCACTCCAGGCTGCGGGATTTGAACGTGTCTCCGAAAGCATGGCTGCCTGTTCATACAGTAAATCTTGTAAAAATCAGCATAAGCTCCGTAGTTTTGTGTTAGCCTATACAGTAGTTCACTCAAACCTTACAGGTTCTTTGAATTAGATTTTAATTATTTTCAAGAAATAAGCCATACAGTAACTTGGTGATAGAAACTTTTTTGTAAAGGGGAAATTTTTTTTATTGCTGATGAGACTCAAGCAGATGAATTTTTCACGGGGAGGGAAATCCCTGTAATGGGACAGGACTGGGAAGAGATTTGGAAAGGGAAATGAAGGTATAGAAGGTATACAAGAGGATAATTTGCTTACTCTGTGTAAAGTTTCAAAGTACATAATAATGGGGAAACAGAAAGTAAAAGTGTTTAAATTGAAAAAGTTGACGCTGGCTCCGATTCCTCATTTGTGTACAAGTAGGTTTATCATTTACCTTCCCTCAATTCCCAGTGTACTTCCCTCGGGATACAGTGTGTATGTATGTATGTATGTAGCTTTTGGCTACTTTGGTGAAGCCGTTGGGCTTCCTTCAGTTGACATAGAGACGTATGATTAGTTGCCAGGAGAGAAGTCCTTTGACATGGAGAAGAGTTTTTCGTGATAAAAAGGTTAAAAAAGGAAACGGTATTAGACTAATCAATCGTAGTGTAAACAAGTAGCTATTGATAGGGCTTTCGAGTGGAGACTCCAATAATGATGTGGTAAGGCAGAGAAGAGATTATATTACCCGTATGAGCTTGTGTATTGTAGTTTATGGGTAAACTCAAGTGAATTGTATTCATTCATCATCTCCGAGCACTTTTGTGCTCAGATTTTATAAATAATATGAACATGTCTAGGCAAATGGTTAGTAAGGTCAAAGAGGGGGCTCAACACGCCTCTACACAAAGCGATTGTTTTCCAGCTTTTTGGATTTCCTTTTTTTTCTCCCTCTCTCTCTCTCTTTCTCTCTCCCACAAAAAAAAACATGTATCCATACATTTGGTACTTAATAACATTAAGGTATCACATTGGTATGTACGGACAGAGCCAGCTCCGCAGAGCAACCAATGACAATGACTGGAGTATTAAGGAGAATTTAAATGGCTCGAGTGCCTCTTCCAATTTTATTCCGTGAAAACCTTCCCATGTTTTTGGTGGCGATACTTTGACGGAGCAACAAGAGGCTTAAATCGTATTTGTACATGAGCTTGACAGATCTCTAATCGTAGTCGTAATTTCCTTCTCTCCTCTCGCTTATAAACGTAACATAAGACATAAACATATACTGGTAGATTATATGAACCTTCTCCCGTCTCATGTGAAGCTCCCTAGCCACTGCACACACAAGAGGTACTTGAGAGGTACATTCATAAATTTGTGGAACTTGGAAAGTTTTAGGGAAACATTCGTTTCACAGTTGAACCCCCGCGAATGAAAATTACAGGTTTTTAAAAAATTCCCTACTATGTTGCGTGTTCTTTTTAACACTCTAGAGCCATAGGGCTCAGCGTATCATGTACAACGGAATTGTAGTATATGTACAAATAAAGTACAACAACAAAAAGGATAACAGAGTGCTGGTGTGATTAGATAGTGAGTTCTGTTTCCTCCACACGAATTTATGAATGGGTCTCTGAAGCTGTCAAGTCAAGCGTAATCTACAAGTTTAAAAATTGGATTTTCACACGTGATAAAAAAAAGAAGGGAGCTAATTTCATTGAAAATCTCGTGTCAATGTAATCAGGTAAATCTCCATCCAGTCGAGGATTGACATCATTCCCAGTGATACGGGAAGGACTTCTGGGGAAGGGCTCGGGTCCAGTGGACTACACCCGTTATGTCCGGAGATATGCCAACTCCTCCGAGTGTGGTTACCAGCAATGTCGCGAATTGAACTACCGGGAACACTTCCATTGTCTGGACTGTGGGGAGGGAACACGTGTTTTCGTCAAGAAAGAAGAAATGATTCGACACTTTAAATGGCATAAAAAGAGAGATGAATCTCTTCAGCATGGATTTATGCGGTATGTAACTCAGAGTGAGAGGGTCTCTCACTTATCTAAATGAGAAAATTGTTTTTTGATGTGGTAATTTATGCCCTATCCAGTTCCCTTACGCAATTGGTCTTGGATATGGTGGTTGGAAATGTCGATATTTCATTTACGAGATAAACTTTCGATTACAATAAATTAAATATTGTAAATTTTGCTCTATTTCATGTTCCCCCCTCGTTCTTTCTCACCTCACAGATACTCCCCAATGGATGACTGCTCGGACCGCTTTCGAAATTGTACCCATAATCGAAAGCAGACGCATTACCATTGTCTTCAGGTGAGATAATACTTTAGTGAACCGTTAACTTCTCCCTTCAATGAATAGTAATAATTTTTCTTTGAACAATCAACAAACAGTTGTCGCCATTTCCTTAGGCTAGGGCGGCCACACGTTGAGTATGCACACTATGTGAAATGCCAGCTAAACCTATATTGCTACCTTGTCTCTTTTTTCCCACTCCTGGGCCTTCCATCCATACTATAAGATGTAAATATATGGAAGAAGCATGTAGGTACATACATACTCAATTTATGTCCATACTCAGCACCGCCGAGTCGGCTTGGACATACCATGTTGTAGTAATTATGCGTATGCATATGTAGATGTCGGAATTTTGTAACTTGCTCCTTTTTGCTCGTGATTAACAGATGATAATATTAACTAAATTGTTGCTTTGAATCTTCCTGTGAATGCATTACACGGACTCCGCTCTCATTCATTATACCATTTTATAAGGTGTCTTCGAACTTCAACATTTCCTAGCCATTGTACTAACTTTTTTTCTAATTTGTACCATCTTTTATGGTTTCTTATGATCATATTCACACACACACACACACGTAGGAGAAAATGCTGGGTGTTTATATTGTGT
The DNA here is from genome assembly GCA_947179485.1 of Allacma fusca. NCBI lineage: Eukaryota > Metazoa > Arthropoda > Collembola > Symphypleona > Sminthuridae > Allacma > Allacma fusca. The sequence continues at coordinate 21,728,015 of OX359250.1, read as the reverse complement.
GTATAGCGGAGAGGCAACATAACATATACCCTGGAGTGTAGGAACATTGAAGGTTGGAAAGGACTGTAGGGACTAACTCGTCCATGTACATACATTTAACCCAGAGAAGAATTTACATTAATTAATCATTGAAAATTAGGCTCAGTGAAGATTTAATGTTTTCTAGAAATGCACAATGGGTACTCGTTTTAGTTGTCATTGTTTTATCTTGAGAAGACGACAGCAATACTACTACAATTCTCCAAGAAGGATAATGAACTAGACTTTTCTTACGTGTAAAATTCCTTTTTTTCTCAGTCGTTCGTTGTTGGGACGCTCATCTATTTATTATATTCCTACTTTGCATTTCAGCTGTGAAGCATATAACAAGGGCTTCTATGAGTCCGTATTTTTTTTATGTCCTCAACATGGAAGGAGGTAGTGAGGGAAATAATAGAGAAAAAATTGCATAATGGAGTATTCTTCTGTATTACGCGGAGTGAGTGGTAGCACACACACACACACACAATATAAATGAGTAATATGTGTTTAAAGCCAAGGGAAAAAAATGTATAATCAGGCGTGGAGAAATAATTGACAAAAATAATGATGCAGAGAAAATGTACTTGGGTGATTAATAGTGTGATTTTTATATTTCTGTTTAGGATGGATGTGAGAAAGTCTACATTAGCACGTCAGATGTGCAAATGCATGCGAATTATCATCGAAAAGACTCGGCGATAATCCAAGAAGGATTCCAAAGATTTCGGGCTGCGGAAGATTGCGGGGCCGATCACTGTAGCTTCAGACATCAGAGAACAACTCATTTTCACTGTCGGAGAACCTCGTGCTCGTACACATTCAAGAATAAAGCAGACATGGGTATGACATAATTTTCTTTTTAAAAATCCTTATGCTTTGAGCAGTTCCTCTTTATAGGACTGTGTCATCATTCAACACCCCGGCAGCAGTTCCGTACGATTTTTATCTTGTAGTTTACTTTGAGCTTGTTTCTCACATTAGTTGTAATAGGATTGGTAGATGCTTCAGTATGCACGTCTGAATTCCTATACCCTATGTATCTTCCAAACTCATGGTCTACCTCTATGTACATCCAATGAGCGGGAGCTGGGGTACAGGAACTTGCTCGATAGCAATGATTTTTTCTCAAGTCATGGAAATCATGTTGTCGTAAATAAATTTTCTGCATACATGCCATTGTACGAGTGGAATTGTGTCGAAGACTTGAAAGATTCCCCAGTGTTGGCCTTCCAACAAATATACAACCGTTGTATATCTTCCACTATACAAGTCTCCCTGCCTTATCTGACTTTTTTCGTACTAGGATGTACTACTATAGTAGATCCCCTGTCGGAGTTGTGCTATAGTAGTGCAGACGTATGTATAGATATATTGCCGTCGAGAAAACCGCAGATTGCAGGAAAGATGATGTGAAATATATGATTATGTGCTTACACTCGACACTCGTTCAACACAGTAATTATGGGATGGTTATGCTTGTATATTTTGCGAGCTTTTAAGTACAGTGTAATTTATTATTGTGTACCGATGTGTCTCATATCATACTCGGAGGTTGTCAAGAGAGAAGCTGCACAAGCGAAAAAAAAACTTAACTGATGAATGTGAATCCTGTTTTTTCAGTCTTTCAGCATAAACTTGTTGCTTTCTTTCCTCCTTTATCTCTCTCTCTCTCTCTCTCTCTCTCTCTCTCACTCACTCTTGCTGAGGTGTCTGATTCTCTGTTAAATCCTCATATTTTGATATGTTATATGACTTTTGGCTGGGAAATACGATCGAACTTGATAGGTGTTCTTTGGTGTCTAATGGTACATTTTTCTTGATTTTTTTTTGTCCCTCCCGAGCAGAGAAGCACAAGTCGTATCACATAAAGGATGAGCAGCTGAATAGGGATGGTTTCAAGAAGTTCATGAAGCACGAGGCGTGTCACTACTCCAATTGTCGTTTTTCGCGTGTCTGCAATCACATTCATTGCATTCGTGAGGGCTGCAACTACGTCCTTCATTCCAGTGGACAACTCTACTCGCATAAGGTGAGTTCCTGTCTGCGTGCTGTTGAGCCGGCAGGTTGAGGTGTAAAAAAAACCTACACTAGAGTACCCCCAAGTCTGTATAGTCAACCAGGTTTTTTGAGTATATTTGCTCATATTATCCCATCATTTTTGTTGTTTCATGTCTTTTACACCTGATTATCATAATGTAAAGCGTATAAATGTCTGCTCAAAGAGCACATCCAATGGTAACAAGATACAGTGCCGTGGGAGATAAGTGGCAATCTGACTTTATGCTCCACCTAAAGCTAATTTATATTGATTCAGCTCTCCCACGACAAATAATCATTGTTACACATGTACCTTTCTTGTTCTTACATTAATCTCGGCCTGGGCTATTATATTTTGTCAACCCAATTTTTATGAGACAGGTCTACACAGGATTGACACCTTCTCAGGAATTAGCTTTCCTTGGTAATTAATGAACGCAAAGGAAAAGTTAATTGCTTCACAGCGAAATCCCCTTGACATAAACGAATCCTAGGTCTTATAATAATTTCCAAATTTTTGCTTATCACATGTTCCACCATTTAATAGAGTTTATCGGACATTCCTTAAGAGTCTGTGTGTCCACAGTGTCACAATGATAGTCCTAATCCAGAATACAATTATTAATTGGATCTATCTTCGGTAAAGGAATTCTAAATGAGAGGCAATAGGTACGGCTGGAGACTGACGAGTCTTCCGTTCTTATCCCCAATCCACCTTGCATGAGAAACAAGTTTTTTGGCATGGATACTAAATCGTGGGGATTTGAAAACAATGTTTTTGTATACACTGAGAGTAAGCCGGAGTTCATTCATACCGACGAATAAGACAGAATTATTATCAGGCTTGAGTAATAAACAAAGTAGATTGTAGAGCCCAATGTACAGCTCAGGATGGAAGGAACATGCTACTACTCTATAGTAGGTACGATTGAGCGTGCTGAAGGGAATTGATATTAGGAATGTTGATACACTGTTGTGTAAAAGGTTTGTTCGTCGTAATTTGTAATGCATGCGGTCCAGATATGGAGTTTACCATTCTCATTGAAAAATCTTGTTTTTGCTCATGAGCTTCAGTCATAGTTTAAAGCTCAGCAGCACTAACTACTTTTCTTTTTTGACATTATAATTGATTCTGAGTATTGTACATTAGATCTCTCCTTTGATCTTTCATCTAGTTTCGCCCACGATGACGGATTTTTTTTAGCTAGTAGCTTCAATATCATCTACACTTTGGGTAAACTTACATTTGATGCTCTACTGTAATGGTAATAGTACGAAGCCTGAGTAGCCTACTTACACAGAGACAGAATAGACACTCACATAGAAATATCTCTGTAAAGTCTCAACAGACATACTTATATTTACCGTGTACAGGGATGGGTTACACATGTACACTCTGTAGTACAAAATTGTAATTTCACAATCGAATAAATTATTGTATGTAAGTTCCTTGAAACTATTCCTTTGGCTAAACAGACAGAAAGGTTGACTTGGGACTCATTAAGTGGTAATCAAGAGGATAATTAATAACATGATGATGTCACGTTTCAACAGCGCAAGCACGAGAGACGGGACTCGGAGTTGGCCTACCGTAAATTCAAGTTAGCTCAAAGTTTAATGAGGGGTACTTTTGGAGCGGAGCTATCAGCTTTAAACGTGGGAGAGACCTTCCTGAATGCGAGCAAATCTGAGGAGGAGAATAGCCGCTCATCCAATAATGACCACGGGGATTTGGATTCCGAGGAAGTGACCAAAAAGTTTCTTCAGACTTGTACATGTGAAGCGAGTGACGAAGAACATTTTCATTGCAAACTTGACTCTTGTGCCAATGCTCTCCTCGGGTAATTATGACTTTTTTGAGAAAAAAAATTCCTTCAGAGTCTACGGACCACACTAATATTTAAAATGTCATTAAAATATAATGCATGCATATACTATACCTATGATGAGCTATGGGGAGAGATGGAGAAGTGGCAATGGAAGAAACCAAAGGGCGAAGATCAATTGAAACTTAATGGTATTTTCAAGGAAGGCTGACTTTATAGTTTGTTATTTTTTATTTGCTAATAGAAAAATGTTTGCAAATATGTTGTAGAACTACTGAAAGTGCGTCAGAACATGGTCGTAATCACGAACTCGAAGATCGGATTACAGCTCTAGCTTACTTCACAGTAGACCCAGCCAATTTTGATGCACAAGACTCAACAATTCCATGTATATCAGCCAAATGCCCGTACCAGACGAGAGAGAAACACTATCACTGTTTATGGGTACGTGAAGAAAACGAGTGTCATAAAGTGGCATTTTTCACTTTATGCATGCCTTTACTGTTTGTTCCCCCGTACTAGATTATGTGGTCAAGTCCATGTTGTGAGATGGGATAATTGTGAAAACCGGGCTTACTTGAGGCATGAGGTCATAAAATTAGATAGCATTCAGTGATTATTTATATGGTGTACTCTTTTATGATTCTTGTATAGGACGGATGCTCGGAAATTATTGTGAGCAGCGATGGACCTTTCAAACGACTTGACCACTTCAAAGCTCACGAGTACTCACAAAAATTAGATTTGACCGACAAGTGTGACAGTTTAGATGGATTCTTTCGACGTAAACGAGGAAGGCCGCCAAAGAATAGGATTATTGAGGTAATAAATTGAACAAAAATATTTACTTATAAATTAAATTAATCCTTATATTTCCTCCCACTTGTAATTGCCCATAAAATTATTCCTTAGGATATATATTATTACTCACCATTGAATTATTGGGTTGTGTAAAATTGGAATCTCAATCTTGTAATCAGGTTTCCTCGGGAGCGAATGAAGCCATTTTTACCAGCTTTAAGCTACCAAAACCAATCTTTGGTGGGGCTTTGGACAGTGCGGACACTTCTGATGGGGATGTCAAGGTACATTTCATTCCTTTCTTCAGGCTTAAAGCCTCACATCATGGGGTTATATATTTTTTCAAGTGTCATAGCCACTTTTTCAATCCGTGTAAAAATCTGTGGCCGGCGCAAATTTGGTTGGATTTGATTGGATTGAAAAATGACTTCATATATGGCATTATATTTTATGACTGTTTTGGAGTGGCTCAATTTCATGAATCCCTTTTTCAAAGGAACAGCCTGGGTTTTTGTCTTACCCGGAAGGAACGACTTGTCCCGATAGTTCGTGCGCTTTCAACACCTCGACATCAACTTGTCACTATCATTGCGATCACCCCCGCTGTCACTTCTCCGTCGCGGATGTTCATAAGCTATCACTGCATTTGAGGGATTTCCATACCAATGTGGACATCCTCGAAGGATATGCTTACTACGACCGGAATTCGGACTGCCGAGAGAACAACTGCGAATTCAACGGCAGTTCAGAGCACTTCCATTGTACGCGAGATGGTCATGGCTTCATGAAATACACAACTATGATCGCTCATGAAGCGGAATACCACGAGAATAAATCTAATGGAAGTAGTGACGATGAGGATCGAAGTTGGATGAATCAACATAGTAAGTTCCTATATTTTCTCAATGAGACGTGCCTATTCGGCTACCTTGAGAAGTGCCTTGTTTCTTGTTTTGAGCACTTCAAAAAAATCATTGGATGGATTTATATTTGCAGTAGTTAAAACCAGCGGGACTTTCTACCCGTTGACGCCTGTTCAGAAGAAGGAGAATACAAGTGGAGATGCCGTGGACTTATCCAGCTCAAATGGACTCCCTGACACTCCTGGTAAGAGGATTTTGCATATTTGACTTGAAATAGCTGTGACAATGAACCTCAAATAACTTGAGCTAGAAGCACTAGCATTGTGAAACTTACTCCGATTTTGTCCCACTTTAGAAACCAAACCCATTACGGATCATTCGCTGAGTAGAATCCTACAGTTACCCTCACCTGAGTCTGGTGAAACGCAGTTCGGTCCCGATGTGGCTTGTGGACGCCCATTTTGCAAACTAAAACGAAAGTGTCACTTCCATTGTCACTTATGCAATCAAGTAAGTATTTTGTAACAGAAGCTAGCGGGAATGAAATCATGTAATATAAAGTATAAGTTTTTAGATGTGATATGATCGAAAGATATTAATGAAGACAAATTCTGCAAATTCCAGGCATTTTCAGAACTGGACAAGTTGCGTCCCCATGTTGTTAAACATAGTAACTTTTCACCTTTAAAGCCAACGAATGAGTCCGAGGACCCATCTACGGACGATGAGTCCAAGAACGACTCAGACGACCAGCCGGATTTGAAGCTATTTCCGAAATTGAAAGATGAAACTACACCAATCAAATTAGAGGCACCTTCCACCTCATTCACACCAACATCTATCCAAAATTTCCTGGGTGGCTACCCTGGCTCTCACTCACCCTATTTATTTCTACAACAAAATCCCCTGACATCCTTGTACGCAGGGATGATGTTCGGTGGTGCGGCCGGGTTCCCACCCAGCAGTGTCCTGCAACCTCCCACACCCCCAGCAATGAATGTGCCTGTGCCGAATGCTAACGGAAGTGGAGGTGGTAACGGACTAGAGGTTATTCCGCCAATTCCGATCAATACTTCTGTTTTGCAAATTCCTAATAAAATCAAACGCCCACCGAGCGCCTCCTCATCATCACCGTCATCCCCACCAGACAGCAAGAAGCAGCGATTGCAAATGAGGATTTTGAAAGATGAGCCTGTTCCCGAGGGTTACATTCGCTTTAGATTCAACGAAGACTGTCAATACACTCACTGCGGTTACAGGGAACATCAAACACATTTCCATTGTACACGGGAAGATTGCGGCTACAGCTTCTGTGACAAAACCCGTTTTGTTCAGCATACAGCCCGGCATGAGCGATTGGACACACTCATGGGTGGCGACTTCAAGCAGTACCGAGCAAATATTTCCTGTGGAAGGGTGAACTGTTCATACGTACCTAATATAGGTGAGTTTCTATTATTGAATTAAATTTCTTGTTGTGAGCTTTTATGGCTTGTAGGAATTTCAGGTCTGCAGTGGACCGTCTACTAAATTTTGGAATAGATTTATGGAAATGTGAGAAAATGCTAATGTCAATGTAAATGATTAGGTGCCAACCAAGGTCAGAACAAAGCTTCCCATTTTCATTGCTCCAAGTGTGACTTTGTATGTACGGACACGAACAAAGTAGTGGCTCATCGCCGTCAGCATCAAAAGCTTGATTCTATTATGGCAGCCGGTTTTGAAAAGTTTACTCCGTCACAGCATTGTCACGTAAGTTTGGGACCAGTCCCTTTTTTTTCTCGCATTTTGTCAAAGTAAGTAATTGGCAAGATGCAAAAAATTGAGGTGGACCTAAAAAAAGAAGTTCACATGTGTCACAGGAGTTAACTTATCACTCGACGAGGAATTTACTGATTAAAAGCAATATTTCTTGTTATTCCCATCCAATAAATTTGGTTTGTTTTTTTTTAATTGCAGATCGAGGCCTGTATACACGCTCAAAAGCAAACTCATTACCATTGTCTCAAGTGTAGCTACGCTGTGTTGGGACTATCCCAAATGTCAGCACACAAGTATCGACATGTTGATTAAGTAGTACTTGATTGTAGAGTAAAGTGGTAGGAAATGTATACAAATAACTTTCAATTATTCAAACTGTCAGGCCTTCATACAATTGCCTTCTCCGTTATTTGTGCCTTATACATATATACGAGAATTGAAATAATTGCTGTTACTCCCAAAGAGTGACAACCTTGCGTGGCTTCTTACCGCAAAATGTAGTTTGTAAAGTTTTATTTATTTTATACAATAATAACATGCTGAACAAGTATTCATATGAGCTGTTGAATGTCGTCAGCAGTGATTTAAATCACCAATAAGGAAAGAAGAGTAACAACTACATAATTTCTACACCTTTTATTGTGATAAGTTAGAGAAACGAAACCTTAGTAGGAGTAAGTTCGATATAATAGTAAGGACATAGTTATACATATATACATAGGTTCATAAAAACAATAATAACTGATAATATTACATGGTTATTATGCATATACATACATAGTGTGACATGAAATAAGGGCTTCAAAAACTGAGCAAGTAACACGAACATGGATGTTTTTTTTTCGAGCAATGCAAAATGGGATCAAAATGAAGTGCCATTAAAAGACATGAAACTATTTACTACGGTATTTGCAAGGCAATAAATCCCTGTTAGCAAGTATTCAAAGATTGAGTATAAAGTATTAACAGACCGGAGTTTACATAAAAGTTAAAACTGACAATAGTTGTAGAGTTAATATGTATTTAACCATTATTTTAATTGCTTTACTGTGAGATGAGTTGTAATTAAATGACACCACTACATTTTATTATTAACATGGTATTAGCAAATATGATATAGTAAAGTGTGCATGTGGAGACTAATATTTTGTGCCAAAAAGTATTTGTAATTTTATCTTTTGGCCATTTTACAATTTAATTGTTGTTTTTGATTAATTTAATTATATTTCAGTTCAAATGTTTTTAATGGTTTTATATAGAGTGTCGTTAGCAAATACTACTTGAAAATGTGGCACAATAGTTTGTTGACAAAAAAAACTCTGTTTTCTTTTTCTTTTTTTTTAATATAAAAATCTTTCAATATTTCCCTACATATATGCATTGTAGTCTACATATGACTTTTATAAATATATCCTGCATGTGTAGCAGCTATATTTATAATAGCTCATTTCAAATGAACATAAAGTAAAATTCGTTTAAATTTCAAGCCTAGTCATGCTTTACATTATTAAATTTGACTGTACTAAGTCCTAACGTAATTCTGTTAGTAGTGACTCTTAAACCCAAAGCAACTTGTAGTCTGTCAGTGTCCTCTTAACGAGTTAGGAGTAATCCGTGACATAATTCGAAATAGCCTTGAAGATACCATGGTAAGATGTGAATGCTTAACGTTATTTTAAGTAGCTATTTTTTTATTTATTTTTTAAAACACCAGTAACGAACGATGCTTTTGTATATTCAAGCCGAAATTGCGATAATTTGTATGTATTTTATTTCAAATGAGTGGGAAACACAAGTTTTCTCCATTTCTCAGAATTTCCCGTGCCATATTCAGTTTAGTTTCCTGAAGCAATGCTTTTAATGGCTTGTTTTGGCATCAGAAGGAATCTTTCGTGAGTAAATCCCTGAATTTTCTGCAATGCATTATTGAAGTCTCCTGACATCCCAACCGGACGTGTGTATATCTATATACATATCCACATTCTTTCTTTTTACAAGTTTTTGAAACATATTTTGAGAAATTTTAAAATTAATTGGAAGCCCCATATCTGTATACACTTGTGCAAAAGCCACAATTCTATTTGAGCAAGATTCAACTAAATTTAAGGCAAATAGCTTGTAAGTGAACTGGAAGGATCAAAATCCCGGTGACTTGTGTACATAGTGTCACGTCTAGCTTTAATATGAGATTTCATCGTGTTTAACAAGTGAATCCAAATGGGAATAATTATTGGTGAACTTGCGCGTTGTGTTAAAATACTTACTTTAATTTTGTTGTACGTTATAATTTGAAGCCACAAGTATTACCCTACACTCTTGTATTTGATGTTGTTGTTAACTACACAGCATGTTGATGTACAGTCTGGAAGTAATAATTAGTGCTTGTAAAGAGAAAAAAAACCTTAAAACAGCTTTACTGTGTCTCCAACTCTGAAGTATAGTACTCAGTTTAACTTGTAGTAATTTCGGTGTATGAACATATATAAACTTGTAATTGTGGGGGAGTTCTTAAGCAAGAGTAATCACCTTGATCGTTTTGATGATGAGTTGGCCGAACTAATACATAAAAGATTAAGGCATTCATGTCACCTTCGGTAGAGTTTTCAGTAGGCTTCTCATTTTATGATGATGATGTTACTGTACAGTAATTAATTTAGAGGCTGAAAAAACTGCGTTCGATCTGCTTAGGAACACAAGGACGTGATGGAAAAAGCAATGTATGTATACGGATGAAAAGCAGCAGTGTTCATTGACATACTTTGGATTCGGATTTTATATCAATTTGCTTGGGCTATAATTATTTTATTCTTCAAGTAAGTGTATGACGAGTTCACTTTTGGACGAACAATCATTTTTCATGAATACGAATCCAAATCAATGGATGCTTGTGATGAAACCCTTGTGATTTTTAATGGAAAAATATTTCTTGCTTACATTGTCCCATATTTCCTGTAACTCTCGACAACGTTTTCCGTTGGAAGCAGTAGGGTAAACCAAAATGACATGGTTTAACTATTGCTATAAATATTCTGCCCCACCGGCGTGGAGTTGTCATTGCTTTTGCTTTATTTAAAGGGGCATCTCAGGTGATTCTTTTTGTTGTAGACCAAAGGGAGGACATTAAGTAGGGGCATGTCCTCAGAGATTCAGTTCCAAAAATTGTAGTTTGCTTTAACACGGTTGTACAATTGACGAGATCGTTTGCTTTTTTATTATTCTAATTATTACATTAATTGACAGTTTGCAAGTGTAAGATGGATTAAGTTAACATTGGTAGGAAGAGCTGTTCAATTTATTTAGTAAAAAAATACTTTCATGCGTAAAGACATCCAAATTTTAGTTCTACCTTGGGGGATGTCTCATAATGTATACACTATCCGTGAAAAATACAGGCCTGGCGTCAAAAGACAGCTTTTAATGATGTAGCCTAAATGCACAGATAGGATGCAGGCAGATGTAATTTTCCCCTTTGATCACTGTTGACATATTTGGACTTGAGTTTACTACTGTCCATACTGTTGACGTCAGTCTCTAGGTGAGAAAATTGTGTTGTTATTTATTTCATTCCTTACAAACCAGTTTCTTACTCGAAAGATTCCTCAATTTGTAGTCCAGCATTTAAAGCAATGTAAATACTGTATAATTTAGTTTTTTTTTTGAAAAATGCTGGTAAATTTGTTCTTGACCTTTACGGAAATGAGTTATTATGAATAATTGTATGAATGTATGTACTACCATGTAGAATTTTGTAATTTGACGAGCAACTTATTACAAAGATGATAGTGGAAATACCTTAATTTGGGTTTGTTTTCCTCGAAATGTAAAATAGTAATCATCCTCGGTTTTGTTTATAAATGTAGAAAGTAGTAAGTGGGAGACTCCGCCACACGCATGCAGCATAATGGATTTGCACAATAACACTATTATAAATGCTAATAATTGTAGCTACGTCAATTCCCTACAATTTTAACTGCGAGTGTATCAAAGCGTCGAAAGACAGGATGTTTTAGCCGGTAAACTTAGACATTCCGATAGAATGAAAGACACCAAAAGTTGTTTTTTTGCGACCAAATAAAAAAAGACAAGGTAAAATACAAATTCAATGCATAATAAATGTAAGGACATGTTTTAGTTTGTGTAATTATATTTCTGTATAGTATTTGACTTTTAGTGCTAGAATTTTTTTTGTATAGCGGTTGTTGCTATGATTTTGAACGCAGCCATTTGGAAGTGAGTAGTATTACCAACAATAAAAAAAGATAATGTAGTTAAGACTAAGTTTGTATAAATACATATATAACACAGTATGAACAATGGCTTCGTTTTTTTCAGTCTTATTCGCTTGTTGTGTGTGACATGGTGTGAGAAGACGTGGTTTTTTTTATTGTATCAACAAGTTTTTTAATGTTTTCATATATAGTCCGGAGTGATCGCATGAATTTTGGGGAAAGAATTTACGAATCATTATTACTTATACATTGAGTTTGATTTTCCATTTTTTAGGTTATTCCAAATTTACCAACCAGAGTTTAATGTAGGATTAGTATTACAGCGTATGAGATTCTTGTACTCATATGTCTACCTCTATACTGTAATTGTAAGGTACTTGAGTACGTGTTGTTGTGTACAGAAACGATTGAGAGTTAAAAAGCAACATGTTCACAAAATGTTTTTTGTTTGGAGAACTCGAGTTTTTTTTTCTAGGTAGTTGTATCATCTGTAAGCTGCTGCTATACGTTTAATGTACGGTGTATTTATTGCAGTGTAGGTTAATGAGAAGATGTCACACCGAAGTGCTAAATGAACGAATGACGTTCATCTACAAAACACAATAAGTAATTTGTAACACTAATAACAATAATAATTATTCATGTCTTTTCAGTTGTACAAGTTGTATGTACATTTTATTTATCATTCTACAATAATAATTATCAAATAAATTATCAAGTGTGCTTCAAATTTCAAGTTTTTCTACTTTTATTAGCACCATTGCACCAATTATTATATCCGCTCCATAGACAACTCCAAGTAATAAAAGTCACAATAATTATTCATTGAATGAGTCCATACATGACGTGCATAAACATTCAAATGTACTCATTGAAAATAAATACCAATAAAATGACTCTGGAACCTCAAATAATGACTGTTGTATGTACATACATACATTGGTTGTAAAATTGTATTCCCTGCTTTCAAGCCGAATTCAAAACCATATTCATAATTATTTAATTGGGAAAGTAATTGAATCTATCTATAGATTTATATTGGGTATTTATTTTTATGAATGGATTAGATACAGCAGATTTACCAACAGAAGTCGTATACTGGTATAAAATTTAGGGTATAAAAATTAAGGGAATTTTCTTTCAGTTACAATTACAAGTTACACCAAATACAGAAAAATGTATTTGGAGGAATTGTTGTGGAAATATTTGTCCCATTGTAGTCCGGCTCAGGCTCTGTCGGCGGGGGTCCTATGAAGGATTTGGCAATATCTATGGCTGCATTATTAATATTATGTGCAATCTCCCCCAGAGTATTCTCATCAATTTTAGGAAGTTGGATTCTTGGGAGGAATGCGTCCAAACCCGCGGGTTCTGGTGTTGGCTTTGAGGTTGTCGTATTAAGCTCTTTTTTCCTTTCCAATTGCCACAGACGGAAATTCTCTAAAATGTCAAGCAACCCTCGGTGCGAACTATTTTTGCGACCCGTTAGTTCCACTCCCACGTCCGGAACTTCCTCCGAATCTTCTTTCACAATGAAGATGGCGCTACTGTTCACCTGCGTAAGATTATAAAAACTTTTAGCATGTCTCTGGGCTTTGATGGAACTTTCTATTCGAGTTAGTAGTAATTACTGGTCCGGGTCTGACCTCTAGGAGCAAAACATGTGCAATCAAGTAGAGGAAGCCGAACATCCAGCACTTGGAAATCATCTTCTGGTTAATCTCAACTGATGAAGTCCCAACTTTATGAATGGATCAATGCAGAAATGTATAATTACGGGAAACTTGTTGTTTTTTTTTGTACTTTGTAAAACTGATGGTGATGATAAATTTACTAAAATGGTAGCAACCAGTCAGGATTTCTCTTGAGTTAATTTTGTCACTCACAGGAGCCCAGCGTTCAGTTGAAAATGAGTGGTTCATCCATTTGTCAGACTTACTCTGCCCATGAGACTACGGTTTTAATTACAACAGAAAGACAATGACAAATCTGATCAGTTTACTGCTCTTGTTAGTGTTTGTAGGTACATGTGAAAAATATGCGTGTGATCGGACGGACATTCAACTCTAATAAATATTTACAAGTGGGTGACAGCACAGGAAAAACTAATTAAACTGTTCTCGTCGGACAGTGTGTTCAGCAGGTGGCGAGGTATGTACAGCCTAAGGTATCATGGGTAGTTACAAAAATAATAATTGCGACAGTAATAATTATTTAAGCAGTTACTTATACATATATACTAATTGGATAATTGTACTGCATGAATAGCTAACGTTGTTAAGTAGTTTCGGAAGAGTGTGTAAACTCGGAACAGTAACAAACTTTTCAAGCGAGCATTCCCACCAGATATCTCGATACTGGAATGTTGGGCCCTTTGTGGTTTTTCAACTTTTTCCCACTTTTCCGACAAAAGTGGTTGTATTCTTTGCAGGGACCTCGAGCTGTAATATAAAAATAATTACAATATATAGATATATATAATCAAATTATTCCATAACGGTACAATAATTCAAATGAATCAGCTCTGTGTAAGCAATAATAATACATTTCTCATTGAATTACTAACAAACTAGTTTCTCTCACAAGATAATGTTACATAGAACTTCCTTACCATCTTTGAGAGCCTCTCTCAAACTCATCGTTCTGGTTGTCATGCAGTCGTGAAGCAACAACTTGCAGTCGTGAAGATCGTCCACCCTAGCCTCAACTGTGGAATTTAGAGCGACAGTCATGATCAGAAAAATGCAGACAACTTTCATTGTGATGCTCTCCATTCGGGCTCAAAATATACCTGTTGATAATGTAATAGATACTTGCACAATATTTTCTTTTATCCTTATTTATTCCTCCCAATGATATCTAAGGACGGAGTAATTACTGCGGTTGTTTACCTGGTGCTTAGCAAATGACAGTTGTTTCTTACTGAAGTTTAGAATACTGAATGGAATTGACTCTTAAATAACTTATTTATTTACCTCTACTATTAGGGGTTCGTGTGTTGGTCCAGACTCCGTCAATAATTCCACAAAGCTGCGACTGAGGGATTTTGTCTCCTGACTTTTTTAAAAAACACAAAAAAAATGATCGTAAAATATTGCATACTTTTTGAAGTTATCATAAATAGATGCAGTTATGTGTCAATCCCAGTCAGAGATTCTATTTGGAAGCAGTGTTTGTGGGTGATTAAAAGTTAGATGGTCGACCCGTGTCATCGTAAAATCTTTATCACTGATTAATCCAATTGTTTGCGTCATGCATAACATGACGATAGAAAAGCGGAGGACAAATTTTATGATCCATTACCCATGGGCAAATAATGCGGCCAAAGCTAACAAATTGTATAGGGAAGGGTTATGTACACTGATAACCGGAAGTTACTTGAGCCTGAGCATGCACGAGCATTATGGTAATTAAGTGAGATCGTTCAGTGTGTACATTGATAAAAAACGCATTACTACAAAACACACGTGTACTTTACACATTTGATTTCAATTATTGATTGCACTATTACCACTGTCTGGAATGCTGTGCGTTGAGCTTAATCAAATACTTTCAAATGGGTTCCCCCTTTATGTACAGTCAAGTTCGTGTGAG
Organism: Allacma fusca; assembly: GCA_947179485.1. Classification (NCBI taxonomy): domain Eukaryota; kingdom Metazoa; phylum Arthropoda; class Collembola; order Symphypleona; family Sminthuridae; genus Allacma; species Allacma fusca. Next base: position 21,712,883 of record OX359250.1, on the reverse strand, counting down.
CATTTTAATATTTTTGAATGAATCATTAGACATCTGTGGATAGTACTCCAATACAATTGATTTCCCCTTTGGTAAGAAAAAGCACAACCAATGGACTTCTTTTTGAGCTCAACGTCAGTATTCAGTAGATATCGTTAAAATTAGAAAATATTTCTGAATACTCAAGTCGTGTGCGTAAAATGTAAATTTCAACATATGTACATGCTTCATGTGTTGTTTAATAATTTAATGGGTATGGTATGCAATAATGCAATCATATACATATGTACTACATACATTTTTCAATCATGAAGTCATGAGAACATAGTTAGTCGGTTCGCACGTCTCGCCGCAAAGGACACGTCATGCATGTTTAATAAATATATCTTGGATGCAATGCGTCTATAAAAATTTACCTGATCTTGGCTTCAACTGACTGAGCTGATTTTGACCCTCCTGTGTTTAAAAAAAAAATCATTTTCATTTCATTGTAAATACCTACATGCAATTATGCGTATTACAATTTGTACAAACATTTGCTTAAAATAATGGATTTTTTTCTGCATCTGCAGCAGAATGCGATTGTATCAGGGAAAATTGACTATTTATTATTTATTATAAATTAAATTATTTTCAAAGCTACCTTGATCTTGTGGCTGTTGGTTCAACCGCTAATTATTGTAAGTTAGCATCAACCTGAAGCTATTCAGTACTAGACAGTGGGGCCAAGTGCGTGTGCCATTGCATCACAAACCACATAGATTATATCCCTACTCAAATATTCATTATGTACGCAATTTAAACGGAGGCAATACGCGATACACTTATGCAACAGTTATTAGAATTAGTTATTTGCAAATATTGACTTGAAAGTTAAAGTTGAGCCTATCAGAGTGACTTCCGATTGAGAGCATTTCTGTTGTTAGGTGCGATTTCATGGTTTTATTACCTCATCTCATTACGTTATCTTGTCTCTGGGAGTAAGTGCAAAAAGTAAATTTAATAAAATCTTAACAGCCCTTGCGTTTGCAAACGTTTCACTTTTAAGGTGATCATAACCCATCCGAAGGTAACTTTTATGTGTAAGCCGAGTTTAATGGCTGAGTTCATGTATATATGTCATGTTCATTTTGCTATGTATTACACAGGCGAATAATTTAATAGAGATGCTGTTTTTAAGCGTTTTGCAAAATTATTCCTGAAAATTAACGTTTCCAAAACAAATGATATTTTAAATAGCTCTCGTGTACACCGTATACATAGTATGTACATACAATTTTTGTGAGAAGGGATGTCGATTCAAATTAAATGGTGTCTTTTGTACGTATAATTAGTTAATACCACTTCTGTGGAAACAGTGCTCAATTATTCATGACCATGTGATAATAATGTTTTTAAACGTTCACGTATATAGTTACAAGTAAAGCGCTCCTAAAATAGGATGTTACTCAAGTGAAGCATCGGAATGGAATGTGATAATAAAATTTTTTCAGGTGTAGTCATACAAGACAGATGATGATTTAAATGTGCAATTTATTTTAGGAATGCTTCATTGGTTGGATATGAGTTAGATTACAGTCAACTGAATTAAGTAAATGATTCTGTCATCTGTCCTACTTTTATACGGACATTGAATATAATTAGAGGTTAAGTAAAATACATTACCATTAAAAATTCTACGACCAAAAATGACACATAAGGATCACAATTTTTGCATGCCACATACCATTGCTGAATCGAGTCGTAAGCCTTCACAGATTTACAAAACTCACTTTTGTCAGTACTAAACTTAAAAAAATATGCTATTCACTTGGCAGTTCAGCAGTAGCAGTTTTAGTGGTGATTCAACATCAAGTAAAGCTATAAAGGTTTATGCGTTAACTTATTGCCATATATTTTCTGAAGTTTCATAATGAATCCAATAATGTTATTTAATTGCTTGAAACTTCATCTTGACTAATCCCAAGTCATGACACGAAGGTAACAACCATAGTAGCTGATGCGTAAATAAATGAGCCATAATTTATTGGAACTTTTACGTAATTAAGTGCAGGTATCAACAATGATCCTTCCACAGGTCTGGTATTGTATCCGTTTTAAATAATTACTTACACTCTTTTTTATTACTACTAATTATTTACTTCTTGCTTTAAAAAATTATCCTTGAATAAGATATGCTATAAGAAATTACCATTAATACGGTCTGTTTTGAAGTTTTGATGGGTGATACAGACCTACGGACGTGAGACATGGCCAGTCAGTACGACATGGTAATTGGTAATCTCTTCGTCTCTAGCTATATAGTCGTGAGGTAGGTTATGAACAATGTAAATGGAGCTCTCAAATGGGTAAATTATACGTTTCCATGAAAACGAAAACAGTTTCCCTCGTAACTGTAATTATCAACCAATAAACTCTGTTATAATGATTCGTCGAAAAGGTCTTTTCATGCTATGAAATGTGTGTGCATAGGACTTTGCCGCAGAGTCGACTCATTCATTACCGTAAATGCAGGATGAGCAGAATTTATAGGATGTCTAAATGTTTTCGGACTGGTTTAATGCAAGGTTACACATTAAATAGCCTTTGTAAAATTTATTCCCTTCATGTCCAAGTAATTTAATTCATCAGGGAGTAAATTATTTATCGAAAACTTGACCACCAGAGGTATGCATTTTGTTGGAATAAATGACGCTAAAGGAAAAATAATAAGCATGCCTGACAGTTTGGACAGACAGTCATCTTAATGAGGACTGCCTGCTACACACAAAAGTGCTCAAAAGTATAAGATATTATATGAAATATACAAGTTAAGCTACTCAGAGGAGTTGCACGATTAGAGTTTGAAATTGTTGAAAGTTTTATAACTTGCATGTGCCTGCCATTGGAGGGGCTCACATCCTCTCTAGAGCTTCAGGTACTGAATGTGAGCATTAGGATTTTGTATAAGAAATGCAAAACAATAGTAGCTTCCTAAAGAACTATTACCTTTTCTTATGTTGGATTTAAAATGACGGTCCTCAATTTCTTGTGCATATCATTGAGGATTTTAGTCATTTGGTAAGAGTAGGTGGATCAAAGTTGGCTCCGTCAAGTTGCTGAACTTTTTGGGAAACCATGCGAAACCAGCATAGCGTTTATAAAAATTCGTAGGAAAAAAAACGTGAGGTCTGCCGGTTGAGGCACCCAGTGTTATCCTGGAGTTTCATACGGACAAAATCTCTCCATGGCTCCATAGAACAGTGTTATTTTGTCACCCAGTACATTCCATTGGGTTGCTAGATTCACAGAGTGGAGTGATAAGCCGACGAGTTTTTTTTTGTGGAAGTGTGTGTCGTGCATATAAATCATACAAGATGTGGGTACGTTCACAAGCCGCACTTCATTTCCTCAATTTCCTTTTCTTCCTCTGCAATGGTTCATTGCTCACAATCAGCCGAGCAGATTTGAGAGATAATGGCATTAGCAATTGTGAAAACAGCAAATCCATTCTGGTGAGTGAATTAGGACTGGGGCGAAATGTGCATGTGAGTGACTCTGAGATGGAACCCGGGTTCCCGTGTTGGTTTGATCTAGCTTTAGCTCGGACTGGTCAAAAATTTGCGAGACGCTACTTCCCCCAGTTGATCAACAGTCATTTCTTGTCATTATTTTTGTTGGTGATGCATCCGGAAATCCGCCGGGTCTTGTACTACACGCGGAAGTCAAACACCCCCGACAAAGCCTTTAGGCGCTACATTGCAACAGTGTTACAAGTGAAGTTGTGGTACGACACGGATATTTTGCAGTCAAATTGGTCCGCAAGTATCCGTAAAGTCAGGAATTTACACAATGGGGTGTCTTACGTGATTGAGAAAGAATTTCCAGACATGACTAAACCATTGGTTCATAAGGACACTAATCCTTCGGGTTTTAAGCCCACGGAAGAGTTATGGAGAGCCCTCAAATTAGATATAGAACAGTCCGGCTTGAACCGCAGCCTCCCAAATGTGAATACAACAGTTCAGCCAAAATATTTTTTCAACCAGTATGCCATGGCTATTACACAATGGAGTTTTATGGCTATGCCTATCTTATTCTCAAATGAGATTCATTTGGTATGGCCGACTGAAGAGGAACTCGTTGGTTTCGCTCATCTATGGGCTGCCATAAGCTTTAAGTTGGGCATGAACGAAAGTTACATTTTGTGTAAAGATCGAGATTTAAAAACATGTGAAAAAAATTTGAAGATCATCCTCAAGGAATACTTTCTTCCTTATTTATACCACATAGACTACGAGACACAAATTATGTTGGAGTCGCTATGTCACGTATGAGCTTAGATTTTTTTTTCTCCCTTCTTAGCATAGAGAAAGTATGTATTTTATCACATAATTACATATGTACAGCTAGATTTGTTGCTTCCTGAGAAAATTAACGTAATTAACCAATATAATTGAGAAGAAAAAGCATGAAGGTTTTTTTACACTACTACTAATGTACTTGTCAACAACAATCATTCTTGATTTTCAAGTTTGGAAATGTTCAATTTACGCAGGTTGTCAGCGGCGTCATTCCACAAGTTACTAGCGAGTTATTTATTATTCAGCTTCTTGAAGACATTGTGGGTATTCCTTGCCCCAATCTCAGAGCCTACTCTAGTTGGTACACCAAAATGCTCAGAATGATCCAAAGAATCGCCGAACCCTTCTACCACTGGCCAGGGATGCAGTGGATCGGGAATGTTTTTCTACGTGGTCAAGTCCAACTGTCTAGTTTACGGGTTTTTGGATTTGACGGAACCAATCCAAATATGGTAGCTCAACGTGGGTTTCATTAGTGCATGACACTCTCAAAAACTATAATCTCAGAGCTCAAAAAGGCTATATAACCGTGGTTCCCTTGTTGTTGGTATACCGACTGTGTTTTTTATTCCTCTGGTACTGTACTTCCTTGAGTACTTTCAGTTTCAACTGCATTCAAAAGTACAGGGTATACATACATACTGGAAGGAAAAGTTTGCAAGACGGAGGGGAAGGAGTAATCACCCGTATATTTACAAATTACAAAAATACTTACAATTAGCAAGCGTTTTTGCTATTCACTGTAGCTATTTTCGCTTAACATGCACTGAATGCTAATATTGTCCATGTCCATGTCAGTCCGACTCTCAAGTTTGCTAATATTATATTAAACAGTTACAGCAACCACACAAGTGCACATTGGTTCTTGAATTTGTGAAGCTATTACCTGAGGTAACAAACATGGTTTTTAATATCTGACAAATATGTTGCAAAATTTTTCCTTCGAGCCGGATTTGAACCAGCGACCTATGGATATCTCTTACGAATTCAACTACAGTCCACCGCTCTACCAACTGAGCTATCGAAGGAACGCTGCAGGAAGGGAGTTTTAAACATAACTTAATCCTACACAGGCCAATACCTCCACAGCGTTAAGCTTGCGGATTTACCAAATGGCCAACCACTGGCAAATTCATTGAAATATGTAGTGACATGTGTTTTGGGTAGTAAACTGTTGTAACGGTGAAGACAGCGGTTGACCACATGCTTGCAAACGTGGATGAGGATCTTGTGTATTTTTTCCTGCTATTATTGTGTTGGCAAGTATGCTCGACGACCACAGCGGTGGGTGATGTTATGATGAAGTTTTACCATTTTGTAAAAGTATGAGAGGTTTTGTTATTAGTAAAATTTTTGCTCATATCTAAAAGATAAAGAGTTGTCACGATTGTTTTTACCACCTTGATTCCAAATCATTCTGTTCAACAAAAACTATGCCCACCTAAAATATATGTTAATTGTATTGTAGTTACATGTGTGAAATTGGTAATAAAATCCAAGTTTTCATACTGGAAATTCAAGACTTTCTTCTAATCTTTAATTTCCTGAGAGGCAGGAGCGACCAAGGAATGGAGACAGAGCGTGGCCAGAGTTAATGAATTAGTATAATGCATTTCAAGCCTGAATGAGTACCATTTTATGACATGCATATCCAGTAGGATTATTTTCATGAAGGAAGGATTTGTAGAGAAATATTCCCTTGCACAGGAAGTGGAATGTTTATGTACAACATTTAATTTATCTTGAATTTAACTTGTTTCCAACATTTTACAATCAATCAAGTACATCCGTACAAAAACTTAGAGCTACTCACTTATTTAATTCGTTAATTCGGGTACAATGGAAGATTTAATGATTGAGTGACAATCTGTAAATTGCAAAAAAAAAACATTTTTAATAGTCATTTTTCGAAGTACCATCATTCTGGATATCTAATTTGAGCTCTTCAACCTCTTCCAAGAGTTTTTGTTTTGGCTCATCGTCCACTTCAGAATCATCACTGGTAGATTCATGTTGCTAATTTTAAAATCAATGTTTACAAAACAATTGAAATGAAGACGTTCGGTATATAGAGAAAGTCTGAAAACTTACAGATGGCACATAATCAGGATCTTCAGCACTTTTGTAATCCTCATCGACTTCAAAGTAGTCCTTCTTCTTTAAACCTTGGTGTTCATTTTTTCTGCATCCTCCTTCCGCATCTGCAAAGACACCATCACCTTCCAAAGCCGAGTCATTAGCTGTGGTTGTAGCTTCAGTACTGGACACTTCATCTTTCTGTTCTTCCTTGCTCCACTTGGCTTGCTCACTCGTGTCTTGAGAACTATGATCTTGTTCTTCGTTATCAGTGGACTCACTTTCGCTTGTAGTGTATGCTGGTTGCTTCCTCTTTTCAGCGGCCTGCATGATAAAAATTCAATACTCATTCATCCCACAATTTATTAACAATATAAAGGGATATAAATCCCATCGAATTTGGAGTGCAGATACGAACAAGGTATTCAAAATTGTATTGATGTAGCCTCACCTTCAATTTCGAATTGTTCATGCTGCCATTTAGGCTGATGTCCGCAACGCCTTCAATTGGATCAAAGACTATTCCCTCAGGCTTTCCAAAACCTAATATCTTTCTGATGTTAGAGATGTATCGCCGAAAATTCCTTGAGCTTGATTTTGAGACTCGCTTTCGTGGAGAGATCTGTGCAGTAAGGTTTCCAAAGTTAATATTTTGTATTAATAATAAACATAGTTAACTTACTTAATTCACTCCGTAGTACGACCACAACCATATACAATAAAAACCAAATTATCCCTACCATTTTCCTATTCTCCGTGTCAGCATGAGCACCATTGCAACTGGCGCGAGATCTACTGACCTCCAAGAATCTATCCGTTTCTTCAAGAATCTCCCGAATTTTCTTAATAACTTGAAGCTGGAAACAATTATTACAGACAAAACATTAAAAACTTTCATGACTAAGGATCCCACAAGTTCTACCTATACCCAAATCAAAAGAGTTTACAAGTAAGTTTCAATTTTTTCTCTGAGCATTTACCACATAGTAAACAATTGTTTCGATGATCCTGTCAAGAGGACGCCATTTGTTTGACCTGTGAGAGTTGATGTTCCAAGCCGAAACAAGCTCATATTTATGGTCAGGAAGCATCTTAATATCCAGTACTAGCTTAATGCGTTTGGGCTCCGTCGAATGATTTCCATCCACCACAACCTCTGCAACAAGAACAAAAAAAAGCTCTTTACATCTCCAAACTCATGACACGATGCTAATTTCTAAAGAAATACCTAAGCTTACATATTTACATCCACCTCATCACAATTTCCTTCCCAACTAACTTCCTCCTTCTAACCTCTCAAATATTACCTGAATCAACTGTCTCCACACTACAAGACAATTAATTATGACCCGAACGTTTAATTGATTTCCCCCACAATACACATAAACGAATGTACAATCATACTTTCGAAAATACAACCCCCATTAAATAATTACACAATCAAGAATACTCGTTTTTTAAATTATTTTTCAAAATCCTTACTTTCATGTTGGCCATTCGGGAAAGCCAATGCGAAGTTAAATTTGTTATCCTCATCTCCAGTCAGTCTCTGACACTTCAAACAAATCACCTCGAAAGCATCAAGAATTACGAAAACTCCGAAAGAGAACAATTTAAAAATTAAAGTAACAACTGAAAAAGACGCTCGTCTAATAATTTCCATCTTATTGTTTAGTAGCAGGTCCCAGTTCAATGGCTCCACGAGGTTACTAAAGCAAGAAGTCAGAGCACGGACAGCAGGCTCAAGTCTCAAGTCACTGACACTGACACCAACACACAGTTCCTCAAAAAAGACGCACACTTAAAGCCAGCGTTGACTCAACGGACAACTCACCCTTCAAGCATCTATTTAAAAATTACGTATGCAATTAAAATGAGCTACGGACATAAGTCGGTGTCAATTCCTGAGCAAAACTGTGCGCATTTTTGTATGTATTTACACATCAGAGCTTTAGGGTCTCATGTCTCCCCTATAGGTATACTTACCAGTTTATAATATAATTACTCGTCCACATGTTGATATAATACGTCAAAAATAATATGTATATACTCAGCACTTGACCGTCTATGTAAATAATAAACTGACATCCTTACCTTACGTGTCATTCATGGATAACGCGTATCCGTAGCCTTCCTTTAATTTTTTTTTATTTCAGGAATAGTAAGTACATAGTTACATTTTAAGTTTTGTTTCTTTAAGTAACCTTTCTTCAAGGACTGTCAAATACTTTTTATCAGAACATGCTCCAAACTCATGATAAGATCTAGTAGTGACAGGAACTATAGCGAGTATGCATTCTGTTCAGGTGTGCTTAATCTTATCTTAATCAGTACCTATTGCTCATTTCTAAGATAGAATAGGTAAAATATTTATGCTCAAAATTAATAATTACAAATTCAGTGTTTTGCCACATGGTAGAAAAACGCGTGGTAGAAAAACGCGTGGTAGAAAAACGCATGGTAGAAAACGCATGTTAGAAAAACGCATGGTAGAAAAACGCATGGTAGAAAACACGTGGTAGAAAAACGCATGGTAGAAAACACGTGGTAGAAAAATGCATGGTAGAAAAACGCACGGTAGAAAACACGTGGTAGAAAAATGCATGGTAGAAAGACGCACGGTACAAAAATTAAGTGTTTCTTACGGATTCACAATCCGTACAGGAGATTTTTCGTAATGTCCACAGCTCTGAACGTAGAGATCTGTCTGTGAGCTCTTGTAAAACCCAATGTAATTGCGTGGAAACGAATGTCATACCATACAGGAGTTACGGAAAAATTCTGTGCTCAAATACAGCTGTTGAACTCGAATTCCATGAAAAACTGAGAATAGGTTCACGTCCGTGACCCCTGTGGCCTCAAAAATTTACCTAGGTTTATAAAACAAATTTAAGATAATCTTGAAAAGAATTTGCTACAAACTGGTGAAATCAACTGTTGTATGAGTTACTCCCTTATGCCGGTTCTCTGAATCGATCCCCTAGCATGATACCTTATTGGTGAGATTTAAGGCTTCCATCCGATCGGATGATCCGCGGATATCCGAAATTTCGGATCGGACACACTACTTATCCGATCCGAACACAATCCGATCGGATCGTATACGCACCCCTTATCCGGCGTGGTCGGAGATATTCCCTCCGGAGACAACCCCTCTGACATAATCCCTCCGTAGATAATCCCTCCACAAATGGAGATAATCCCTCTGTCTGAAACAACAGAAGTACGTTTCCATGGCATCACTATGTAGTCAATAAATAAGATCAACGCCGGATTAATATATTTAATTCGATTAAAAACTAGTGATATTCGCAAATAGTAGTAACGGTCAGCAGATTTACGGTCAGATTTACATTTCGGGAGTAATCAAATGGGAAATGAAATCAAAACATTTGCAATTTACAGCGATTTATTTGTACATAATATATGAAGAACACAAGCATAATTAATTTTAAAGTATTCGTATAAAAACATTGAAACATAATTGATGAGTCAGTCAATCGTAGAACTCTCACTCCTGAAGAAAGTCGTGAAGGCAATGCTGAATTGCTTCGAGGAATTCCGAATGGTTTGTATAAACCTGATTCTCGTGGTTTTGCAGAATGTTTCTGAGGCGCGCATCGATTGCTACACTTTTCCTCTTACGACCAGGAACAAAACCATTGTTAATTTTGTCACACTCGTGAGCAAAATGTTTTTCTTCGGAACGAATGGTACTGAGACTTGTGTACATTGTTGGGCTGGCTTTAGAATGCAAGCTGTTGAACCTATAGTGCCAACCCTCTTTAGCATTATTTGTCGTTGGTTGGGCATTTTGAAACCTTGCTCTTACATTCCAAAAGGGTATCGGAAACCTGACGTCTCCCCAATCTTCTCCTAAATAGTTATTTTGGAAATACGAAAAGATTTCTCTGACTTGATCACCTATTGGAAACTTTCCTCTGATCTCGACAAACGCATGGTATACTTCAGGGAGTCGGACAAAGGCAAGTGCTCCAATCGATCTAATTGCTGAACGAACTTGAGCGCCTTCATTATCAGGCAATTTGTATCTGTAAAACAGAATATTTAAGGCATGTACAAATAAAATTACTAAAGCTGGAGTATGTTTCCTATAAAATTAATAATTATTATTATAAAATCGTATATGACATATGTACCTTCTGTAAACATCAGCATTTTTCTGCACATGCTTAAAAATTTTTTTTGCGTCATGTGAAAAAGGCATCCATTTAATTCGGTGGCAATAAACGTTTCCTTACAAGCGTTTATTGCGGCGAGTTCGAAGTCGCTAATAATACTCGCAGGCTCCCCGGGTACATTCCTTCGGACAACCCCGAAAAATTCTAGGTAGCACTCATAATCTTTTCCCGGCAGGTAGGCATACACGAGAGGCACAGAATATGAATTCCGGTAAATACCTTGAATACTGTAAATTTGGGAAAACTGAGGCGGACATGATTTGAAGGTTCCATCAACTAACCAAGTCTCACAGTAAGCTAGTTTCTATTATAAACAAAAATATACAATTCTATAGTTTTCCAGACAATAATTATAACAGTAATTGTTCATTGCGCAGTGAGTAATTTAATTTTAGTAATAATTTCTTACGTCCAGTGAATCAGCAGTGGCAAATATAAGCATTCGGTTTTCACCACCATGGTTATCATACAGTAGAAACTGTGAGTCGCCAATTGTGCGGGTCAGTGCTATCGGAATTATAGCTCCTTATCGAGTTCGAGTATACCGGCGAGTATCGAGTACAAGTTCGAGTCGAGTACGGTCAAATTTTTGTGAATACTCGATACTTGAAATGGGTTTCGAGTACGGGTAACGATTTTTCACATACTTACGAGTATCAAACGAGTACGAGTCCAATAAAAATACTCATAAGGGTTATCGAGTTCGAGTTCGAGTACCACATGCTCAGTATACGAGTACGTGTACACGTGCACACAAGTGTTGCAAACTTTTGAATTTCCAGTAAAGAGACGAAGGCACTGCATGTTCAATTTAAAATTTTGGGGGAATGATTTGTGAGAAATTAAATGAATCTAAAAAAATCACTGTTCAATTGTGGTCTTGTTATTATTAAATACTCGAGTATGAAGACTCGAGTCACGGCACGAGTACGAGTACGGGATTTCGGTATTTACAATTCCGTACTCGCGAGTATGAAACAAGTTCGGGTTCTGAACTGGAACTCGGTCGTTTATTTCAAGTATTTTCCTGAGTACTCGTATATGTGGCGAGTACGAGTACCTTGGATTGGAGTCCATACTCGATGCTTCGATTTCGAGTACGAGTTCGAGTACGAGTTCGAGTACGTTTTCGCAAGGTAATCACTCAATAAGGAGCTATAATCGGAATGTCAATTTCTGCACGCGTGCTTCCCAATTCCATTCCACCATGAGCCTTGTACTTTGCATAACGTAATTGACGCTTTACATTTTTAGTTTTACCCAAATGGAATATAAAAAAATACAAAATTGTTTAGGTCCGAAACGATCATTTGCGTGAATTTAGTTTGTATTTACTTACTTTTCAACCTTTGGCGGATGTGTGTGCTCGCCCGTTAAAAACGAGCCATCTGCGGTGACATGGATTCTGGATGAGCAGCTAGAATTTTTATATTCTAAGCAACGGTACGAAACACCGACTGAAATATTTCTGTTCTTCTCAAACAGATAATTTTCAACTTCTAAAATTTGATTGATGCGATTTCCAACTACGTAACTGACGTTAACCTGTCTCATCTTGAAACGGAGCAAGTAGGAAAAGCTGTGTTTTTTAATTTATTCGGGAGCAAGTGGCTGATTACTACTGACTGACCGAGTGTCATTCATTTTGAACTATAGAGCATTGCATTTTACTTACTTGCTAGTCAATATAATTGGCGAAATAGGAATACCCGTAGTTTCTTATTACCTTTGTTATGATTTGGATGCAACGAATTCAGAATCACAGTTGCTATAGCAACTGCAATCTAACAATAAGTTGCAGTGACTTGTGCTGTCGTTCAGCCAACACATGCGACGGAGGGATAATCTCCATCTGCAGGAGGGAATATATCCGTAGGGATTATCACCGGAGGGGAAATGTCGGAGGGCTTATCTCCATACTCCCTTATCCGGTCATCGGATTCGGATCGGATATGGAAACGACTTTATCTGATCAGTTCGGATCACAAATAATAAATATCGGATAATCCGACGGATATCCGAAAATCAAATTTTTAGCGCGTTCGAGCGACCAATAAGAACGAAGTGTGCAATAGCAATTTGTCGAACGAGTAACTGTGCCGCTTTTTACGTGTTTGCTCATTAATTCCGTGCTTCAAAACAGCTGTGTTTGTATATTTTTCTTCCGTTTGTAATGTATGCAAAATTGATTAATATTTTGATGTAGTTAGTTATGCTTTTTTTAGTGAAAATTCCTAATACTTTTTTCCATTATCATCCAATGGTATCAATTCGGATCAGTGCTCGGACTGGGTACGGGTATGGGTACTACCCGGGTATAGAAGTTGCGTACTCGCAAGTACGCGGGTACTACTCGAGTACTCTGAATTTTAGACAATAAAGTGGGTACAGGTGCGGGTACGGGTACTCACTCAGTGACAATCGGGTAGTACCCAACAGATATGGGTATCACTATGTAAAATACCTGTACCCGTGGGTGCTGTACCCGAGTATTTATGTGTACTTCAAGGATTCCTGCTGGGATGGATTACTAGAGCTAACAATAAGATGTGCCAACCGTTGAGATGCTTGTTTCTTTGTATACAGATACTTGCGTTAGTGACAGAACCAAGTGGCTTTGTCTCATTTATGATTGCGTGGTAGTTGCAATTTAACGCTTCTAATAATTCTTCCCAGGAATCTAATAAAGAAATAGAGCGTAGAGTCAGTAAAATCACTTGTTTATCGAGTTAAACAGTCAAACTCATCACACAAGAATTTCAATGGGCAGGTTCTTGAGATTCAATTTAAGTAGCTCCATTGGGAGCGTAACATTACAATTATTTGAAGACATTACGAGATAAGTTCGGAATAAATATACATTTATTCGCAGATCCGTTTCTTAATGCTACAAGTATCCAGGGTTGCCCATTTGAAAATGCTAAGGCATTTTGTGCAGGCAATTTGAGCGTTTTAAATCCTGGACATTTATGACACTTTGAATTTGGCAATATTTATATTTCAGTCCCTTGATTATTGTTGATAATTTTGATGTTAAAAGAGGATGCATCTGAACTTGGCTTTCAAAACTTTCATGGGGCTGCATCTGAGTCTTATTTCGCCTGCATTGTTCAAAAATTTTCGTCTATGAAAAAACTCCGTAAATGTGAGAGACAGTTTACGAATGTTTGTTTTGTGAAGCTGTAATATAAAATGAACATTCGATCTTGCCTCCCACATTTATTTCCTGAAACCGCAATATTTGACAAACCGAAAATTATGATCAACTTAAATTTTTCCGTATAACATTTTCTATACAGTGTTCAAATATATTGTTTTGTAAATACGCTATATCGTTGATGGAAAACTGGCATGATCAGGAAATTCTACTTTATTAAAAATAAATCCCCAAAAGCCTCAAATGATTTTTTTTAAAATTGAAATAGGATACTCTTAACACCTAGGAAAAATTCCCAAAATCCCGGGCATTTTTAATGGAGGTTAAATCAAAAATTTTCAGCTGGGCAGGCAAATGTCGTTGGGGATTTTAAATCGGCCAAACTTCCAGTACCCGAGTAATACCCGGGTACAAACAATAGGTACTCGCGTACGGGTACAGATTTTGGGTACATTACGGGTACGGGTAAATTGTGGGTACAGGTACTGCATTGTAGTTTCAGGTACGGGTACGGGTACGGGTACTGAAATAATTTACCCGGGTACTCGGATATGGGTACGGGTATAGGTACAGCATTTTATTGTACCCGATATTTGGGTACGGGTATGGGTACGGGTACTCGGTTTCTGTACCCAGTCCGAGCACTGATTCGGATAATTTCGGATATCCGCGGATCGGATCGGATAGCAGCACTTATCCGATCCGAAAATTTAGGATCGGATACGGATGAATAAAATTTTTATCCGACCCGTAACGGTCGGATCGGATAATAAGAAAATTTATCCGAAAATTTCGGTTCGGATCGGATTCGGATCGGATATTCGATTTATCCGGTCGAATGGAAGCCTTAGTGAGATTTAACTGTATTGGAAACATGCAGATCTCAAATCAATTCCGAATTCCAACGAAGTCGATTGCTAATATTTTCCTGGTAGTATTCTGAGTATGCAAAATATTTGGAATCTGAAAACGTTTTAATCGACTCCGTAGGAGCATTAGAAGATGTTGACACGGAGTTAAATAATAAAGTTATCAGTATTACAGATTTAATGAACAGTTGGTCGTAAAGATTATGATAATTGCATAATGAATGGAACTATAATAAAATAATTCAACCCAGGTATACTAAATTGTAAGTATATTAATTATAGGAATCTTTTTTTGGGGCGACGTGAAAGTCCCTTGTTTGTTTGCTGGTGACCTTTGTCCCGTATTATGATAAGTGTCGAACCAATGAATCATGCGATTCATTTTTTTTACAGGGACACGTTAGGTATATGTAGTCAATGTATTTTTTGAAGATGCGGTCACCTGTTTGACTTAAGGAAATTTAGAGACTACAAGTAAACGAATGAAAATCTTTCTTTTTGTTAGTGGAAAATTAGTTCGTATTGTCGTATTTTGAAGATCCACGAACCTTATTTCAAATACAAAATATAATTATGATAATTTATTACTATAGGATCTAACAGCATTCATAGGGAGCATGGGCTAGCAACTATAAGTTCTCCTATAAATACTCTAATATGTTATGTACACACTGTACACAGATATATACCCGTGATCGTATTATTTTAAAGTAAAAATTCCTGGGTCTAATCTCTAAAGTACATTACTGGCCGAATCCTGCTGTTATCTGTGAATTTAAAGATTGGCGCGCTCATTTCACTATATAGCAAGCGACTATGTAGTATACTGTTTCACTATATAGCCAAACAAGCCGGTGGTATATACATCAAGCAAGCGGACTCAAGCAACTCATCAAGCATTAAGCTCTCCTCCTCCTCTGCGACAGAGTTTCAGCTCGCTGCGTTGCGCTTCTCGGCTTGCTGTATATACCACCGGCATAGCACCGGCTTGCTTCGATATATACCGAAGTAATATACTACATAGAGCTAATTGCTACATAGGGGAATGAGCGCGGTAAGCTTTAAACTATCACTCCCTAACTCTCCTCCTCCTAACTCCTGCATTATGCATCGCATATCGCATCATCGCACTCAAATATAGCTTCGGCTTGCTGTATGTGTATACCACCGTTTTATGTAGTACTATGTATAAAGCGAAGTAAGTCGGTGGTTTAGCAGATTCTATCGAGTCGAAACTCGAAACCACTAACCTGCATCGCTCTGCATTTTCAACGAGAATTTTCAATAGAGTGGACTTTCCTGGATATGGTTGAACTTTTATGTTTGAATTTACGGATATTTTTACACTTGCTTTGGGAATTGTCTGGACGTTCTCCGGTTATAGTTGGATTTTTGTGTGCTTAGGTATTGTGGGGACTTTTTCTTGGATATTGTTGGACTTTTATTTTAATATTTTTCGGATTTACTCATTTTTACAACTGCATTTGCAGGACATTTTCAAAGGATAAGTTAACATGTGTATGTTAAAGCGGGATTAACTCCCAGCCGTGATCTACGGGGCTAACATGGGAAATGGGCAGGGCCTTGGTGTGAAGTTCCCAATTGACTTCAACCATGATATATTGCTTGAATTATTCTAATATTTCAAGTCTTAAATCTCATTGTAGTAATGCATATTCTGGCGTCTATGTAGGAGTATCCCAATCCTTTAAGTAATGATCTCTGCTGAGAAGGGCTTTCTACCTGTCCTATATAATGAGTATGCATCCATTAAATTTTGAAAAGCGTTTACAATAATATTCAAATTACGCGTGTGCGAGTTCTTGCGACATCTACCGGCTCATGGAAAAGACAATTTATTCTTAACGATAAATGCGATTATAGATGGCACAAGCTTTACTTCCCACTTTCGGTACATATATAATTGCATATGTTTATACTTGATCTCTGTTCATTTTCGGAGGTCAAACGGTCGACCCGATGTCCTTCAAAAACAATAGCTTTTTACTTTTTATCTTATGCTATTATTTTATCTAACTTGCTTCTACTAAAAATATGAGTTGCACGGTCCCCTTGGTTCAGCAGTTATCGTGTGGACAGACATCCAGACAGGGTCTTGCAGCTTCGCCCTAAAAACGCTTATGCACACCGTCTGCTTCCCACAGCTGGACCAAGTACTTGAAAGTATACGCAAGTATATATGTACATTTTCAAGTACTTTAACTGAAGTACATGTATTCATGCTTGGAGTTCCTTGCTTTAGACATACTTGGCTAAAGCATGCTACGTTAGTCCTTCGCCGAAGCAATCAGGGTACATACTTCCGTTTAGTATCAAAACCAGCATATAAGCATCACTTTCAGCGTTAATTTTTGCAAGCATTCCCAATATATTTTACTGAACCTTACTATTAAAAATTTTTGAGTAGAGTTTTAAACTTTCTTCCGAGTTGAAGCGTGTGAAACTTGAAAAAAGATAAAGTCGAGGCTATTTCCAAGTGCAGTGTAGCATTCCAAATCCATCTCAGCAGAAAGAACAGTTGGATTTTGCAGATCATCTTCAAATGGATCGGATTCCAGAGTCTACAAAGCGAAAAGGCATGGGTAAAAACCGTAGCGAGAGGAGAAGGCTGGATATATTGTACCCAGACACAGGTCATCAGGATCAAAATGTTGGTTCAAATGCAGCTCCAGACCCGGTGACTAGATATACGGTTACATACTCAGGTATGTAATAACGAAATAACGAATAAACTAGTTCGTTGCAATCAAGGTAGCTTAAAGTGGGTGTAACTGATCCAGTTGAATAATTTATTGCTTGCATTCATATATGTGTAGATAACTCAACCAACTCGAGTGTAATACCAGCTGATTCCGGATTTGCCAAATGTAAACCTACTCAAACCAGAGGGACCACGCGAGCTTTCCTTTTAAGAACGAAAACAGAGAGCATTTGTTGTGTATGGTAGGGCTACGCGCAGACCTCAAGAGGAGTTAAAACTGTATATTGTCAGTGTCATTGCTTGTGGCATGGTAACTGGTATCGCGCCCCGCGCTGAACCAGTTACCATACCACAAACCACCCCAACACCCAATCCTATCCTCTCCCTCTCAACTCCCAAAAACCTTCTCCAATCCTCTCACTTCCCTCCTATTTCCCATCTTCTTTTCCTCTTCTATCTTCCCTATCCTAATGACTAGACTAATGACTAGATGTGAACTTACATACTAAATGAATTATAACTAGACTATATGAATACTAATTACTATGCTATGTACTATGGATTTTGACTTCTTAAAAACTAATCTTGGGCATTCGTTCTTTGGTTTCGGTGTTGAAAACATTATCCTTGGAAAATCTTAAAGCTATTTTGGCAACTTTAAAGCTATTTTGGTAATTTTAAAGCTATTGTTGTGGTTTTTAAATTATAATTCTTTGGTTGTGGTTAAAGTCTAATTTCTTGTTTTAAATAATAAACACTGTACAATTAGTACCTCGATCGTTCCCAGTTCCTTTTTCCTTACTCAAAATAGACAAGGTGCGGGGTATTCTCCTCTACATTAAAGAATATCTACGGTTTTCCGCAGTCATCTTTTTCCTACTGTGCTTCATTGTAATCATCAGATTTATTGTTTCCGGCTTTAGCTTGTGAAGTTAGTAACCGGAGGAATACTAGATTTCCTGCCTTCAATAATTTGAATCCGAGACCCAAGTGCTTTGAAAAGAAAGCCCAACTTCCTTTCATCAACACAAACTCACATCCGTGTCTTATTCTCATATCTCTCTGGATTTTCTCATCTCTAACCAGGAAAATGGGATTGAAGTTTTTATCGAAGGCATTACTGGGATCAGGCCGTTCTCTCACCTTCACTTCACTTCTATGTTAACACGTAGCCTATTCCTATTCATGATTTTAATGTTTCCTGAATCTAGATAATTATTCGAATGTCATGCTAATTTAAAGATTCCCATTGGAATTTCAACTGCGAATTGAATGAGATTTATCTGAATTTTGATCGGAACGGGATTTAATTTTGATTTGAAAATTCGATTCAGAGATTTGATTTTGTAATTTGAAATTGATCTTGCATGTCCTTTGTTGATTGGTTTTCGAGGGATACTTCTGGGAAAAAATTATGTATGTCAATGGGGATTTGAACGATTGATTTGAGATTTGAGTCTTTCCTTTGATTTATGATTTTTATTCCGGTATTGATAGTAACAATTGTGTGATTTTGTCATATGCTTGTTAAAGGTGGATTTATTTCTATAATTGAGTGTGAATAAGAATTTAGGGAGGATTTTGGGATTTGAGTGGAATCTAAAATTTATATTCAATATTGTAATTGTAATTTGTTTCTGTAATTCGGAATTTGGATTCAATATGTAGAATTAAGTTGCCATTTTGGAATAATAATTGATTTTGTAATTTGGAATGGAATTCAGTTTGTAATTTGGTTTCTGATTGTGAGTGTTGAATTTAATTAAATATAATTTAGAAAACTGACTTTGACGGAGTACTTAATCAAATTATAATTATTACTAATTTCTGCGGTTATTTCTGGGGTATTATGAAATTTCCATTTGATTACTGATTGTAAGTTGGAATTATTATCTGAATCTGAATTTCTGTTGTTGTAATTTGGATTTGCTAGTATATTTGAGAATTAGAATTTCGAGTTTTAAACATTTATTTGATTTTTGATATCGGATTTGATTTTGACTTTGGAATTTTATTTGTGTTTGAAATTAGGAAGTGATTTCAAGTTTAAAATTGAGATTTACTTTTGAATTTGAGCTTTGAGAATTAAATTTGATTTCTAAAATTGAATTTGTTTCTGGATTTGGGTGTATTCAATTAATTGATTTAATTTCAAGTTTTAATTGCCAATACAGTAGTTTCAATGAGTAATCCTAATTTAGAGAACGTTGACATTGAATGGGAATTTCATTTGGAAACGGAACTAACTTCTAACTGTGTGTATATTTATTTTAGAGTAATTATAACCACCATTAATCACTTGTACGGAACCGTAACAGTAGATAGCCGAAGACTTCCCAGGAGAATCCCAATCCTTATTTCGGAGGATTTATCAAGGTTTTTAAAGACCCGACCTGACCTGTGACTTATTGAAGGTATTTATTGATTGTTTGTGTAAAATTTATGTGATTCCTACTCCTTCCTCATACCTCATCCTGTACCTTGGTGGTAGTTGTGCTTGCCTGTGCTTACTCCAAGCCAAGCGAGTGGATAACTGGTTTGTCTGCTTTACTTTATTAATTTGATTTGAATTAACTCGGAGTAGCCCTGTACACATTTACATAGTGGTCAGCTAAAGTTAGCATCCACCCTCGCAATTACACTAATTACTATACATTACAATTATTTAAATTTGAATATCTGACTCAATTATAATAATTATAATTATTATTATGGCGTACCATATTTCGGTATCGCTAATCTTTAAGGATCTCCCTACCTATGATGGCAAATCCTCAGTCCAAGCATGGTTGCCCTTCTTTGAGGAAATAGCTCTCCACTATAGATTGGATGAGTTCTGGCGTTTAAGTAATGTTGGTAAAGTATTGGTGGGTACTGCCAGTAGTTGGTGGACCTGCTACTCTCATTTGTATACTGCAGCTCTTTGTGTTCAGTCCTCCAAGGCTCTGTAAAGTAAATTTAAGAAAGACCTTTCCAATTATTTCCCTGAAGACGACGATTCCCGGGTAGCTAAGAATCTCAATAAGTCCCGTAATTTCAGATTCGGTAGTGAGGACCCTATTGACTATGTCACAGATAAGTTAAGCCCCTTCCGAAGAATGAACCCTGACATGAGTGATGATGACCTGCTGCGTTATCTCCTCAAGGGTCTACCTACCCAGCTAGCCCATACCATTCGTAGTACTATTGGTTCTACAGGTACAGTTCCTGATTTCCTCAGGGAATTAAAGTACAATAGTGAGGACCCTAACTTTGTACTCTTCTCTAAGCCTACAGTCCCTAGTCCCGTCTCCAATTCACTTACTCACTCAGAATTGTACAGACCCCATGTTCCTCCTCCACCCCTTCCTACGTCTCAATTACCCAAGGTACTTTGTGGTTATTGTAATCGTGAGGGTCATATCATGAGGAATTTCCATGCTATGAAAAATGATTACATGCCTAGCTTCCAAGCCCAGAATTTTGTCCTGCGTCATGAGCTTCCCAGTCTGGGTAACAATAATCAAGGTACCTCCCAGAACTGGCGGAATCAATCTGATAGGCCCTTGTCTAATAGAGCCCCAAATAATCAAGCTATTCCTTCTCTCATGTCCCAAAATAATAATTCCCGTCATCAGCAGTTAAACCAATAAGCCTGGAATTACGGGTTAACCAGGCTGATGTTATGGCTCATTCTATTGAAACCCCGGTTTATTTTAATTCTGTGGACTCCTTTATTTATGATAGTTCTCATTATTCGGAATTAGGTGAAATTTATGATTTAGCTGCTACTCTGATTAATCCTAGGTTACTGTGTTTACCCATTACTATAGCCTTTCTGGATAGGCAAGCTATGATAGATTCTGGAGCAGCAGTGTGTGTGATTAGTCTAGATTTCTTTAAAACCCTTCCTCTTACTGCCCAAAGTACTGCTACCCCTTTAGATATTCCTATTCATCTCTGTCTCGCAGTTAAGTCCGACCAGAAATTAGTAATTACACATAGAGTTGAACTCCCGGTCTTAATAAATAATTACTTTACGTTGTGGAAATTCTTAATTGTCCCCAAATCTTCATATCCCATAATTATAGGATATGACTTCTTACATTTAAATAAAGCTACAATTAACTTTGGTACGAATTTATTGACTTTCCCTTCATCTATAGATATTTTAAATACTCCTTGTACCAGTTCTTTAAATGTAGATACTATGATTTTTAAAGCTCCTATTAATAACAATACCCTCGATTCTTATCACCCAGACAGAATCTATTCTTTTAACTTCCCAACCACAGACTCTTTTGCCTAAAGCTTATCTTCAAACAATTTACCCTATAGAGATCCCTCCCTCATCTACAGTTAAAATCCCAGCTTCTTCAACTTATTCCAGTTGTCATAATGCTGTATTTCTCCCTTTTCGACAAGTTCAATTTAAAAATAATATTTTAATTCCTCATTGTTTGCTGTCTGTAGAAAATAATTTAACATATTTAACTATTTCAAACCCCTCTAATAATTATATAAAGCTCCCTTCAAAAACTTATCTTGGTAAATTAGATATTAATTCGGAAATAGTAGGTCCCCTTAATGATAACCTTAATAATATTCCAATTAACAGCTTAAATATCCAAGAAGCCTCCAGCCCCGTTATCCCGGAAGTTCCTTGGAACTTTCCTATTGATCCTCAAATAGATTCCCTGTCCCTAGCCGATCATTTAAATTTAGATGAAGTTAGTTCCCTCAAGCGTCTTCTTTCCTTTTACTGGAAGGCATTTGCCTTTTCTGATGATGAGTTCGGATGTACTCATTTACTTGAGCATGATTTCGAACTCGAGGATAAAACTCCCTTTCAATCCCGTCCTTACCATGTCTCGCTTAGAACGTAAGGAATTTGATAAGCAAGTTCAAAAATTAATTGGGCAAGGTGTGGTTGAACCCACCACCTCTCCTTTTACTAGTCCCTCCCTATTAGTTAAGAAAAGTGATGGTACATTCCGTATGGTGATAGATTTTCGTAAACTGAATTCCCGCTGTAAAAAGTCTTGCTTTGTCTTAGATCGTCAAGACACTATCTTTGATGCCCTTTCAGGATTCCAATTTATTTCCAAGTTAGATTTCGTCTCAGCTTTCCACCAAATTAAAAATTCAGATAGATTTAAGGCTTATTCAGGATTTGTAACTCCCAGTGGCACCTTTACCTTTAATCGTATGCCTTTTGGTCAAGCCTCAGCTCCCCAAACCTTCCAAAACTTAATGAACAAAATGCTAGGATCTCTTAAGTGGTCCATAGCAATTTGCTTTTTAGATGATATTTGTGTTTATTCTAAATCCTTTAAAGATCATTTGTCCCATATTGCCCAAGTCCTCCAGCGTATTGTAGAATCCGGATTAACTCTCAAACCTTCGAAGTGTGAATTTGCTATGACTAAAGTGAAATACTTAGGTCATGGGATTTCACGTGAAGTGGTTGAAACTGATCCTGATAAAATTAAAGTAATGTCAGAATACCCTGATCCTAAAGATATTCATTCCGTTCGTAGATTCCATTGTCTATGCTCCTATTATCGTAAATTTGTCTTTCAATTTAGTAAAATTACTGCTCCCATACGTGCACTTACCCATAAAAATGTTAGGTTTGTCTGGAGTCCTTTGAAGAATTAAAGTCTAGATTAGTATCTGCCCCAACCCTTGCCCATTTTGATGAAAATTGTCCTGTAACTTTAACTTGTGGCGCTAGCTATGAGGGTTTAGCTAGTTGTCTCTCTCAAATTCAAAATAACACTGAACACCCCATAGCTTAAGTCACTGAATTAGAAGCCCTTGCTGTAGTTGAATCAGTAAAACATTTCCATCCCTATCTTTATGGTCGTGAGTTTACTGTAGTCATTGATCATAATTCCCTAACTTTTCTGATGACCTCTAAGCAATTGAAAGGTAGATTATGTAGATGGAGTTTTACTCTTCAACCCTATAATTTTACCAATAAGAAAGGGATTTAAAACTCAAATGTAAATGCCTTATCTAGAGCTCCAGTATACCCTGATCCAGATAGTGAAACAGATTACCCAGAATTATCTACTTCCCTTTGTAATATTAATTTGGAAGATAAATACTTGTCCCCCCTTAGTGACCTCTTATATAAACAGCGAGAAGACCCTTTTATTCTTCCTATTCTAATTCACAAAAATAGAAATTCTTCCCCTTTAGATGATAAGTACCCAGATTTTAATATTCTTGACGGTCTAGGTTTTAAAGCTAATAATACAGTAGGCGATAGGCTATGGAAATTATGTATCTAAAGTTTCTCGTAATGATTTAATAAAATGTGTTCATGATTCCCCTTCAGGTGGTCACTTTGGAGTAAATAAAACCCTTAATACAATTAGGTCCCGTTATTTTTGGCCCCAAATGACCAAAGATGTTCACAAATACGTAGATTCCTGTTATACCTGTCAGCTTTATAATCACAGAAACTTCCCCACTCATGGCCCTTTAATACCGTTTCCTTCTCCAAAAATTCCCTTTGATACTTGTGGAATTTATTTCGTAGGTCCCTTTCCCGAAAGCCCCAATGGCAAAATTTATTTTATTATTTGTGTGGATCATCTTACCAGGTTCGAAGATATAAAAGCCATTCCCAAACAAAATAGTTACGAAGCTGTTAAAGCTCTCTTAGAAATTTTGATTTATCGCCACGGAATTCCCAATTTATTAATTTCTGATCCTTCAACCATATTTACTTCCATAGTGTTTCAAAAGTTTTGTACCGATTTTCATATTAATTTACATGTTACTCCTCTCCAAGCCCATAATGTTAATGGTTTGACTGAGCGTCATATTGGAACCATAAAGCGTGTCATTTCCAAGTTTCTCTCTGACAAACATGATCAGTGGGAAACTTGGGTACCCTCTGCAGTCTTTGCCCACAATACCACCCAACACTCTATTTCCAAATTCTCCGCTTATTTTCTACTGCATGGTCGTGACCCCGTATTACCCTGCGATAAATTATTCCCCACATTATTATGGTACCAATATGACTTAGATGATATTCCCATTTGTAAATGAGTTTGCTTCGCTTCCCAGATAGCATGTAAGAATACTGATGAAGCCAGACAAAAATCTAAAATAGTTTATGACATTTCCCATCCCCCAATAGAATTTTCATTAGGCGAATTAGTCTTAGTTGCAGAATTCCAGAGAAAGTCAGGCTTTGTAGATAAGTTTCTACCCGCTTGGAAAGGTCCCTATATTATATTAGAAAAGTTAAACCAAGTAACTTATTTAGTTCAAGATAAGCGTCCCTTATCATTGAATAAAACCCGTAAGGCCCATGTACAACATTTGAAAAAGTTTAATCAACGAGAATTATCACCTCCGCGAGAATCTATAGGTCATTTGTTTTATAAAACTTGATTTTTCAATACCAGAAAGTATTCCACCAAATTCTCCTCCAGAACTTACCCCAGATTTCTCAGAATCGTTTGCTCGAATTTTTAAGACCCCTGAAACACCAAAATCCTATCCTAATCTTGTAAATACTCCAAAATCTCACTTTCCTGATTATTCCTTTACTACCAGACGTAGTAGCTGTAAAATTATTTCAAAAATTAATTTGTTTTGTTTCTCTGACTTACAGATGGAATCTTTTGACGACCTCCGATCTATGGCCCCGAATTACACTCGACCTTCTACCTTGTCTCCCGACCCAACCCATCCTATGATTCCTGGATTCCTGATGAAGACTCTGTACCGTCAAATCCTGATGAAAATCCGTTATCACCAGCTCCTACCGAAATTATTTTAGATTTCAACCACCGACGTGACTATTTGACTGACTCTGACGATTCTCCTCCTAACTCTCCTACTCCTGTTGACTTCCTTGACGTTTTACCTCCAATTCCTTCCTTTACTCCGAATATTTCTTCTCCTAATAACTCCACTCAAGCTACCCTTCCTCTTGTGACCCTTCATGTCTCAAATTAAACTTCCTCCAACTCCTCTTCCCCTCACCAATGTTTCCATTCAAAATCCTTCCCGTAAAAAGAAATCTGTCTCCTTTAAATTTACTCCACCTCAACTTTATCGACCCAATCCTACTCCCATTCTAAAACCTGTACCAAAACCTGTCCCACTTATGTCCTTGTAAATAGCTCCCCCTCCTTTGTTCCGTAAACGTTCTTTTCCATATGACCGTCCTCTTGCCCCGTATTCCTCCTCATCCCGTTCCTTTGCTGAACCTATTATAAAAATTCCCAGACGTAGAGATCCCTTTTGTTACGGGCAGCAGTTCGTTGCCGGGACGGCAACACCCCCGGGGGGCATCTCAGTGTCATTGCTTGTGGCATGGTAACCGGTATCGCGCCCCGCGCTGAACCAGTTACCATACCACAAACCACCCCAACACCCAATCCTATCCTCTCCCTCTCAACTCCCAAAAACCTTCTCCAATCCTCTCACTTCCCTCCTATTTCCCATCTTCTTTTCCTCTTCTATCTTCCCTATCCTAATGACTAGACTAATGACTAGGTGTGAACTTACATACTAAATGAATTATAACTAGACTATATGAATACTAATTACTATGCTATGTACTATGGATTTTGACTTCTTAAAAACTAATCTTGGGCATTCGTTCTTTGGTTTCGGTGTTGAAAACATTATCCTTGGAAAATCTTAAAGCTATTTTGGCAACTTTAAAGCTATTTTGGCAATTTTAAAGCTATTGTTGTGGTTCTTAAATTATAATTCTTTGGTTGTGGTTAGTCTAATTTCTTGTTTTAAATAATAAAAACTACAATTAGTACCTCGATCGTTCCCAGTTCCTTTTTCCTTACTCAAAATAGACAATATGCAGTTCCGAAGGAAGGTGAACCACACAATGCAAGACCTACCTAGTTCGAGTTCTGAAATGCAGCAAAGTCATCCGAGCGACGCTTTCCAAACCCCCAACAAGCCTCAGTAGTAGTTAAGCAACGTTGGTAATGGTAAATGTTAAAGCAGCGTTTGATTCCATGATGTCAACCTTGTGGAGCGAATCGGTTATTAGTTTGGATCTGAAAGGTCACGAGGATCGAAGTTTCTATGGTAGGGCATGATGTACAAACAAACCTTGCAAACAACCTTGAGTTGCAATTTTGTGAATTGCATAGTTGTAAAACTATTAACGGGGTTGATCTCTCTTGTAGGTATGACAGCTTTACTGCAAGTAAGCACCAGCCCAACAGATTTCCTAATAAATCCCTTCAGTTTATGCGAAGAAATATCTTAGAATTTAGGGACTACCTGGAAGACATCGAAGGGCTATTTATCATGTATGGAAGCAGCAATGACCTACTCTGGCTCTTGAGAGACTTCCGCATTAAAATCGGCACACTATTTGGTATCCAGGATTATTACTACGTCGCGACTGGACGCTTTCATGCTGGTTTAGTAGAGGTGGCGCATTACTACACCAAGTCAGACACTACAACTACACAAAAAGACATTTGCCAAGTTGCTGATTGGACTAATCAACCTTTAAGTCCAAGGTTTGAGTGGCAGTATGTCAACAGTTGTCTTTTAATTTGTCCCTGTCTTTAACAAACTAGTTTATTCGGACCGAATAAAATTTAATTGTTTTAATTATGACCCTAAAGGAATACTCGTTACAACAACACTTCAGGAATCGCGTAAAAGTATGAGAGTCCATTATAAACCCAAAACGTGCCCTACTGGCGGAAACCAGGTTGGAGATTTGAGGAAACGTCCACTTTTGCCAGCAAAAAATGAATTACTAAAAATGAATCATAGCTTGTGAATTCCCTTCCACAAGCTAATCCAAATGACGGTTAAGTGCCCGTCAAACGTTAATGAGATTGAGCTCATACTACGTCCCATAGCAGACTCAACAAAAAGAAGCATCTCGTCACTGTTATGTGTGGTACAAAATGGACATACTATCTGGACAAAATGAAAATGACACCATGTCACATCTGCAAAATGCATCACTGTACTGTGTTGTAGGACCGGTTCGCAGCAGGATGTCAAAAATGGGATGAAATCTCACCTACAGCAGAACAGGACAGAACCGACGCCGTCGAATCAACAAAAAGACAAATGAGAGGATGGAGAAAACACAAAGCACTGTGTAAAACACCAGAGTAATCGTACGCGAAGAACTTTATTCCCATGCAGACAAAAAATGATAATTTGTACAAACATTTCCAAATTCTATTCTCCAAAAAATATTTGAGTAACAAATTCGATTAGCAAGTGACAA
Organism: Allacma fusca; assembly: GCA_947179485.1. Taxonomy (NCBI): domain Eukaryota; kingdom Metazoa; phylum Arthropoda; class Collembola; order Symphypleona; family Sminthuridae; genus Allacma; species Allacma fusca. The sequence goes on along the minus strand of OX359250.1, from coordinate 21,685,295 downwards.
TTTCTTTCTTCCAGTCAACATCATGGTGTGTGTCAGGGCCTCCAGAATGTATATGCCTCCTGTGTAAATCCTCCAGAATATTTGTAATTTTATTTCACGGAGAACAGAAATAAGGAAGAGAAAGTATTATTTGATTTTTAAGTTGATTGATATTAATTGCTATCTTGTAGTTTATTTCCATATCCATGTTCACCCCCCCAACGGCATCCCTTATTCCCACACCATTTTATAACTCTCCATATATCCCAGATTATCCCCGTTTCTTCCCACGACAAGGATCCGATCCTCGACATCACCGATTTCATTCTACTACCAATCGAAACATCGCTTACCCACACTATTCATATACCCAACTTCCCCTACCCTTTCTAGAATATCGACAGCCACACGCGCTCAAAATTAATATGTCACCCTACATAAAGTTCAAGAATACTAAACCCACAAAGAGAATGATTAATCACTCGTCATTTCCCAATAATGCCTACAGTCCTTCCCAAACATAATTTCATAGAACTGAACAAACAACAGAGATGTAATCATGTATTGTCTTTACAATCTAAATATTCCTAAATAGAAGCTATAAATTATTAAGCAAACGTAAATTACAAGTAAACAGTAAGAATTACAAAATAATCAAAGCACAAATTTATAGATGGACTTTGATTAAATATGTCTACTGAGATGGTTGTCATTCCTTGGGTTTATGATACATTTCATGGAATATTTTGATTGTACTATAAGGCAACTCTGAGTCCTTTAATTTGTATTTAAGGCTATAAATAGTCAAGTACACATACACGACCTGTGAGAGATCGGATGGGTTTTCATAGAGTACAGTACGCAGCATCTCTAAAATATAAAACGCGCGTGATGAAGCGACTATTTTAAAACTTCCCTCCCTCTCCTAAACGCGCTTTATAGGTTCGCGGATACAAATTACCATAAAGGTTATATGGCTTAGCAAGTAGTAGCAAGGGCAGTGATACTGTCACGGGCTACATTTATAGTGCCATAAACGGTGGCTACCCATTTATATTAAAGAGAAGAGACATTTTAGAGTACGCTTTGCAAAGACAGTAACTTAATAAATGTCGGGGACAAAGTTTTGGTAAAGTTGGCGTTAATTTTCACATAGACAACTGTATGTTGCTTTTCGAGGGATAAGTCTAAAGAAAATATCAAGGTCGGTAAAGGTACATACAAAAGTAATTGTGTTTTAAAGAAGTTTTGTAAATTGTTGCAATTAAAAAGGCTTTAATAAGGCTACTGGCTTTCTTAATACTAGGATTTGACGATGAGGGGACATTTTTAAATCTTCACTCTCTCTCCTAGAGACGCTTTATAGTTTTGCGAGTACAAATTGCAAATTGGATATTTAAAAAAGTTCTGTAATGTTAGATTATAATCATACGGAGTTGTATTTCAGGAGAAAAGGTCATTTAAAAAATATTCTATTAGAAAAAAACTATTTCAGCAATGGAATTTTAATACTGGCGGATCAAACCACTAGACTTCGTCGGTGTTGCACTTGGGAAATGGGGGTTATCCACCACCTGCCGTCCTGTGGTGGCTTGATCCGCTATCGGATAACATCTCCTATTGGTTTGCGATTGTGATTACAAATTACCTTAAAGGCTAACTACCCGGCTTATTTGTAGTATGTAATATGAATGTATTTACAACTGGGGTGTATTTCTGAATCATGTGCTATTCGACTGAACCAACAAGCTATGAAACCTTTCAAAGCCAGCAATAGCTGGCTGTGCAGTGCTAGTTGTAACGATAAACTTGCTTGGTAAATTGAAGAGCAGAGGAGAGCAGACATATTATAAGTTCGAGCTACCACTCGAGCAACCAGGTGCTGTTTTTACGTCCTAGTAGTAAGTAAACTCTTTTTTACTGGAGTAACTACCATAGAAAAAATGTTCTCCGACAATATCCATGACTTATATATGGTTTATGGAGGCAGATAACACAGGCCATAGGCAAACAATGCCTTTAAATACTTGCGACGATGCAACTCGTTAAACTTGAGTCGTTGACTACACTACCAAAGATGGCAGTGATGTGGATTATATTTGAAAATGAGTAAGTATTACTTGAGTACTACGCAGGCAAAAGTAAGTAAAGAGTAAGTAATATCAGCTTATTTTTCAAATAAGTAAGTACAGAGTAAGTATTACACTGTGACCTGAAATTTTGAGGGAGTAGTGAGTAAGTAAGATAACCACCATGAAGCCCCTGAGTAAGTAAAAAGTAAGTACTGGACATCATGAGAGACAAAATTATGAGTAAAGAGTAAGTAAGGGTGTCTAACTGAGAGCACTGAAAAAAACACGTAGTTACTATTTGGGAATGAAGAGTATTCAAGGAACTTAACAACAAAAAAAGTACTTTCTAGCTTATTTTTTTCTTAACAATGGAACTTGAATTCGCAGAAAATTCTAAAGCTTGCAATTTAAGAAAAATACATTTTTGTCAAAATGTCCCGACTCTATATATATATATCTTTCAGTTATTCAATATCATCAGCAGTGCTCGGCACGGGTATGGGTAATACTCGGGTAAACGGGTATGGGTACGGGTATGGGTACTACCCGGGTACGGATTTTGTGTACCCGAACAATTACGGGTACTACCCGGGTACACTTTGGTCGGCTCAAAATTTCGGGTACGGATACGGGTATGGGTACGGGTACAAGGATTTCAAAATGGGTATATACCCACCGGGTACGGGTATAATGGTGTCATTTACCCGTACCCGCGACCATTGTACCCGAGTATTTGGATATGTTGAGATTTGAGACATTTTGATGAATTTTATGAAAATAATGGAACTTCCGTTGGAAAATTCTGTCGGTATTTTTAGTAATTCTAAATACATATAGCTTATTGTTAATACCCTTTTAACCTTACAACATGCTGTAACTGTATTTCAGACTGTTGCTAAAATATATATTTATATCTATAATATATATTTTTATGGAAACAGGATTTAGGAAGAATAATTAATAAACAGACGAGGAATAATATCAAAATAGAAGTGGAGAATAGGTTTCAACGAAATTTTATACAAAACGTCTTCATAATGTAGTAATTTGTTACTAATTGCATAAATAGTCTGATTGACACGTATGCACATGATATTTCATTAGCCACAATTAATTTAAAAATTAGAGTTCCGATGAGTTGGATGGCACGATATTTTTTTGTAATTAGTAGTTGATTAGGAAAAGGCGGATATTTGTAACAAGATATTAATGATTTACATGTACACAGAGCTACTGAGATGAGAAAATTAATGTAAAAGGCCGAATAAATCAAGAAATGAAAAATCGAGTCGCCAAGTCCCAAGCCAAAAATGCATGTACATATATGGACTGGGTGCTAAAAAATACTTCGCCCATCAGCCCATAAACAATCAAATGGGGATAATTTTACTTCTAATCAAAAACGCTCTACTCTTCAATAAAATATATAATGTCAAATACCTCTCTAGCTAGTCAAAATTACCCACTCAGGTGTCATACATTATTACATATAACGTACTATGTATTACATTAAAACAAATCTGGATAAAGTACCCGGGTACGAGTACGGGTACGACACTGAGATACCCGAGTATGGGTACAATTTTCGAGTATTTTCGGGTACGGGTACAATGCGGGTACAGGTACATGGATTGAGATAACATTGCGGGTACGGGAACGAAAAATTTGTACCCGGATATTCGGGTATGGGTACGGGTATAGATACCAGTTATTGAAATACCCGCACTTCGGGTACGGATACGGGTACGGGTACCGATTTTTCGTACCCGTGCCGAGCACTGATCATCAGTGCTTTTTCTTTACATACAGTTCATTGCCTTCCAAAAGCATAAGTTCAAATTGAAGTACCCAAGTGGTGGGCTGCCCCTCATTAAACTTCACAAATGAGTTTGTATAATCTTGAATGACCTTTTTGTTAAATTTAATCAAAATTGATTGTGGGGAAGACCTTCTGTAAGAAAAACTTTTTCATGATAACAGAATCCATTTCTTTGGTTTACGTAATGTTTTTTATGTAATTTTTCATAATGCTTTTTAAATTGTAGTCAAGTAGGTGCTTACCTACCAACTGTCCCAAAATGTTGTTGGTTTTTTCAGATATCTCAGAACCCTTGAAGGCTACACCAGTAAAAAAAATCAAGCACATCTGTCTTTTTCTCACATTAACTTTTAACCTCTGACCTTGAAGCTCCCTTTCTCCTTTTAAGGTCCATGCGTTGCACTATAGTAGTTTTTTAGGGGATTAGCATTATTCAAGCAAAGTGTCAAAAGTAAAGCTTTTACACAATAAAATAATACAATTTTGAAAATATAAAAGCAATCACTTAATTAAACAGTGGGATTTCGTGATCAGTTCTCAGTGAGAATCTTCTCACAGTAGTTACTGTACTAATTGCGGAGGAGCTGCGTTTGTTATACATAAGTGACTTAAGTCAGTCTTAGACGTGTGACAAGTATCGAATATGAGTTCTAGAATCGAAAATATCTATTTGAATCCTGCTTAGTTGGAATGTTGGAAATGTGAGGTCTGCTAGGTTCGGGGATTGATTTCCCATTACAGAAACTACGAATTACAAATTTCTCAACTAAAATCCGAGTACTCAATTATCACAAGCCTGTGCATACTAGAGCAAAAATGGGAGTTTCGACGCTTCTCTACAAAATTTTATGTGCTGTTTCTGCTGTAAGTAAGCTTTCTCCGTGTCCATTAGACCTTATTAAATTTCTTCATACGAAAACTTACTTCACACTTGTACTTCCCCAGTTGTAGCAATTAATTATCCGCCGTTTAACAGATGTTTGATTTTGACTGACTCATTTGATAAGAGTGATAATCACGTTAATTTTGGTTTTTAGGTACTGGGAGTCCTTGTAATGGTAGTATGCGCTATTTACTTGGCTAAGGTTGTACAAATCTCAACAGCAACACAATTCCTATCTTTGAAATCATCATTTAGTGAATGCCATAAAGATAACGTCGTACTCCCTACTAAAAGCGATTGCAAATACTTCAGGATTCGGCTATCCGCCGCCATAATCGGAATCATATGTGGACTTATCCAGTTCTTTTTTAGTCTCTCTCAACTATTTGTAAGCATTGTTGGAACAGAGCGATGGTTTTATACCAGATTTTGTATTAATTATCTTTGCACAGGTGGCAGTTAACATTCGACAGCCCTAAAGTCATGAAAATTTCCGAAGTATGATTGAGTATAGCTTCACAAAAGTTTGTGCAGGGATAAATAGAGTATTCTTGTTATACTTAATCGTTACTGTAGAAGTACAAAATCGTGAGTAATTTAAGTACAAAGTAACCTTATAGCAATGTTTTTCTATTGCGATACAATTATCAAAATAAATGATTAGTGGTTGACGAGTTAGACAGTGTTAGTGACAGAATACAAAACTCCAAATGCTTTGCGGTCACAAAATAGCGGCTCGAGGGGATGTGAAATGCTAACGGCCATCTTGCAAAATTTTCGTCACAATTTTGTTCATTGTAATTTTCACAACTTTTGTCGCATTTTTAAAGGGACAATTCGGTGGCGACAACGGTTACGTCGGAGCTCACATATTTTACGCCATCTGTGTCTTGGTCGTTACAGTTCTCGTGACAATAGACTGGAACGATCGTTCAACATCAGCTGTGTCTAATTTAATACCTAGTGACGACCATAAAACAAAAGTACAAGCCGTAACAGGATTTGCGATAATTGACTTGTTGTATTGTGTGATATCTTCAATTGTCGTCATCATCATTGGTTGTTGCTTCGCGTGAAACACTCAAATCAACTAACATATTGAATCATGGGATAATGTCTATAATAAAGACTTTTATAATGCGGAATAAATAGCCAACCATTTCTATTCGATCGTGATTTAATCGGTTTTTGAAGTAGGTCTTATGTTAACGACAAGCCTGTCTTCTATTCTCATGAAAAATATACAGCATATTTCGAACATGAAGCTCTAACTGTATGTATACGTATATATCTGTACTGTTAATCCTAAAGAGATGTGGGAAATACTCCGAATTATTTGTATTTTAAATACTGAGTAAAATAGCGAGCCTCCGAAGACTCAGATACCAAATACAATTCCAAATAACATGAGTACAATTTTGAAAATACTGGATATCATAATCGTTGGAAAATACTCCATTGGATATATTATTGAGTTCTTCAGCTATCAGACTATTAATGCGGCTAGACTTCAGACGTTCAGTTAAACTAGTAAACAGCCCTACTCCGCAGGGAGATTTGCTTTAAGTCTTAGTTTGCTGTAACAAATTAAAACCTGCATGATAATAGTACGATTTAAACCGTTTAAAATTCGATAAACACGTGAAAAGATAATCGTTGAACGCATTCGGGAACTTCTCACTAACTTTTTACAAATCACTAAATTTATCGATTAAAAACTTTCTTAAAACATTATTTGTTGTACTTGTTTCATTCCTGTCAAGTATTTTACCTTGTTGTTCAGTATCGATAATTTTTACTTTAGCTTTCCTTTCAGATGTAGCTCTGCAAAGTTCCTCTAAACGGAGCTTTCTATAATATATAATAATAGCAGTGCTAGTATTAGTTTATTACACTTAACGTCCGCGAAAATGTTACATTGTAGTATAAAAATAAATTATTATATTTCGAGTTCCACACAATTAACTGTATAAGTACCATTCCCGTCACCCTTTAGTTCCCCTGATCCTTAATTTTGTCGACATGTACTTTTTTTACTCTAAAAAATGCTACATAGAGTTGACCATGAGTAAAAACGGTTTTGATAACCAAATGCCTACTTTTCTATAAAACAAACGGGTACCCTCATTTGAATTTAGTGTACTTTGGGCCTTTGGGCATAGATGGGCGTTTTTCTCTCCCTGTGCCTCTTTGTGCGAAGGATGGAATATAGTCTACTCGCACTCTCCCTCGTCATCAATCGAGCGACACGTTACGGGTTGTCCTCGTCCTCGCCCTCGTGAGGGGCTACTTTTAAAATACACCCCTCTCCCTCGCACTCATGAGGGCCCTCGTTATTTTATATTACACGTAAATAACCCCCCTACAATTTCCTTCAATACCTGTGCCTTCAAATGAATTTTTCGCGGACGCTCGGTTAAAATATAACAACTTCAATATGTGTCGACATTCCCCGAGTTCTGAACGTACGGAACTTTTGGATAGCTTAGAAAGTTTATAAAATTTCCTACAACCTAGCGTTCAAAACTATTTTACAAAAAAGGTTATTGAAATAAACTACTAAAATGGCCCTTTATTGGTGCAGGTTTAACCAGGTATTTGGGTACAGGTACATATTAGGTTTCGTGGTTGACATAATTGTAAAAAGTATAAAAACCATGAAAAATGTACAATGTTTTTTCGATTTTGTCCTGAAAATAACGTAAAAACCAAGTTTAAAATTCTAGTTCATCGGTAAAAAGTGCCTATCTTCCTTATATTTGAATTGATGGCAAAATGGAAACAATTCTGTCGTCAAACTACAATATTTTGTCGGTCTTTGACAATAAATCTTCATTATAATCGATTGATCAAAACTGTTTTCTACGTCTCCGGTTAACAAAGATTAGTCACAAATAGGTTCCACAACCTCAGACCAGTAATATTCAATATTACGGTCTGAAAACAGCATTGATCAAATATAAAGCCTAGGTAGAGCCCTTGTTTACAAATGACCATGTCTCCCCGTCATCCTAAATTGAAATTGGAGTTTAATATGAGAAATTCTAACATAAACAGGAGGACGTTTTACTTTTAAAAATTAAAACTGGGATTTTTGCGCTGGGCCATAAGCCATTTTCCTAAGACGTTATGAAATTGGTCTTGCTACAGAACAATATATGTATGATTTTCGCATAATGATTAAGGTAAGATAAGGTCATGAGGGCTTACATGTGTACTCTGCCTCCCCCGCTTTCGTTCAGATCCTCTTCATAGGTCCTCTCTCTCATGTTCACGAGGGCGCCTAAAATCAGCGTGTACTCGCCATCACCCTCTTAGTTTGTGAGGGCGAGGACGAGGGAGAGGGCTAGGCATTCCTCGTCAGATTGCCCATGTATGGCACTACCTGTCCGTTTCTTTAAAGTTCTACTGGGAGCGTTCATAAATTACGTCATTCAAATTTTGAAGATTTCTGACCCCCCCTCCCTCTAAATCACATACAATCAAATTTAACAACCCCCCTCCATCATAACGTCATTTGTCGCGGAAGTTATCATAGGTGTGTATATACGGTGGTAACTGGTTACCAGAACTGCTTTCAGGTAGCAAAAAATGAAGATACGCACCTGAACCCGACCCGTACCTGAAAGATCAGGCTAATTTGTTTCGTCGAATAGTCTTAATTTTATTGCGAAGGGTGACATTGTTAAAATTATCTGCTTAAGAAAACTACTCGATTTTCCAAAATTTTTACGAAATTCTCACTTCCAGCAAGCAATTTTTGCTGACATCATATTTTCGTCAACCCCCATTCCCCCCTCATCATTTTCTGTCAAATATTTTCAACCCCCCCACCGTACCAAGCACATGACGTAATTTATGAACGCTCCCACTCTGAATATAAGCGCGCACGATGTAGGCATACAACAAGTCTCTACGACAGGGCTTGATTCTTTAAGCCGTTTGGCTTTTAATTTCTACAATCACACTACCAACTATTCAAGTAATTGTCGCTGTGCAAACATACATAAACATTATATATTATTCGGTAGCACCCGAGATGCTTTGTTTCGTTCATTATTGCTCTAATTTTTCTCATATCAAATGCTAGTTTTTCACATTTTAGAGCCGTGAAAGCATCTTCGTTTTGGTTTTTTTAAAACCTCATTTTTTATTATTCAATTGTTTTCAAAATTTTCTTGATTTAATGTACAATAATAAAACGAATAATTTAGTAACACATTATTAAAAATTAAGTTCAAATAATTTAATTAGTTGTTAATATTGGAAAGACTTCAAGTTATGTGTCGAATATTGAAGGTTATGATTATGGCAACCATATTTTGCATTTAAAAAAAATTAATTGTTAAGGGCCCAAGCCCTTGTGATCACATCATAAGATTTTGCACACTAGCTTGCAATAATTAGGCAGACATATGTGCAAATTTTTATCAAAGTTGTTGTGGGGGAAAACCTTTAAAAAAACTGCAACGTATTAGGATAGGCAATTCCGTAGACACAAGGAAAAACTTGGGTATAAACAGCTTCAGATCTCGTAAACTATACATGCTGAAGAGGTGAGTTAAACATTGGAGGTTGTACAAATTCTGTCATTGACTTTAAGCCCTTGATATTAGGATTTGGTCAAAGGGTGTAGAAATTATCCTCAAATCTTTTTTTTTTCATGGGGGAGTGCCTATCTACGCTTTTTCGTTTTTTTCCGCAACGAATTTTTCAAAAGTTGAAAATTCTAATTTTTGCGAATCAGTAAAAAAGCACAAAAAATAAATCCTCTCTACCAATTTCAAAGACTGGGTAGCCTTCGTCTAGCACTGATCGGCAAAATGTTTGTACTCGATCTCGCACCCATGAGTGCTAGGAGTCTCTAAATGGTACTCAGAACTCACTCATTGTCAGAAACTCAAATTCTGAATCAAACAAGAGCTCGAACTCCTACTCATGAGTGACTTTGATGAAATCTTGCACTAAAACTCGCACTCAGGTACTCTTAGTAGCAAATTAAAAAAGCGACATTTCAAGGAATCAGCCAAAGAATAACACTGAAGCCGTCCACTGTAGTGGCGATAGTAAACAGTTTTAACGGAGACGAAATCATCAACACGCTAAATGCAGGCAAAATGTATTAAATTTGTAAGTGCAGATGGGAGCAACATGAATTCTGTTATGGAATATGTATATATGAGTTCCAAATACTGCCCTCACACTGTCGCTAAAAATTACTATAATCTATTTTAATGCCACTCGGCCTCACAAACTGAGTTCCGAGCAGGGACGGGATATCGGAAAAATACGGATTTAAATTCGGATTCGAGTACTTTCTAGTTTCGATTTCAATTTTAATTATTTTTAATAATACTTAAAAATTTGAATTCCGATACGGATTCCAATATATTTGAATACTTGCTGAATTTGAATTCCGATTCAAATACTTTTCGGATATTCGTACAAAAAATGGGAATTTATTCAAAAGAACAATTTAATCGCAAAAAAATAAGCTATACATAACACATTAAGCGTTTTTGCATCTATACATTACCACGCAATCATTTAATATAAATTTAAGCGCAGAAAACACACGCTCAACTGAAATTTCAGTAACTAGAAAAGCAAGGATTGATCCAATAACATTTTTGAAAAATTCGGAGTAATCTGTTAAGCTGTCTAACTACTTTTCCGGTTAGTTTTTTCTGACAGTATATATTTGCAAATCGATTTGGTTGATAACACATGGTAACTAAAATGCACTTCAACGGAATTAGTTTTACGCATCCCCATGATGAGAACAAGATTTAAGAAAGAAGAAACTTGATTCACTTAATCGTCCTATAAGACCTGCACCATGCGGCTATCTCATCCTATTTGTAGGAATTTTTACAAAAAGGGCTATAAATCACTGCCCATTACCAACCATACACTTTTCGTTTACCAAACGTTGGTTACTTGCCCTTTGGGTTTTATAATTGCATGTGTGCGGTTTTCAAAAAATGCTACCTATGAACATTTTCTCGCACGTGACAGTATAAAACCCAATGAAATCGATACTTTATTGGAATCGGAAATCGTTAAAAAATATTCGAATACCGATTCGAATACCCTTGTTTTTATTCTAATCCAATTTCGGATACAAATACCGTGGTGAATTGTTTTCCGATTCTAATATCGATTCGGATACCCGAATTTTTTGAATATAATTTCGATTCTAATTCCGATTCGAATTCGAATTCCCGTCCCTGGTTCTGAGTGCGAGTTTTGCTCTCAAAACTCGTGAGTACGCCGATCAGTGTCGTCTTGGTGTAATACGGGTTTGAGATTCAAATTTACGCGCGCTAAATAAATTATTAAAAACTTCTTTTTTAAAATACACTATTAAACTATTATACAATAGCAATGGCGGCGACATTGTCACGGTCAGCCATCAACCGCCAAGACGGCCCACTCTTTCAAATTACAAGTGAATTATTTTTAAACAAATTTTAAAAATTAACTATTAAAGCATTATGCTGTACCAAGGGCGGCGACATTGTCACGGTCAGCCGTCCCGGGGTCTAAACCTTTGGGCTTTCTTAATAATTACTATAATTTATCGTAAGCTTTGTTGTTGGTGGCAGTGAGAAATCGTCCTCACTTTGGGACGCACTAGCTAAATCCCTGTGGCCTCGCCGCCGGATCGACAAGACGGACCGAAAGTGGCTTCAAACTATATTTGTTGACAACAGGAAAAATGGTTAGGTGTATGCACTATTGAACAATGTGGTTCGTTCACAGAGTTTATCATGTGTTCTTTTCTTTAACAGGGTTTGTATCGAGGACGTGTAAATTGCGTCTTATATGAAAACGTTCAGCCACTAGCAGAGTCGACACCCAGGTCGAACGAGCAGAAGTATTGCATTTGTAGGAAACGGTATTACGCTGACGAGGATTCCATGATTGGTTGTGGTATGTGGAAGGAGTGGTTTCACCCGGTGTGCATCAACACTTACTTTGCGTGTGCTGTTGCTGATTCGTCATGAAACGTCGCAATGCCCGCGATGTTTAGGTCTACCACAGAATAGATTTCCGGATGGCTGGGAAGATTCTACTCAGCATAAGAATTTGTTTATATTAAATATTTTATTTCGCATAAAGTAAATACCAATTGCATACGTGGTAACTTGTCCAGAACCAAGACAACCCCTCAGTATCTCCGACATTCCATTTCACCTGAATGAAGGCAATAGTTCCGAAGAAGGCGGGATTAAAGATCAGAGGAATGATTTCAACTACGACGGTCATCTCAGTATGGACCATTTAGATTCTGCGTCGGCTTCATTAAACCAAGAGAATATTCGAGTGTATTCTACCACAAGAGACTGACGTAACCACTTTGCGACGGTTCAATTCCACGATGTTCTTTTCGTCGCAAATCGATGGTGGTTGAAATACCGGATGAGAACTGCGAAAGTGGTAAACCTTTCACTCCCCGGCGTTGCAGTTCCAGTGAGTCATGTTCCCCGAGACTATCTCCATCCCCGCTATATGCCGCCGAGGTAGTGGATGAGCCAGTATCTAAACGAAGGTCTTTGTTAAGTACGATATTGATTCAGGACAGCAGCGACTCCGATGGAACGGATTTCGTGGTTGGAACACATTTTCAAAGGAAAGCACACAAGCTGAAAAGATGTAAGTAGTTGTGTGTGTATCACGATGGTATTTAACATGCTTCGCAAATCTCTAGTAGTATGATCTGTTTTAGGCACAGTAACAACTAATGTACCTGAAAGGACGTGGGATACTCCTAGTTGCATACGTTTGCCTGTATAAATCGAGATTTGGCGTTCCTTTCTGTATACCCATGATAACGGGGCATTGAGACGTCGTCGTGGTTGGACGGACTACTTCCGCAAACAAGTAGAAAATATCTTCCCCAGTGTGGGCGAACCTTCGAGTGCCACACAGCTTGATTTCACGCGTCAGGGTACTGTTACTGTAAGACGAGAAAATGTATTTCGTTTACATTGAGTGGGTCTTCACCGCCTACCGCATTGAAATCAATGGATGTTCACATGTCGTAAGTCTGAAGTTTTTAATTCATATCAATGTCCTTGGTTCCGTTGTGTGCATATTAATGTTACAAGAGTATTAATGGAATTTGCTGCCACGGTGAGGACGAGTTATTTCGGACACGCATTCAAAACCAACAGAGAGACGCAAAAAAATCTAGGTTGCAGACAACGACAGCACATAACGACAGGTCTGCAGCCCTGGCTACGTCGTTGCACAGGGATGCCAACATGAAAGCTATGGATGGTGGTAACATGACATCACTTCCCCCGAGAAAGCTTCTTCAGCAAATGAGATATGAGATACGATTTTCGGATCAAAAGACATAGCATGTTAGGGTCAGAGAAGCTTGTTGAGAAACAATTGTACTTAATTTTGCATTTCAGATAAACAGAGCAAACGATTTTGCATTAGATCCCTTGCAACTTATGGTAGAGAGCGAAAGGAAGGACAGAAATGCGTAAATACAATACTACTCATCCACTCCGGAATTTGAAGCCGTGTTTTTCTGACGCCTCGTTGGACATACTTGATATGATCCGTAATTACAAACTTCAGGGCAATCGGACACTTGGACGCCACAGGCTCCCTTATAAGACGATTGTGTGAAAAAAACCTGTGTATGTATATTCCTTCGTTGTGACAAATCCAGAAGTTGGGATACCAGAGTTGCTCTCCTGGAATTCGTTATGAATATTCACTCCCTTACGTCAATATCTAATAGTCTTTCCAAATTTGTGTCAGCGTAAGTAGCCCTACACGCTGTGTTTCATATTTACTTGTTAATTCTGTAATGACTTAGTTTCAAATGTTTTTGTTCATAGAATTGAAGAGATTTGGACAAAAATCGAAGAGCCACCTTCGATTGTTTAAACGTGTCGAGACAGACTTCGCATTGGCCATGATTGGCGGCGTCTTGCATAGTTTCCTTCACACAAATCTCTTGGACTATTTAAGTAGGTGCTGGCATGTACTTTTCAGAAACGAAATTAGAGAGAAATTTAGCATTCATGTCTGCCGCGCTCACGTTATGAAACGATTCTCAGACCAAGTTCAATATTATTTCATCACAAATCAAGTTGTGTTTCCCCTTTGATGTCCGTACTTAGTGTATATGTGAGGTCTTATAAGATGGAATCCATTGTATTTCGGGTTTCTCTTTTGTTACGTGTTTTGTCCCACAAGTACATAACTTCTCAAGTTCAGAAGAATATAGACTAACATGTCGAACACCTCACAATTTTGGAATAGGTATACACATTCAAACAATATTTGTAACTTATACGTTACTTACGTGTAGTTATTCTAGGGGAATACGTTTTGAGCTATATGAATTGCTGTGTAGAAAACCAAAGTGACTGGTTAGAATTCGATGTAAGTCGTGGGAACCAAAACAAGACGATTCACAAGTCTTCTGCTTTTGGCCGCTTTTTTATTCTCTCCTGGCTCCCATCCTTGAAAGCATCAAGAGCGTCAACACCTTGTGTACCACGTTGTAGAATAATCAATGTTTTAACATTCCGGAAGTACTCGATGGTATCCATATTTCCATACGCCCCAATTCTCACCCACATTATGATGAGGCACAATGGAGACCAAGGCGATGAAGACTGCTAAAACGCAGTTGAAAATAGGAACCGGCATATAAAGCAGGGGAACAGGGGAGCAAGGGGAAGGTTAAATTCGGTAGGTTTTTACGAGCCAGTAAACGTATGATGCAGGGTACGTTGAGGGTCGGGTTTCATTGTGACGTGTTCATTGGTTAAAGTCAACATGCGAACAAAATGTAGGTCGTTATAATGAATACAAAGGGAACTTCGTGCGTTTTTACCGTAGCAAAGGAATTTTGGAAAGTCGTCCAGCTGCAAAGAAAACTCCCAGAAGGAAAGTTGTACCACTGGCCAACAGAAGAATAGTTCCTGCTGAAACTCAAAGCACTTGAGTTGAGCAATGGAATCGAGGTTCAAGCCCAGTTGCTTTGCGGAACGCATGTCCACGTACTCTGTTTGATGTACCATTGATTACTTGGGGCACGCCGGCAGAAGAACAAACTCATAAGTTCTTTAATACTTGCACTTTTGATAACGTAATGATGATTCTTTCAGTTTTGTATGATCAAAATATAGGTTTTAGGCGATTTTTGGAACGCTGCAGGCACCATAATTGATCAAACATTGATGCAATTATTGCCTCCATAAACTTTGTAAAACTTGGCCAGTTTACAAATGCCAGAATAACATTGGTCGGGGAGGTGATGAAAAAGAATCTTTTAGAGTTCTTGGATCTCAAAGGGATGGAGGATTTGTATGGTATTTCCCCTTTGAATCTTGTTTTGAACAAACTGCAGGAAGTGCACAGGTGTCCAATGCATGGTGAATTCTTCAATGAAAATGTTGCATCTGCGTGTCTTGGATTGTTTACTATTGTATCTAGATACTGTACGACATCTAAATAGCCGCTTGCCAACAACATGCACCAGATCCAACAATGGGACATGTAGTCGTCTCCATGCAACATCTTCGTTCTCTCCTTGCCCAGGCTACGACCAGCCAGGTTTTGTTTTTACTTGCAAGGAAGTTCCTGAGGGCACCGAACTTGGTAATGAATTTGGTGGCCTGGAAAAGCATAGCGATTTACCAAAAGACATCGTCATCCTTGGAAAAAGGTACCTGTTGTATGCTGTGACACTATGTATGCCGGGAGACCATTACTGTGCAATCTTATATTCCAGTTAGACCTGTCAACTACGGTATCGTAGTACGGTAATACCGTAATTACCGTAAAAAATTTAGGTACGTTTTAGGTACGATAATTCTCGGTTTTTTGAAGCGATATCGTAACTTCATACGATATTGTCAGTCTAGCGGAAGGCTCATAAAATTGTGGTGTTACATACTCGAATTTTCATTAAAACGAGTTAAACTCAAAAATAAAAGGAATTCGTTCGACAATAAAGATTGTGTGTAGTGCCAATATGGAAAAAACTTAATCGAACTGATTATTTAGAATCTAAACTAAGTCGTGCGTCTAGTAATTCATGTGTTTGGAGTCATTTTTTGAGTCGCTCTGACGGCATGATGACACTTCACCTGTTATGAGAAAGAGATGGAAAGTCACTTCCTAAATTAATATAAGTACGACCGAATTCGGTAAAGATTAAGTTTAGGAAAAATTACTAGAAGATAGATCGAAGAATTCGGTACAGTTTTCTATATTTTATGATTTTTATATTTTTCATACGAATGTAAAAAAGGAAATTTGTTTTTTTAAACTAGCTTATTTTATAAAGGAATTTCTGCACATTTAATACTCTCACATTAATTGACATCAAAGACGCTAAACTGATTGTTGAATAACTCATGTTGGATTTTCTACTTCATACCTTTACACACATACCATAAAAATCGACTTATATTCGTGTTTTTACCATAATCGGATTAATTTACGATACCGTACCTTAAAAATATTACCGGGATTTTTCCACTTTACGGTAACGGTAATTACGGTATTTTAAACAAGAACGGTATGAACATGTCTAATTCCAGTAACCGGTGTTACTTTTATGATGCCTAGAACAGGCAACTTACCGAGGAGATCCCAAGGTAGGATTGCATCTCGTCTTGGTACGTAGAGTGCTGATGTGTGTGTACGTAGTGTAGCAGGTTTTGTGGAGCGTAGATGTAATGGCAAATCACAAATGCTTGTACTATTTAATAATACCTTTTTTTCCAGCTCGTTTTGAAGTATCGCTTTTTAGTTGTCTAATAAGGAGGTTTGTATGCTAACGTATTGTTACTTAAAACTAAATACATACTGGATTTCAGGTCATCGGTGTTTGAACAACGTGTGAAAACATTAAGAAGATTTTTTGTTATAGTTCAATTATAATTATCGTTTTCATGGTTGTCAACGCAATCTATCATTTCTGAATCACTGCATGGTGGTTACAGTAATAATACTAATATTTTAAATACTGCGAACACTTCTGGTGAGTCTGCTGTGATGTGACTTCAATAGAGCAAATACCAATGATGTGGATGTTGAATTGATGCAATTGCAGCTGTAAGCATTCAGTTTTGGCTTAAATTATTTTCGGTCTAATGTGTTCTGTAAAATTGCTGAAATTGACACTTTGTAGTTGCAGGATGGTCAATGGCAGGTGGGTGGGCGGGGGACAATTTGTTTTGTGTCGTGTGTTTTTGTTTCTGCATAAACGTAATTGTCCCGCTTCAAACTATCTCAAAATCTGTACTCTATATCGTCAAGGTGTTATACTAATAGGCCGAAAAACTCCACAAAAGCTTGTTTGAATAACTTGCTGAATTACAGTTTAGTCTCTATTTGTTAACTATCCTGTCTTCACTATGCTTTTCATACCTTTGCATTTTTATATCTTTGAGTTGAGTTATTAGCCAAGTTTTATTTTATGTATTATCTAATTGCTTTGTAGATTAAAATGAGGAAAAGTATTCTGATCCTACCAATCCCGGAACCTGACGATCTGCGTCTGACCCGGACAACGCAGGAAGCCCTGGACAAGGAGTTCAAGGACATTGGCAAAGCGTATGGCCGATAAAACCGTGTCAACTTGCCAACGAAGGCATACCTTCAACTAAGAGTAATTATGTCTCCATATTTTAATCTCCAAGTATAAAGTTTATATTGTAAGTTATTGATGTGTAAAATCCTAGTAAATCCAAATTGTTTCCTATTCCTCTCACACGATTTAGCTGCTCAGGCGCCTTCGCAGGATATCGCGGGGAGTAATGACGAGCCATCGGGATCTGAATTTCAATGTAAATCGCTATTGTTTTCTTCGTGCTTCATTTTTGTTACTATTTTGTTTCTTTAACTATGTTTAGCTCAAGAGTGCCACGTCATTGTTGACCACGCTGTTAGACTGGGTGATACAGCAGATGTCCTGAGTTGTGACACCATTGATGAACTGCCACACCCAAATGCATCCAGTACTACAGAGACAGTACAGTCAAACCGGGATCCAGTAATCCCAGGTATGTATAATTTGTTTTACTTGAAATTACAGGAACTTTCTTATCTACCAGTTAAAGTGCAAATGCTTTTGCCAAGCCAAAACATTTTTGTTTACGCCATTGATTTTTTTTGCAGATCATGACTTCAATGCACAGGAATATGTCCACCGTTTCCAGTTTGACAATTTCCGAACTCAGTATCGCCAGTATCGGAGAACTCCTGAGTACAAGCTAAAGCTAAAGCAGAAGGAGAAGAAGAAGAAGACGATAGAGAAGTCACTGGCTGCTCCCAAGTAAAAGGTAAAGTTTAAGATTTGTTTCCAGTATTTTGGGGTGGTAAGAAAATGTGTACTCAATTTGATTTGATGTAAGTTTTATTTTCTGGTTTTATTGTTGTTGAAATGTTGAGACTACCGGGAACTGGAAGCTGGAAGATGCCGAAGGTTTTATAGTTATAAGTCACGGAGGAAAATAAAGGCAGACAGGATAGCAGTTGTGTAGAGCAAAAAAACTTATCCTAATGTTTAATCACAATTGAAACTGGTTGACAGAGTTGAGAAAATGAGCTAGTAAAAATTGAGCAAATGATAAGTGCATCTATTCCTTCCGGTGGTTGGATGGCAACTCTCGCATAAGTTCAATATTGTAACTATACTGTCATTAATTAATCATTAACAACATTCTGATTGGAAGCAGTAATAATGAAAACCATAAAATGTTAGATATTTCATAACCAACAATGAAGCTCCATTACTGCTTCATTGTATTGTGTCAATCACTATAGTAACCCATACGGCATTACTTTACATTGAAATACATATATAGCCTTAGTCCATAAGAGCAACATAGAGGGCGCGCATGCATTGAGCCCACACATATAATATACACAATACCCGAATAATGTAACCCCGATTCCCGGGTAGTAGTAACTAATTTCAACATATGCCACTACCACTAAAAGTCTCTCCAATATATAATACTTTACACCTTAATGACACCAACAAAAGAATATCAATATTTAAGCACTACAGGCTAAAACTGTAATACTATATTGTAGTACTATAAAAATATAACAGCAACACAAATAACTGACTACATACAAGAAGCACTTTCCAGTAAATCTACTTTGTTACGACTTATCTCATTTTAAAGAGTTTAGTAGGCTTAAATGAAAATGTAGGTACTCATTTTCCTGATAAATTAGCATTAAGACAAACCGAATATAAAATAAATAACTACTACTATGAAACAGTCTCCAACAGTTGTATTCATAGGTGTAGAAAAAGGAGGGCAGGCGGGCGGTAAACCAACTTGGGTTTTGACTGCTTCTTCGTATGCAGAATCACTCAAATTGTATTTCTGCTTTACCGTGTTTCAACAACTTCCCGTGATTAATCTGGACATTTGTGTATGTTATTTGCCGTCGTTCATGCGTTTCAAATGATACAAATTGAATTAAGCTTATTGTTGTGCTACTATTTAAATGGACATCTATGAAGATGCCTTGGAGATGGGAGATACTACTGATTGAAAACAATTATTTAATATTTGTTAGTAGTATACGTACCATATTGTGTCAAAAAATTTGGAGGACTAATATTGTTTGAAATCAATTATTTATTATTTGTCACGAAGTTACTTTATGTATATGCATTGCATTGACCAATGAAACCATGAAAGATTTTTTATGTATGTATTGATCCTTCCTTGATATTGAGTTATAACCTACAATATAGTAATGGAAAATTAAAGACAGACAGCTTCTAAATGTCAAAAGAGAAAGCCGTGCTTCTGGTATTGTCCTATCATTTTTCTCTTTTAAGTCGGACGTGCATTCCTGACGAATGCCTAAAGCTGACGTATAAAAGTTAAATCTCAAATAAAAATACACTACGGAATATACACTACAGCTTTGCGCTGTACGCTGGTCCTTCACCGTATTTTCAGCAAATTTCTTGCGGAAGTGTGACCAGCCTCTCATGCCGCGTCAAAGCATAGATCGTCACACCTGAATGTTTAACCTGCTACGAGCGTGAACCTGAAGTGACATATAATTACATATAATAATAATACTAAATACTCAAAGGCGTACATAATAAGCTACTGGTAGTTGATTTATATTAACCATAAAAATTCCAAGATGCAAGATAGTAACTTTGTTTTTAGCTTTTTTTAGCATTGCGTTATTTCACTTCTCATTTTATTATATTTTCTATAATCTAAAATGAAAATATTTTTTGTTGCGTTGAACAGAATGTAGCAGCACTTGGTTACTATAACTTAAGCCTGACCAAGTAAACAAAAACATTTTTTTAAACATAAGTGTCAAATTGTAAAAGTTAAAGTATTAGTAAATCGTAAATTAGTAAAAGTATCAGTAAATTAGTAAACAGGATTCCTCAAATTTGTGTCGCATGTCTTGTATGTATGTATTTATTAGTGTTATTCGTGACAAATCGTCTACAACACAAAATATCCTATGCTAATTTTGGTATTATTGAAACATGTTTTTACAATTCTTATTGGTTTATTATATCATTCGTTTCTTCTCCACGCTCTTTAGAGGAGAGCTGCACGTATGTACCCAGCAATCATGTTACACGATTTCTTATTATTAAGAGAAGTTTTACGCCAGTTTCGTAGATTAATGGCTTGGAGGTTTTCGTGGGTTTATAGCTTAGAGGAGAACTTACTGGAGGTTTACATTTCCCATGTAATGATTTCGGATTGGGGTGAAGATGGAACAACAGAACAAAAGGAGATAGATACCTATCATTATATTCGTACTTATTGCAAAACAGCAAAAACTATCCGGGTAGAATTTATATAACATTAAGGAGAATTTAGAGCTTCTTGTATGTACTCGCTCTAAACTAACAACACAAAGAAATTACTATATGATAGAATGGATTCCATACATGCATCTTGTGAGGATCTATTACCAACTAAAATAATAATTTTCTTCCTTTCCTCACGCATAATAATAGCCTTGACAAAAAGAACCAACATCAATTAATAAATTAAAATTCTCACGTTACAAGATCTACCTTTAATTCTGAAGAACGATCATAACCGGGGGTGAATTGAGAAGTTTATTGACAGCCCTGTACAACGTAGGTATGCCGGGTATTATGTTGCCTGTAAAAAAAGTGAAGAAAAAGGTTACCGAATTAGCTACAGTAACAGTGATGTATATGCTGGAAAAACTTCAACGGTTCAAAAAAGGGCATACAACAATGAGAGTTTA
Organism: Allacma fusca; assembly: GCA_947179485.1. Classification (NCBI taxonomy): domain Eukaryota; kingdom Metazoa; phylum Arthropoda; class Collembola; order Symphypleona; family Sminthuridae; genus Allacma; species Allacma fusca. The sequence goes on along the minus strand of OX359250.1, from coordinate 21,664,264 downwards.
CTAAAAACACTCCAAATGCACGAATGTTCAGTTGTATGCACAATTAGACGTATTTCATTGCTTCTGATTTTAATAAACGAACTCAATTGAGTAAATTTTATAGCTGATTTTAAGGCGTTTTTCCTGAAAAAGTGTTGTTTAAGCGCATTGTATGGTATTTCGTGTTATGAAGGCTTAATAGGAAGGAAGGCTGTTTTTTGAAGGCTGGAGACATAAAATTACTAAGTAAAAAACGGCTGAAGGAAGGCAAAATATTTTGAAGGCTTCCTTGAATAGAAGGATGAACGAATGCGTTTTTAACAAAAATGATTAACACATTGCTAGGTCTACCCGGGTCAAATTGGGGTTTAATGTGCTGAAAATTGGTACGCATATTATACAGTAGCATACTATATCAGTTTCAATTTAAGCCAAATCCGTAACCCCGTTTCGGAGTTACCCGGGTTTTTCGCAGTTTTCTTCGGAATGTGCTGAAAATTGGCACGCATATTACGCAGTAGTATACTATATCACAGTTTGAATTTAAGCCAAATCCGTTACCCCGTTTCGGTGTTACCCGGGTTTTTCACAGTTTTATTCGGCATGTGCTGAAAATTGGTACGCATATTACGCTGTAGTATAATATATCAGTTTCAATTTCAGCCAAATCCGTAATCGCGTTTCGGAGCTATCCGGGTTTTTGGTATCAGAGTTAACAAATAAAAATCCGATTGTTCTACAGACAATGAAAACCACTCGTATAAAAAGCATGTAAAATCGTTTCATATGCGTCAAAAAGACATGCCGAGACATTTGCGTTTACCAAGAGAGTGTGAAATACTCCGGTAGTCTTACAGCAAACAATTTGTTTTACAGTCCTGAATCACGCAGTACTTTAGCTACAGGCTGGGGGCACAGCCCCAGTTTTTCCACCGTCCGTTGTTACATATATGAATTTATGAGGAACCGTTTGGGATCTGTCAGTAGTTTAAATGATTAAATGGTACACACCACAGTGCATGTAATCACAGGTGTGGAAAATACATGTAATTTAATATTAAAATACAAAATACAGCTACAATTTCAGAAATTAAAAATATAATTATAAAATAAAATATTAGGAGTAACGTAGTCAAGATACAAATTAAAATACGAATCTGGACACGTTTTTGCAAAATACTAAATAAAATACTTTACTTCCTAAGAAAATCTAAAATACTAACTGAAAATGCCGTTTTTAAATACAATACATATAAATTGAAAATTTTCTCACAATGAGTAAGTGATGACATTCCAACATGTTTACATAACTAGAGTGAAGTCTCTTTGAATAATAGAGTAACCATAAATTATTTCGCAAACTTCAGGTAAGATGCATATGAGCAGATTTTAGAATCTTGAATTTGTGTACATGAAAGTCACCCTAGATACACATTATAATTTTCCTTAAAACAAATGGCAATACCTGGGTAATTTATGGCGGTCCAGGCATTAATTTAACTAAATTAAAAAAATACGTTACGTGGAATATTTGAAAATATTCCACTCCTCTGCATGTAATACTACTTGAATATATTTCGTAAATACTTAGTTGTTTATTGTCGAGTCTTAGTTATGACTTAACTTATTAAATTTATTTAAATGCTCGCATAACTCATTCCTTTCGCTTCAACTGGCATTTGAGTATGCACCAGAATAAGAAAATGAACGGTGTCTCATCAAAGTATTGTCACGATCGTTGATTTCGTTTTTAAAAGCTGTCTAATTGAGGCCTGGAAAACTTTCCGAACAGTGAAATGGGTCGGTAAGAATATGGAGCAATTTAGTTCCACTAGATACATACTTCAGCTAAAGGCAGGGGTCAGACCCAGTTATTCCATCGTCTGTTAACACTCCAGTGCACTACATGTACTTGCATAAGTCAAACATTTGGGCTATGGACGCCTAAAACTTGGATTCTTTTATCATTGTATTAACTTTATTGAACGTATAATTTATTACTGTTTTGTTGTATTAACATTTCAGTATTCATTAAAATGCTAAAGATAGGAATTACAATGATAGCAGAAATTTTGCTTGTATTTATTAATTTGAAGATGCCCCGTAAAATTAAAGTGCATGTGGACGAGTAAATATTACTCAAAATAAAATTGTAACTATGGTTATGTTGGCACGACGAAATATAAGCAAATGAATTGAATGAAAAAATATTGATATAGAATCAATTGAACATTTCTTCTCTTTAGGATTTAACAGCACAACAATTTCAAAGCTGGTCGGGGTTTCACGAATGACGTTGTACAGACGATTGAATGAAGGAGAGGTTTCGGTAATGTCATAAATAATAGTTGCACAAAATGATGAGCTCAAAAATAAAATATTTAAAATGAATGTTACGAATGTGATCATAGGTTTCTCGATATGCCAATGTATGTAATGATGAGTTGGATGCCGTTGTTACTGATATTTTGCAAGAATTCCCAAACAGTGGGTCTAGACGGGTTCAAGGTTATTTACAAGCCAGGGGTTACATAATTCAATAATTCATGATTCGGGAAAGTGTTAAGCGTGTAGATCCCGGTGGTGTGTTCCAGAGAAGGATCTTTGTCTTCAAGGATCATTGTACGACGAAAATATTTCGTGAAACATTCGAATGTTATTTGGCATATTGGTATGTAAATCAATATATAATATTCACCATCAGCTTGGAATTTTAACAGGTGTTACATATTTTTGATATATGTTGGCATTGCAGATACACATTTGAAATTAGTTAGGTAGTATTAATATTTATTTTATTTACTTATCTAACAATCTCCGCTGAATCAGAGTGTCAAACAAAAGTGAGTGACTTTGGTAAACCTATTTTTAACCAGTATAATTGTAAATGGACATTAATCTAGACAAATCTACTGTGCATTATTTTAATTCCAATGTAGGTGTGATGGTTTTTACAGTTTGGTGGCAAATTACTACGCACTGTTTTCAAACTTGGAGTCACCTGGGTTGCTCAACATCAACAATGAATCACACAATTAATTTGTGGCCTAATTCCGAATACCGAAGGAATGTAGAGTATTCACGGTTAGGAACTGCCACATCATTCGGTCCTCTCACAAAAAATAAATGGGCGGAAAATAGTTGAAGATTCTCCCAATTCCTTATAGTAGTCATATGGAGCCAACAGCTTGCGTAATTCAAATTCTAAAGAATTACTACACATTCTATTTCGTTAGGTAATTTTTACCTGAGTGTTAGTACCGAAATGACAGTATTAAAATCTGGCCGCCATAATGTGGACTTTTTTGTTGCACATGGGATGAGATTATAAAAGAAAATTGTATCTGAACCACAGTGTGGAAATTCCTTGGCCGAGTATTTAAGCCTACGACTAATATGTAACAGCCTGTAGTGAATCTATGCTCATGCAGGAATACCGGAGTTCTCTCTATAAAGCAGCACTTGCTCCTTAATGACAAATTCAGAACCTCACTACAGTCTATATTTTAGTAATGCATCACTAACATAAGAACTTCATTTATAATAAACGAGCTTGACGGACATGTGACAACACGAATACAGACGTTTGTAGCACTCCGTATCATTTGAGAGCACCTCAATGTAAAAACAATTATATTGATCATGCAGTTTTGAAGCTACGAAAGGTTAAAGGTCAGCAAATGTTATTGCAAAGAAATTCTTTCAGAACCTTTCAGATTTCCTTACCCGTTGTAATCAAAACGGTGAACAGCTAGGACTGTAAACTGTTCAAAAAATTAAATAACAACTAATCAAGGAGTTGTTTACAATTAAATGTTTAGCATTATGTACATACGGTATTACAAATAACTTTTATTGATGGTATGATTGAAATTAAATCAATATTTTGTACAAAAGTTATTATTTTGCTATTTGTTAGATAGTTTTGTACACACTATACTAGACAGTTATTATACAAATTTAGAATTACAATTACCCAGCCCCTCTCAATGCTGTCTACGATTAAACTTTACGATTGAATAAAGTAGTTATAATAATTTTAGTATTACACACTATCAAACTCTGCATTAACTCTTCCGCCAATCTCTATTGCCATTGCTAGCATGTCTTCAGTGAAAGCAGGTGGAACCTCAATAGTCCGTGAGCACGCTCGAAAACGCAGTGATGCTGCCGCTTTAATGGTTATTTTTTCATCTCGGCAAGGGATTCTGGGGATCCGGTACATGTTGTCAAGAACTTTTTAAATATATGTTAGTCTAACAAAAAAAATATTTTAAGAATTGTTCGAGAAAACGGGTGGTAGCTGTAACCTTACATACGTACCTTTTTCATTTTTACGCAAAAAATTGTCAATTAGGACTTTTGCAGCTTTCTCTTCAGTATGCGCTGGGAGATTTGGATCACTGCAAGCTGTATCAATTATTGCAATAAGGAAACCAATGTTGACAACGATTTAATCTGGAAAAACCATTCGCGCGCATCTAGGATGACTTCTCAGGAATTCATTTATTCCGGACACCTCGAATTCCTGCTTCATTATGTTCAAAACTCCAATCCTCCTGTTAAAAATGTCCTCGTAAACAATTTTGCGGGTTACCTCAATTGGATTGTCTGATGCCTTCGGTATTATAAAGTTTAGCTGAGTTGCAAATTGCTGCAAACTTAAACTTTCGTCATTATTTGGGTCTGCATGGATTTGAATTTTTTCAACCTGTATAATTACGGATAATAAAGTCTTCGTATGAATATTAAACAATGTTATACAGGGTGAAAGTTCCTGCATATAATTATTGAATATATAATAATTGTGTTATGAGAATGTGCATATCGAATCACTTACTGCACATATTGCAATAATTTGTGCTTCGTAGCTTAGATCATCGATTCCCCAATAGAAGTCTGTCTTTTCTGGAAATTCCCTTGCCATTAGGAATTGCAGAAAGCAGTTCGATAATCCGGCCAGGGTGTACGATCCATGTACTAGTGAACAAATCGCTAGATTAGTGACTGCTCGAAAGACAGTTGACGGAAAGTGGCATTCGGGACTAGGAAGTTTATGTCTAAACTTCCCATCAAATATAAGAGTCCCACTATACTTTTCTGTCACGAGCTTCTGACCCGTTTCGTACAGCCAGGTTCTTCTGAGGGCACCCATATCAATACCTATATAAGAATATTTTAGGAGTAATAAATAATCATACGATTTGGAGGGATAGTGTTTACATAATACTGTATTTACCAGCTTCTCCAATGAATTGAACCTTCGGATTGGTATATGGGTCGAAGGTTTTGGATATCAAAATGGCTATGCTGTCCACTAGGCTTTCCCTGGAGACGAGTATGTTTTGCCTCCCGACTACACGCAAACTTTGTACGAAGTTTTTGTGAACGGACTCTGTAAACAAATGTTATTAGTACGGATTTGTTTTTCGCTTATAAATTCAACCCTAAAGAATAAAAATATCATACCATCAGTTCCGTATGTTGAAAAGTCATCATCACAGTTACTGCTCTGGAAGTAACAGACATTGGAAATAAATTGAAGATCGGTATCAGAACAGAAATTATACAGGAAAAACATTTTTAAATACCTTTTCAATGCCACCAGATGATTGAATACCACTGGAATTTGAGGGGTGCGAGGTCCTTTGCACGAAATTACTGTGACCACGAATTTCCTAACATAAACACCGGGACAATGTTAATTTAATTGTGTAAAAAACCAAATTTTGCATATACGAGATCTAACTCAAATATTAAATAACCTCATTTAGTGATGATATTCCTGTATGGCTAGTTTCCCTTATTGAATTCGGAAATGCCGAAGACGTTGAACCTTGTTGTCCGTATGCACTCATTCTTTCACGGTCCACTGTTACAGTGTTGCGCTGTTGATGATTCTGTATATAACAAAAAATTCAGTGACAATTAATGATGTGAGTAAGTTGACAGATAATATTTATAACATTTTCAATTAGTTAGAAAATAACATTAGCTGATGTAATGGTTGGTACTGAATCCCGCGATGTTCCATATGTCCTTACAAGGACAGAGTTTTCATTATCTTCCTGCAATATTTAATGAATATATTTGAATTAATTGAAACATAATATTTGCAATATTAAAAACCCTTACATCGGCTGACGTAATTGTTGACGCCAGAACCCGCTGTAGACCATATGATCTAACAGGGACAGAGTCTTCTTCGTCTTGCTATAATATGACGTCATGCCATTCAATGTTTAATATAAATACAAAAAAGAGGAATAACGTTTTACTCAAGTCAATTTGAATGCAGAAATACGAAACTCACATCCAGAACAACAAATTGATTTAGACTTCTTCAGTGCCAAAACGTACCCGTCTGTGACAGGTTGAAGATCGTCTATGTTCCTTAATTCTCGGGATGTCTGATGTCCCCCCAAGGTCGTGTCTTCAGAGAGAAATGCATATCTCCAATGTATTTGAACAGCTTTGCTTGTATAAGCTCTCTGACCTCGTCGGAAGAAAATTCGTTCCCTGGAAGATACCCATTTGTAATTACATGACACCGACAAACGTTAGGGATTTACTGTCATTAATATATTCAAGTTTTGTATGAATTACGTATTCGTATATGAGTTCTAATCTGATCATCAGTAGAATCAGGCCCCAAGTCTGGATAAAAAACTACTTCGATCGGGAACTCTTCAGATCGCTTCGGCTCTTTAGGCACAAATGACCGTTTGCTGGTGTTTCTCCGCTTCAGTAACGGTGAAATTTGAGGCAGGGAGAAATTTTGAGTGCGACTCATAGCAAAAATTATTCTGGCAGAAAAAATCACCAAGGGCATGGATTCCTTTTTGAGGACATGGATAGTCTAATTTTGTTGGCCTTTGAAATGAAAATCCCTTGACAGGGATTTTCGATTTTTTGGTGTATTTCAGGAAAACTAGGTAAGACAACAGGAATTTTTTGACTTTATTTGACAGGAGTAAAGATGGGCCCCTGCCTAGATCTCGGATGGAATCTAGGCACAAATGCTAGGGTGGCTTACAATTGAGTTAAAATGTAGGCTAGCGTCTAGAATGGGCTCCACAGTGATGGGTAGGGTTCCCACTTTTTCGAAACGTCATTCCGGGACAAAATAATTTTTTAAAAATTTAATGTATACATGATTTTTAATTGCATTTTTCAGCCTTTTTGGCATCTAATAACATTTTCTTGCTTTCTGGTTTGTTCAAAAAATAAAAAACACAACATGAAAAGGGCATATATATTAAGCCTAGGGCTCCTCACAACTCAAGTTATCACGTTATTTGAACTTGAAGTTGTACTTGAAATTGAATTTTCAATTCAATTTTGGCCTCATAGTTGTATTTGACCAATTGCAAATCAATTTTTTATTTGAAAGTCAATTACCGGAAACCAACTAATAGCTTCATTATTTGAAGTTGGCAATTTCAAGTTGTAATATTTGTACAAATTGAAGTTGAATTGAAATTGACTTGAAGTTGATTCAATTGAGTTGAACAATTTAACGTGTTATTAAATAATACTACCTAATAGTATCAAAATAAAAAAGTATAATGGGTAAAACTAAGTTTCCCCGAGAAGCGTTTTAGACATCGCAAATGATTTTTGCTTCAAAAACTCCAAAAAATGGTTTTCAAATTTCAGCTGAAATTAAATACAGTAAATAACAAATAGACTCAGTCGCTGAATACATGCTTATTTGTCAGAGGATTTTGTTTGTTTTTAGGTGAATGTTTCAACCATCAACTGAGTATCAACTAACAATTAAATCAACTATTTTCTTCCTTTCCGCACTCATAACTACCATCATTGAGTAAACTTAAGAATAATTTTAACGCATTTTTCAATTTTAATAATTTTAGATTGTGTATGAACTAGATTTCAGGTTGCCAGCAGCGTGACCCAGTATCTTTTGTTCATTAAGACAACCAGTGGATTCCCTCAATTTACTGCAAAGCTTTTCCCAACGCGCATGTTTAATTCGTTCAGAAATTGTCAATTGATCAACTTCAACTGCCAACTATTTGTACTTCAGCAACTTGAAGTTGAATTGCCTATGCTTCTCAAATGAAGAGCTTTATTTGTAAATTGAATTGAAGTTGAACTTGAATGTTCAACTAATATTTTGTTTCAAATTGAAGTTGACTTCAATTTACAATTTAATTTTTTTAATAAATTGAAGTTGACTTGAAGTTGTAATTGAAATTTTAAGTTGCAACTACTACTTGAAGTTGTGAGGAGCCCTAATTAAGCCTGACTTGAAGTTATGCCTTCACAAGTTCTGTTGACATGAAGTTTCTCGGCTGTCCAAACTTTCTTCATTAGGCTGATATACCTTTTTGCAAAAGCGTTGCCACCAGGAATTGACAGCACGAACGATACAAGCTTGAATAGTTTAGGACATTGTTCTTCCTTAAAAACTTAAAACACTTTACACCGACCAATCTAATCACAATCAAAAGCTCATAACTTTGACGAAGTAAGCAAAATTTATTGAGCAGCTGGTGTTTAATTTAATACCGATTGCATCGGCAAAATTTAGTAAATAAGCCATTGATACTAAGAATTCCTTTGATTTCAAATTTAGTAGTTCTATTTTCAAAAAAATATTATTACCACTGAAATCAAAATGTATGATTAAATAGGTCTTTGATTTCAAAAAAGCGCTTTTTTGTTCCAGGGGTAAATTTATCAGAAAAGTTTATTGAAAACGATGAAAACTCTTGAAATGACGAAAAGCAACAAAAGAATAATTTTTTCTTGAGTACTCTTTCAATAGTATTAATAATTTCCAACTTACATCTCAAAATTGCTCAATTCCTTATTCATTGCAAACCAACTTTTTCACAGCTATTTCTGCATCAACGACAATAATATCGTGTCATTGGTTTTCGTCATTTCAAGAGTCTTCATTTTCAATAAAAATTGGGATTCATTCTGACAGCATCTACCAGAAAACTTGTTTTCAACTTTTGAGGGCGCAAAAGCAACTTCACTTTTTAAGCTTTTTTATCTGTTAATTTATTTCGACCTTCTGGAATTGTAAAACTATTGCTTAGATTAGTAGGAAGATTTCAGACAATAATGATATTTGCCAGTGAAGTACATGCACGTTATTGTTGGCTAATTTTTGGAGATTTTGTTTACGTGGACGTGAAGCATTCAAACTTACAAAAATTGATTATTGACTTGATTTTCAACCAAAAAGGGCTAAAACTTTTTGAACCATCCAGAGCGCTATCAATGCATGATAGCTACATCATTTTAATTAATGTCGGACATGTGTTAATTGTTAATGAACCCCAAAGTTAATCTCATACTGTACTTACTCTCTTCCCAAAAATAGAATTGAATCGTTTCGGTTAAAAGTTAATGACTGATCATATTAGTCATACTGTACTAAATATTCAAAGGCGTACACAAAAGGTGTTAATTTATTCAAAACTAGTAATCAAGCCATCCGCCGAGGCGGATGGGATGTCTGGCAGCAATTAATTTTAATTTTAATAACTTGAATGCAACAATAATGTTTTGTATGTATACAAATACCCCAGATTAATTTTTTGCAGTATATATTACACCAAATTATTACATAAAATACCAAACAGCTAAATAATCTTAACATAAAAGCGGTTTAGTTATGCCATTTTCCCCTTTTCTAACCTATTTAAGAAATTACCTAATATTTAGTAATCACTCTTTTTACAACATTTTGTATGTTGCTGTTGCTGCTTTATCTGTCGATACAATTAGAGCTTCCATTGGGGACAAAATTCCTGTCCCGTCCCTGTCCCGATATTTTTTCAGAACCATTGTCCCCAGTCCCGTCCCGACAATTGGGACACGGTGACAAAAACCGTGTCCCCGTCCCGTCCCCAAAAATTTAAAAAAACGTTCCCGGTCCCGTCCCGATAGTCCAGACATGTGAACAAAAACGTTGTCCCCGTCCCGTCCCCAAATTTTTTAAAAAAATGTTGTCCCCAGTCCCGTCCCGAAAGTCCGGGACATTTGGACAAAAACCTTGTCCCCGTCTCGTCAAAGTTTTAAGTTGTGTAGGTTTATGGTGAAAAAACATAGTAAGTAGTATTTAAGTAATACTTAAAGTGTTCGTTTTATTACCGATAAATGGTTTAGTATAACAATATTGTTCTATTATGACAATCTAATCATTTCCAACATACTTGTCAGACGACTTGGCCTTAAGCAGGAGGGTTTTATTTTCTGCCTTGCCCATGTATTCAAAAAAAAGTGAGTTCAAAATTGAGTTTAACTTGTAATTCAGCTTTGATCAAACTAACGGACATAGAATTACGCCTGTCCGTCCAAACAATTTTAGAAGACTAAAAACGATTTCTGCCACTGCTTGCTAACAGGAACTGCCTTGACAATTTTAAAAACTGATACCCAACGCTTATCCACTTCGTCTTCTACAGCAATAATTTTGTAATTAGCACGTAGATTACAAAAATTTTGTTAACTCTGATCAGTTGAAAGTTAGATTTTCAACTGATCAGAGCACATGAGGCTCTCGTTCGTATTCTGTAGAAGGAAATATTTTATTTTTATCTTAAAAACTAATAATTTTCATAACTTTTTGAGCTTGACATTTCCGGGACATTACATGTCCCGGATTACACTCTTCCGGGACAAGGGACAAGGAGTGTCATTCCGGGACTGTCCCGGGCATTCCGGGACGTCTGAGAACCCTATGGGCGTACAGGGAAGATATAGGGAAGTTGCCAAATAATGGAAAATTATGGGCTATAGAGTAGGCTAGGCCAAACGGAAACTATATTGCCTAGACGGAATATAGGCTGGCTAGCATACATGGCGCACTCATGCTAACGTATCTATGAGACATGCGACTACAAACAGCTTGATCTGCACGCCGGTATTAATATGCAAGTTTCACGTATTGCAGTTTGCACATCCATTGAAGTTGGATTAACAAATGATGGACAAATAAAGGTATTATGCTTATCATGTATATATATAAATGAAGGGTACGAATATAGGCTTATGTATAGGAAAGGTTGAGGGCGAGGGGCTGCCTTCTAGGCAAGGGTTCGCTTGAATGCCTTTCCTACACACCATTCTGGGTAGGCTAAACGCTCTTGGATGCCGTAAATGGGGGATGATTTAATTGTACAAGCTCTGCTTATAGGCTATGAGGTGGGCCCGCCTATGATTTTTGAATCTGGGAAGGATATAGACTGGGTTTATACAAAGGCCCATGTTTGGACAGGAGTATAAAGTATAACGTCTTCGAGGGACATTTTAGTTGTCAACAGGTATTTTGAAAATCGCTGACCTTTGTTTCAGCAGGACATTCAGAAATGTTCTTCCAGGGTAATTTACAAAAATTCGACTCCTGGGTACAGTCTACTACAAATTTCATTGTTAGCACCGGGTATTTCCCCTGGTGCGTCGCAGTCGAAATTTCATATAATATACCAGAAAATATCCCACTGATAAATCCCTATATATTAAATAAAAAAGTTTACCCATAAATTGTTATAAAGCCCTATTTTCTTGGAAAAATTTGATTCCAAACTTGCGGTTTCAAGTTGTAAAAACTAACTAATTTATATACTGACAATTTTTGATGGTGCAAAAATCTTACCGAGCATTATTTTTGTATTGATGTAAACTACACGTGTTGTTTTGATAGAGGTATTTGCTAAAATCTGAAAATTTTGAACTCAACGAAGCTCAAGTTGTCGCCGACTGACCCGGTGGCAACAACAACCCCGGCAAGCAATAGCTCACGTAGAGTAAGACAAAGAACAAACGTCGACTGTAGGAAAAATTAGACCAATTTCTCCCCACTATGTATGGACAATGAATGGGTGTAGAATCCACTAGGTGTTTTGTGAAAATAAAGTATTTAATTTAATTATCTAACTTCAAGAAAAAGACCTCACAATCAGTAAATACATTTACAATTCAGTCAATTTTCTAGGTAAAATATTTCATTTGACAGAAAATCTATATTTAAATTTAAGCTCAAAACAAAATAATATACTTTGACAAAATTCCAAAAAGGTTTGCTTTCAAAAATAATAAAAGTCAAAAAAGAAATAACTTTAAGGAAAATAATTAGGAAAGTGCGGAGAGATTTACAAGTCCACCTTGACTCTCCGGCTTTAGGACGATGATTAAATTCTACTCATCAAGTTCATTCCGAAGGGGACTACAGTAAAATATCCACTTCGTAATACAAAACGTTCAGCTCTTAACAAAAATTAATATGGTCATAACCTAACAGTCACACTTATTATTAGTGCTGCATTCCTAGGTAATCTTGACACCCTGAGGACTTGAACACCTGGTCCCAGAACGTTCCTTTTCTCCAACTCCTCCAGCATTCCTGGTAATTCCATAGCCAGAGGCATTGCACAATTTATTTATAGCTGCACCTTCTTCCTTGTCCGCTGGTACTGCTTCCTCATTGGCTCCCTCTCCTAACTCTGTCGTTTTCTGAACATCTGAGTTGGGAATGTCAGCCATCTTACCATGTTCATTACTAACTCCATCTGTAACGAAATTCTTTGCGTGCTGTGACGACACAAGTTTTAAAAAACAATATTTTTCATATTTTGCTAATCAAAATGAAGGAATTTTTACAAAAATACACTGTGACTAGGGGAATGGATTAGACTTGACTAGGGAACCAGCTGCAGAATCAAGACTAGGACTAGACTTCACTATTGCTAATTAAACGTACAGCTGACTTGACTAGAATTGACTAGTTGCGGCTCTAAACTTTAAAGACTAGACTAGACTTGACTAGGTAGCCTGGCGGGCAGCACTGATATAGTTCAATTGTATATTATTGTTTTGAAATTATCCGTTTACGTTTATAAATTTCACCTTTTAATACTAGGTTTCCGTCGCGTCAGTCAGCGTATGCACGTACAGTCCGACAGAAAAATTCATACATTGAATATTATTGTTGCTGTAGTCGAATATTTTTATTACAGAAAAAGGGGAGTTTAGTGCACGTTAATTGAAAAATTGAGAAATACGATATTATGTATGCATCATTATGTATTGGTTCGCTTTTACTATTCTTTTACTATAGCATAAATTATCCTTCATACTGATAATTGTTTTGAATTTCGGCTGGGATTTGGAAGAATGGACGCTTCTTGGGTGTTTCATTTTTTAAATGTAACTCCCAGTTATTTAATAAACTTTCTGTGCATCATTCAGAATTTACAAATACATCTAGCCCATTATTAATCATTCGTACATCTTCTGGATGTAATGCGAGCTGATTTTTGTAAAGACGTGCAAGATGGAGATTGAAACTCGTAGAACTGAATTTAAATGCACACTGATAATAATATTCAGCTGGTATTTTACTTTATATCGAAGCAAAACGCTGCATTGATAATTAAAACCACAACGCAAGATGGCATTATTCTACTGTATATATTTTTTACGTGTGCTACCGTATCGTGAGTGCGATAAATCCCCCTCACCCTCACTTCGTGAGTCAAGTAGGTGCTTGACTACCAACTGTCCCAAAATGTTGTTGGTTTTTTCAGATATCTCAGAACCCTTCAAGGCTACACCAGTAAAAAAAATCAAGCACATCTGTCTTTTTCTCACATTGACTTTTAACCTCCTCCCTTTCACCTTTTAAGAGCTAGCGCCAATATTCACCTTTTAAGGTCCATGCGTTGCACTATAGTAGTTTTTTTTAGGGGATTAGCATTATTCAAGCAAAGTGTCAAAAGTAAAGCAAATTTTACACAATAAAATAATACAATTTTGAAAATATAGAAGCAATCACTTAATTAAACAGTTAAATTTCGTGATCCGTTCTCAATGAAAATCTTTTCACAGTAGTTACTGTACTGATTTCGTATGAGCTGCGTTTGTCATACCATAAGTGACTTAAGTCAGTCTTAGACGTGCGAAAAGTATCGAGTATGAGTTCTAGAATCGAAAATATCTATTTGAATCCTGCTATTCCTGCTTAGTTGGAATGTTGGAAATGTGAGGTCTGCTAGGTTCGGGGATTGATTTACCATTACAGAAACTACGAATTACAAATCTCTCAACCAAAATCCGAGTACTCAATTATCACAAGCCTGTGCATACTAGAGCAAAAATGGGAGTTTCGACGATTCTCTACAAAATTTTATGTGCTGTTTCTGCTGTAAGTAAGCTTTCTCCGTGTCCATTAGACCTTATTTTTCTTCATACGAAAACTTACTTCACACTTGTACTTCCCCAGTTGTAGCAATTAATTATCCGCCGTTTAACCGATGTTTGATTTTGATTGACTCATTTGATAAGAGTGATAATCACGTTAATTTTGGTTTTTAGGTACTGGGAATAATTGTAATGATAGTATGCGCTATTTACTTGGCTAAGGTTGTACAGATCTCAGCAAACGTACCACCACTATCTTTGAAATCATCATTCACTGAATGCCATAAAGATAAATCATTAAACCCATTCCCTACTGCCTACGAGTGCAAGTACTTCAGGATACGCCTATCCGCCGCCATAATCGGAATCATATGTGGACTTATCCAGTTCTTTTTTAGTCTCTCTCAACTATTTGTAAGCATTGTTGGAACAGAGCGATGGTTTTATACCAGATTTTGTATTAATTATCTTTGCACAGGTGGCAGTTAACATTCGACAGCCCTGAAGTCGTGATTTCCGAAGTATGATTGAGTATAGCTTCACAAAAGTTTGTACAGGGATAAATAGAGTATTCTTGTTATACTTAATCGTTACTGTAGAAGTACAAAATCGTGAGTAATTTAAGTACAAAGTAACCTTATAGCAATGTTTTTCTATTGCGATACAATTATCAAAATAAATGATTAGTGGTTGACGAGTTAGACAGTGTTAGTGACAGAATACAAAACTCCAAATGCTTTGCGGTCACAAAATAGCGGCTCAAGGGGATGTGAAATACTAACGGCCATCTTGCAAAATTTTCGTCACAATTTTGTTCATTGTAATTTTCGCAACTTTTGTCGCATTTTTATAGGGACAATTCGGTGGCGACAACGGTTATGTCGGAGCTCACATATTTTATGCCATCTGTGTCTTAGTCGTTGCAGTTCTCGTGACAGTGGACTGGAACAATCGTTCAACTGCGTCTAGTTCAATAAGTAGTGACGACGATAGATCAAAAGTACAAGCCGTAACATCATTTGCGATAATTGACTTGTTGTATTGTGTGATATCTTCGATTGTCGTCATCATCATTGGTTGTTGCTTCGCGTGAAACACTCAAAATAACTAACATATTGAATCATGGGATAATGTCTATAATATATACTTCTATAATGCGGAATAAATAGCCAACCATTTCTATTCGATCGTGATTTAATCGGTTTTTGAAGTAGGTCATATGTTAACGACAAGCCTGTCTTCCATTCTCATGAAAAATATACAGCATATTTCGAACATGAAGCTCTAACTGTATATATACGTATATATCTGTATTGTTAGTCCTAAAGAGAAGTGGAAAATACTCCGAATTATTTGTATTTTAAATACTGAGTAAAATAGCGAGCCTCCGAAGACTCGGATACCAAATACAATTCCAAATACCATTAGTACAATTTTGAAAATACTGGATATCATAAACGTTGGAAATTACTCCATTGGATATATTATTGAGTTCTTCAGCTGTCAGCCTATTAATGAGGCTAGACTTCAGACGATCCTCCGAAGACTCAGGAACCAAATACAATAATTACAAATACCATTATTACAATTTTGAAAATACTGGATATCATAATCGTTGAAAAAATACTGCATTGGATATAAACAGGGACGGGATATCGGAAAATTACGGATTTAAATGTGGATTCGAATACTTTCTAATTTTGATTTCAATTTTAATTATTTTTATAATACTTACTTTGAATTCCGATACGGATTCCAATATTATATTCGAATACTTCCTGAATTTGGATTCCGATTCAAATACTTTTCGGATATTCTTACGAAAAATGGGAAATTCAAAAGAACAATTTAATCGCAAAAATATAAGCTACTAGCAATCAAGCCATCCGATGACGCGGATGGGATTTCTGCCAGCAATGAATTTTAATTTTAATAATATTTTATACACAAATACCCCAGAAGTTCTATTTTTGGCAGTAATTACACAGAATTATTATATAAAATACCAGAAGAGCAGAATAATCTTAAAAATGAAATGGTTTTAGCTATACAATTTGCCCCGACTGTAGCCTTTTTTTATTGAAATTGTATAATATTAAATAATTAATATTTTTACAACATTTCGTAAATAACTATTTGCCGTGGTCGGATATATTCCCTCGGGAGACAACCCCTCTAAAATAATCCCTCCGTAGACAATCCCTCCACAAATGGAGATAATCCCTCTGTCTGAAACAACAGAAGTATTGTTCCATGGCAACGCTATGAGTCAATATGTTATATCAACGCTGGATTAATATATTTAATCCGATTATAAACTACAGTGACGATCGCAAATAGCTGTAACTTTTAATTAGGTTCAGGGGTTAGGTTGACGGTCAGGTTTACATTTCGGGAGTAATCAAACGGGAAAGGAAATAAAAACATTTGCAATTAAAAGCGATTTATTTGTACATAAAATGCTATCAAGACCACAAACATAATTGTTAAAAATTAGAGTATTCGTATAAAAACATTGAAACATGATTGATGAGTCAGTCAATAGTAGAGCTCTCAATCCTGAAGGAAGTCGTGAATTCATTTTGAACTATAGAGCTGTTAGAAATATTACTATTTTCTATTTACTAGAAGCATTACTATGCTTTACATTCCTTATGCGGCTAAGGATGTAGACGTACTTCATACATTAGCCAATGAATCAGTAGAATGAATGAGAATGAGGTACGTCTACATCCTTAGCCGCATAAGGAATGTAAAGCATAGTAATGAGGAAATGTCCCAATCAACACACTCGTACTGTATAGTACATAGGTATTCGTTCAACACTACTCATTATGTATATTTCTAACAAGAGCATTGCAATTGATTTACTTAAGCAATGTTGCGGCTTGAGGATCAACTATTCCTCCTTCGTAACTCAACATCAACTCAATGGCAATGCGTGGGCAGCGCTAAATGGCAACTACAAACTTTCAACTCAAATTAGACTGGATTCCTCAACATGCAGCAATAAAGAGATGAGTGTTTTCAACTATTATTTATTAACCAAACAATATAATTATTGTGAGAAACAAATTTTGCAAGTAGCAGTGAATCAAATTTACATTCAAAATCTTAGGTACAATATTTGTGTCTGTCCTCGTCGAAAGCTTAAGCAGTTCTCCCTCCTGTCAGTCTTATTCTTTTCGTCAATTAGTACTACTCCATTACATAGCTTATGTGACAAGAAATTAATATTGAAAATTATTAAGTTGTGCATTTTCACAGACATTAAAGTAAAACAATAATACAAGTGCTTTGTTGTTTCTAGTTTCGGAACATCACCATGACACTGGGCGACAAGCAAGTCAATGTGATTGGCGAAATAGGAATATCCGTTGTTTCTTATTGCCTTTGTTATGATTTGGATGCAACGAATTAAGAATCACAGTTGCTATACCAACTACAATCTAAGTTGCAGTGACTCATGCTGTCGTACAACCAACCTATGCGACCGAGGGATAATCTCCAACGGCAGGAGGGAATACATCCGGAGGGATTATCACCGGAGGGATTATGTACGGCGGGAAAATGTCCGAGGGCTTATCTCCATACTCCCTATTTGCAGTAACTTCATTGCTAGATTGGCTTTACCTGTTGTTACAATAAACAAAAATCGTATGGAAACTGACATGGAGTTATTATATTATTTTCAGTCTTCTAGTGTAATTTCAATATATTCATGACAGCAACTGTCTCGCTCAAATTTAAGCATACTTAAGTTCTTGATTATTACCTTACTTGAATTTTGACCACAAAAGGGACCAATTATTTTGCACCATCCAGTAATCCATCAATGCATGAGAGCTACATCTTTTTAGTTCATTTAATGTCTGTCATTTAATGGACGATTTACCCATTTGAATTTAACAAAATTGGTTAAAGGATTATGAATGATCATATTAGCCACACTGTACTAAATATGCAAAGGCGTACAAAATAAGCAAGTGGTAGTTTATTCGAATTAACCATATAAATTCCAAGATAATATCGTCGCTGAAGAGGCAAAATGGAATACATGCATTTTCGATTAAAATCAAAATGGTCTACATGCAGTTTTATTAAATGCAAAATGGAATAGATGCATCAAGTTTTAAAAGCAAAATGGGCTACATACAATTTCGCTTAAAAGCAGAATTGCTATTATGAAAGTATACACGCATGTAGACCATTTTGCTTTTAGGGAAAACTGCATGTAGTTCATTTTGCTTTCAGGAAAGCTTGCATTATTCCGTTTTGCCTTTAAGGAAAAAGGCATGTAGACCATTTTGCTTCTAGTCAAAATTGCACTTAGTCCATTTTGCCTCTTCAGCGACGATATTAGCTTATCCTTGTTTAGCATTGCGCTAATTCTGTTCTCTTTTGTTATCTTTTGCGTTCTGAAATGGCATTATTTTTTGTAGATTGGGACAGATTTAAATTGAATACTTGGTTACAATGCTTTTATTTTTATTTTAAAGCATTGTTTTCAATAAATGAAAAAAAAAATGAACCGCTATGCTTCAACATTTCATGTGCATAAGGACGACAACCATCGATACTACTACGACTACTACTACTACGATGAAGCGTTTAGTAAGAAGGATACGTAGCATTTTAAGCGTTTTCAAGGCTAAATAAATTAATAGCTAAAAAAGCTAAAACAGAAGTTGCTTTTGCACCCTCAAAAGTTAAAAACAAGTTTTCTGGTTGGATTTGTCAAAGGAATCAATATTCTGTTACTCAAAATGATGAAAACGCTTGAAACGACGAAAAGCAACGCTACGAATTGTGTATAGTTTGTAGTCACCATAAAGTAGCCGAGTAGCAGCACTATACCTTATTTTTATGCAATCCCACAATATGCTGCATGTATTATTCATTGATTACACAATTATTGCAATTCCAGGAAATTCAGAAATTCTCACATGTTGAAAATACTAAGGCGGAATTTCGTATTTCAGAGTATTAGGAATGCATAAAGTTAGATCAAACCTTATTCTGAAACAAAGGTATAGTGCTTCTACTCGGCTATGGTGACTATAAATATATCGTAGCGTTGCTTTTCGTCGTTTCAAGCGTTTTCATCATTTTGAGTAACAGAATATTGATTCCTTTGACAAATCCAACCAGAAAACTTGTTTTTAACTTTTGAGGGTGCAAAAGCAACTTCTGTTTTAGCTTTTTTAGCTATTAATTTATTTCCAACTTTTTGATTCAAAAGCACAGATTACAATGGCATCCAATGCTAAAGGGAAAAATGATTTTCACGTCCAGTAATGTTAACAACACAGGAAAACAAATTATTTATTTCAACCATCAACAATATTAAACTAAAATATTCCTTAAGCTCTGGATATCTTCCATTCCATGCCTGTTGGTTAGCATTAGTTGTTCAATATCAGTTGCGTATCCCGACCCCGACGGTGCTTTCAGTTTGAGGGAATTATTATGGCTTGCTTAGATTGCAGGTGTCCGTTTGAAATCACCTTCGTTTATCCTTCAGAAGGGGGACCGTTTCCAATTACCCGTTCCTTCATTGTTCAGTAAAATGAAGCCTTCTGAATATTTACCCATCCTTCGCCCTTCCTTCATTCAAATCCTACTATAATCCTTCTTTCAGACTTCAAAAATATTTAAATGCCCTTCATGCGTTACCTTTAGTGGTCGGAACGATTCAATTCAATTCAGAAATTTTCGATTCAATTCAATTAGTTATGTGGACTGAATCGTTAACCGTTTTGCGATTCGGTCCAGTATAAAAACAATTCAATTCAATTCGATTTTACTCCATGAATTGAACTGAATTGAAAATCGTTTGTTTTTTTTGGGAAGACAAATTAAACACGCAGTACCTGCTATCACACGTAAATGAGTTTTGTTCATGCATTTAGAAATACATGAATTAATAATAATTTAATAATTTCAAATTAAGTTTAATATTAAAATTATTATTTAATTCCCATTTCTTAATTAATAATCAGAAATTACTGGAAGTTGAATTAAATTATGATACGTCAGAACATTTATGATTGTAAGCTGTGTCGAATGATCCCAAACAATGATCACGACGTTATGGCGAAAGTGTGCATATTTTTCACGTGAGCCTCCGCTTCACGCTATACGAGGTTTCAGTATTAGTAACCGGTTTTGAGCCATGAATAATCGTTTGGACTGCAATTCAGAGTAAACAATTCAATTCAGTCCAGCAGTGTCAACTGAATCGTTCGATTCGGTTCAGTATGTAAACCGAATCGAAAAAACTACGAATCGAATTGAATTGAATCGAAAAATTTCGGTTCTGGACTGAATTAGTCCGACCACTAGTTACCTTCCTTCCATGTTCATTTATTTATCACAAATCTTTTAACACAAGTCACAAAATCAGAGCTTTAAACTTCAAACTCCTTACCGCTGAGAAACTAATAATTAGTTACATGGGATTGCAAGTTCCAACGGCGTTCGAAGGCTGTAAAATTAACATGTTCCTTCACATTCCATTATTTTTGCAAAGAGCAGAGGCCTTCGTTCAACCTTCGTTTCCTTTCCAGCCTTCCTTCCGCTCCCTTCATAATTCGTTCAAAGAAGCCTTTTTTGGATTGCAGCATATATTATGCAGATACGTCTGCTTAGCTGAATAGTATTAAGTTTAGGATTTTAATAATTTTTTTAATAGATGAAACGAATATGCATTATAAATTTTTTATCGTTTAGATTGCAAGAATTTATGAAATTTAGTTTTTATTAATTTTAATATTTATTGTTCAGAAAGTTAAAAATGTTGTTGACAATGATTGTTAAGGAAAACTATATTTAAGGGCTGATCCCTTAAAGATCACAGTACCAAATTTTTATACTAAGGTCCTAGTTACTAAAGGCACCCTCCTGAAAAATTTCATGTAGTTCCAAGGGGTGGAACGCACTTTTCTAGCTCGCAATGCTAAATGAACGGAGGCCATGGATATTTTTTTATGAAATTGGGACCAATTTTTGTTTATTTTTGCAAAGGAATGCCAAACCTTAAGGGATATGCGATTGTAAAAATTCAAGGAGATTCGCCTTGCATTCCCATTGACTTTAAGCCTTTGACATTCCAAGTACGATTTTTGGTTCAAGAGTTATCTGAGAAAGTTACTTTTTGAGGTATGGGTAAAAGCATATAGGTTGCTTTTTTTAGGGGACAAACCTGGGCACGTACACAGACCTGGGCACATCCCCTTTAAAAGCAACTTCTTAATTACCACGCAAATCATTTAATCCTTCTTACTAAAAGCTTCATCGTAGTAGTAGTAGTAGTGATGGTTGTCGTCCTTATGTACATGCCATGTTGGATCATAGCAGCTTATTTTTTTTCATTTATGGAAAAAAAATGCTTTAAAATAAAAATGAAAACAATTTTTTTATTTTTAACATTTTTTGTTGACTCGGGCAGGCTTTAGGTAAAGTAACCAAGTTTTAAGCTTAATTCTGTCCAAGTCAACAAAAAATAATGCCATTTCAGAATACAAAATAGTAAAAATAATGTAAAAAAGAGAGAACAGAAATACCGCAATGCTAACAAGTTACCAGCATGCTTATATATTATATCTTGGAATTTGTATACTTACTTATTATGTACGCCTTTGAATATTTAGAACAGTGTGGCATATATGATCAGTCATCATCTTTTAACCAACACTATTTAATTCGCCACTCGATTTTAAAAATAATTCGTCACCGGTGCTCAACTTTAGCGAGAGTGTCGCTGTCATGAATATATTGAAGTTACACTGCAATACTGAAAATAGTTAGCCTTTTTTGCAACAATATTAGAGAAATAATGTTCAAACGCGTTTTTTCCTGGAATCAAAACGGTCATTCAAAAATTCTGTGACCAGGTCTAACAATTTTAGTAAAGCTGTCTAGCATGATGCATATTAACTAATATAATTTCAAAACAAAGTTGACTGAGAAACATTTGGTTTGCGTGGGTACGGTTTGAGTGGGTACGGATACGGGTATGGGTACTACCCGGGTACAGAAGTTTGCGTACTCGTAAGTACGCGGGTACTACCCGCGTACTCTGGATTTTAGACAATAAAGTGTGTACGGGTATGGGTATGGGTACTCAGTCATTGACAATCGGGTAGTAACCAATAGGTATGGGTATCACTATGTAAAATATCTACCCATGGGTGCTGTACCCGAGTATTGTTGGGTACTTAAAGGATTCCTGCTGGGATGGATTACTATGGCTAACAATAAGACCTGCCAACCGTGGAGTTGCTTATTTCTTTGTATACTGATACTTGCGTTAGTGACAGAGTCAAGTGGCTTCTCCTAATTTAGGACTACGTGGTAGTTGCAATCTAACGCTTTTAATAATTCTTCCCAGGAATCTAATAAAGAAATAAAGCGTAGAGTCAGGAAAATCGCCTGTTTATCGACTTAAACAGTGAAGCCCATCAAAGAAGAATTTCAAGGGGCAGGTTCTTGAGATTCTATTTAATTAGTTTCAATAGGAACGTAACATTACAATTATTCAAAGACGTATTACGAGATAAGTTCGGAATAAATATACATTTATTAGTAGATCCGTTTCTTAATGCTACAAGTACTCAGGGTTGCCCATTTAAAAACGTCATGGTATTTTGTGCAGGCAATTAACAACATTTTCAATCCTGGGCATTTATGACACATTGAGTATTTATTGCAGTGAATATTTATAAAAGTTTAGATTGGAAAATATCATTCCTTGCAGGCAATATTTATATTTCAGTCCCTTTGATTACTGTTGATAATTTTGATGTTAAAAGAGATCTGAGCTTGGATTTCAAAACTTTCATAGGGCGGCATTTGTCGAAAATTTGCGTCTCGGGGTCCATAAATGTGAGACAGTTTACGAATGTTTGTTTTATAAAGCTGCAATATAAAATAAATATTCAATCTTGCCTCCCACATTTATTTCCTGAAACCGCAATATTTGACTTGAAAAAATTATGATCAACTCAAATTTTTCCGTATAACATTTTCTATACAGTGTTCAAATACATTGTTTTGTGAATATGCTATATCGTTGATGGAAAACTGGCATGATCAGGAAATTCTACTTTTCTCCTATACTTTACTAACCTTGCGTCCGATTTGTAAGGTAATGCCAACAGTTCTTAACGTCGGACCAAGTGTGAAAGAATTCGTCCCAATTGTTTATTCTTACACCATAGAAGCATTGTTCGATAGCAAATTCGCGAGAACACATTTCATTTCATTCAGCAAGTTATTATTCTGACGTAGTAGCATTTGAATTTCGTCGGTTATTATTAAAAATAAATCACAAAAGGCCTTAAATGATTTTAAAAAAATTGAAATATACCCTTAACACCTAGGGAAAATTCACAAAATTTTAATGGAGGTCAAAAAATTGACGAATTAAAAATGTTCAGCTGGGCAGGCAAATGCCGTCGGGGATTTTAAATCGGCCAAACTTCCAGTACCCGAGTAATACCCGGGTACAAACAATAACTACTCGGGTACGGGTACAGATTTTTGGTATATTACGGGTACGGGTAAATTGTGGGTACAGGTACTACGTTGTAGTTTCAGGTACGGGTGCTGAAATAATTTACCCGGGTACTCGGGTATATGTACGGGTATAGTTACAGCATTTTGTCGCACCCTATATATGGGTACGGGTACACGGTTTCGGTACCCAGTCCGAGCACTGATTGGAGATCCCATTTAAAAAGCATTAATTAAAGCATTTAATTAGTTTAAAATACGTTTATATCCCACAACGTCAGATAAAAACAATTCTGAAATTTATTTTTTGTCAACCTAGCTGCAGCCATCCTAACCTAATTTAAAAAACAGCTGATCCGATACTGACCCACAATTGTTCTAACAATGCTAACATAAATTGAATGCGCCTATTTTTGTTGATGGGTTATAAAACTCCATGTCAGTTTCCATACGATTTTTGTTTATTGTCACAACAGATAAAGCCACTCTAGCAATGAAGTTACTACAAATAGATATTTACAAAGTGTTGTAACAGTTATTATTTCATATTAGAAAATTTCTGAAATAGGCTACAGACGCGGGGCAAATTGGATAGTTAAACCATTCATGTTTAGATTATCTATATAGCTGTTTTGATATTTTATATAACTAGCATTCAAGCCATCCACCAAGGTGGATGGGAAAACTGGGATTGCATTGATTTGTAATTTATAAAAAACATTAAACTTAACATTATAATTTAGGCCGTTCTTACATAGGCTGTTGTTCGTTTAAATAAATGCAACGGATCCTTTAAACCTCCAATCCGCTTCGATTGGGTATAATCTGTAACAGAAACCAACTTTATCGGTTATTAACGGCTTTATGTATTAATTTTTTTCATTACTTTCCTTGCAAAAAGCTAAATTTTAAAGACATGTGAATTTAAGGGGGGGTCAACTCTGGACCAGTCAGGGTAAAAAATAATAATAAAGGCCCTCAGATTCCATGCAGAAAGGCCTTTCTACTTATTTGGCTATATGTATAATTATATGTTATTCAAAGTCAAAGTGCTCCGTCACTGACTTACATAAGCAATGGCTTAATATTTACTGTTTTACCTACATTTCGTAGACTTTTGAAGTAACTTCACTGTTGTATTTATCTGTAGTCGCAAATAAATATCGAATGGAACTGGCATCGTAGCTAGATATAAAACACGCACTTAAGAAAACTAAACGCATCCTACTTATCTTAGCAACATTGCCACAGACTTTAATCAAAATAGGATTAGCTGTTTTTTTAAAACTGAAGCATCTCCTTTTACTACATGAAGTCGGTACACAAAGAATAAGTTTTAGAATTGTTCTCAAACTTTTCCGGGGCATAAATGTTTTTTTAAAATATTTAAATGCTGTTTAGTAAATAGATGCTGTACAGGGGGTTCATAAAATTGTAGTTAAATTATTCAAGCTGAGCGCATGTTTGCAATTTTAAATTTTCCTTGTTTATGTTCATTTTGCTGGAACCCATTATTAAAATTATAAGAATTGTCCATAAAATATTATCTATGAAAGACCCTAATTTTCGACCACGAAAGTATCAAATGTTTTGAATCATCCAGAACGATATCATATCGGATAGCTACATCACTGTATGTCTTGTAAGTGTCGACGGCACGGGTGGATTAATAAAATAATTTTTACCCTTGCACTAACCCTCCAAATAGGTTTGTGGGCCTTTACACTTGCAATCTGAGGGCCTTATATAGTCAGCGTTTTTTTTCCTAGCCCTCAATTTTTTACGTAGCCGGGCCAGGGTGGGCCACCCCGTAAATCCATCCCTGGTTGACGCCGTTGACGGATCCCAAAGTTTTACACTTATTAACTTTATTATACTCTTATACTCTGCTTACGCTCTTACCCACGGTTAGAATTTAATCGTGGTGGTTAAAAGATGAAGCCTGATCACGTTAGTCACACTGTACTAAATGTTGAAAGGGGTACTCAATAAGCAAAAGTAGTAGTAGATTCAAATTAACCATACTAATTCCAAGATGCAAGGTAGTAACTTTGTTGGCAACTTCTGTTTAGCATTGCGGTATTTTTTAATTTCCCATTTATTATACTTTTTTTTAATCTAAAATGGAATTATTTTTTATTGACTTGGACAGTATGTAGTAGCACTTGGTTACTATAACTTAAGCCTTTCCAAGTTAACAAAACAAAATTAAAAAAGAATACAAAATTGTCCATCTTTTCTTTTAAAAAAAAGTTTTGAAATAAAAATCAAAGCATTATTTTCATGAAAGAAAGAAAAAAATGAACCGCTATGCTTCAACATGTCATGTACATAAGTGACGACTGGCACCATCACGACAATCACTTTCAAATTAGTATAAAGGATAATTCTGTGCAATTACTACAAAAATATAACTTCTAGGGTATTTGTATAAAATATTATCGTTGCATTCAAATTATTATTACAACTAAAATTTATTGCTGCCGATTCCTAGTCTTATATTATATGGAGCTAAAATGTATGTTCAATTTGAATTTTCGCGCCAAATCTACGAGCCAATAAAAAAGCTGTATCTAATTTAAAAATTAGTAAACAAAAATAAAAGAGCATATTGTTAAAAAAGCAAAAAACAATATAAAAACATCTGCGTAAATAAGTACAATAAAAAATGAGGTTTTAAAAAAACCGAAACGAATCACTATATCATAATTTCAGAATGATGAAAGGATTTTGAATCTTCGCTGCTCTCCTAAGCGCGCTTTATAGATTCGCGACTACCATAAAGTCTTAATGGTATACCAAAGCATTATACGGTAGCAAGGGCTGTGATATTGTCACGGGCTACTGTTATAATAACTTAAACAGTGACTACCCATTTACATTACAGAGTATACAGTTTCCTACTAGAGTAGTGAAGGTATGGATATATACAAGTAATTGTGTTTTTAATATGACGTTGTGCAATTTGTTGGATGTTTAATTATTATAAAAAATTGGAGTAATTAAAAAGACTGCCAAGGCTATTGGTTTTCTTTACACTAGAATTTAACGATGGGAGTTGGGAGGGCATTTTTAAATCTTCACTCTCTCCTAAACGCGCTTTATTGGTTCACGAGTACAAATGACAAATTGTGTCTAATGAAGTTCTGTAATGTTAGATTATAATCACACAAAAATGTACTTCAGAAGCAAAGGTAATTATTCAAAAAAATTTCAATTTGAATCTTTTTATTTCGACAATAGAATTTTAATACTGGTGGATCTAGCCACTAGACTGCGTCGGTATTATTATTTGGAAATGGGGGTTAACCACTGACGCAGGCTGTGGCTTGATCCGCTGTCTGATAGTATAATTTGACGATGGTAAATAAATAAAATGATAATAAATCTTCGATCTCCCTCTTTAAGGGTAAGAACTCCCATTGGTTTGCGATTAAGAGTACCAATTACCTTAGAGCTAACTACCCGATTTATTTGTGGTATGTAATATTCGCGTGGATGTATTTTACATTGGCAAAGCCTATGACTGTTTATACGTCTCATTATCCACATCGTTTTGTTTAGAATATTTATGTAAATATATCTAATAGCACTCAGGGACGGGATATCGGAAAAATACGGATTTAAATTCGGATTCGAGTACTTTCTAGTTTCGATTTCAATTTTAATTATTTTTAATAATACTTAAAAATTTGAATTCCGATACGGATTCCAATATATTTGAATACTTGCTGAATTTGAATTCCGATTCAAATACTTTTCGGATATTCGTACAAAAAATGGGAATTTATTCAAAAGAACAATTTAATCGCAAAAAAATAAGCTATACATTACCACGCAATCATTTAATATAAATTTAAGCGCAGAAAACACACGCTCAACTGAAATTTCAGTAACTAGAAAAGCAAGGATTGATCCAATAACATTTTTGAAAAATTCGGAGTAATCTGTTAAGCTGTCTAACTACTTTTCCGGTTAGTTTTTTCTGACAGTATATATTTGCAAATCGATTTGGTTGATAACACATGGTAACTAAAATGCACTTCAACGGAATTAGTTTTACGCATCCCCATGATGAGAACAAGATTTAAGAAAGAAGAAACTTGATTCACTTAATCGTCCTATAAGACCTGCACCATGCGGCTATCTCATCCTATTTGTAGGAATTTTTACAAAAAGGGCTATAAATCACTGCCCATTACCAACCATACACTTTTCGTTTACCAAACGTTGGTTACTTGCCCTTTGGGTTTTATAATTGCATGTGTGCGGTTTTCAAAAAATGCTACCTATGAACATTTTCTCGCACGTGACAGTATAAAACCCAATGAAATCGATACTTTATTGGAATCGGAAATCGTTAAAAAATATTCGAATACCGATTCGAATACCCTTGTTTTTATTCTAATCCAATTTCGGATACAAATACCGTGGTGAATTGTTTTCCGATTCTAATATCGATTCGGATACCCGAATTTTTTAAATATAATTTCGATTCTAATTCCGATTCGAATTCGAATTCCCGTCCCTGATAGCACTGTACAATCAGGTATTTCTGAATCATGTGATATGTGACTGAACCAAAAAACTGAAGACTTTCGAAGCCAGCAATAGCTGGCTGTGCAGTGCTAGTCTTATATAATACTAGCATTCAAGCCATCCACCAAGGTGGATGGGAAAACTGGGATTGCAATGATTTGTAATTCATAAATCAATTTAAGGGGGGTCAACTCTGGACCGGTCAGGGTAAAAAATAATAATAAAGGCCCTCAGATTTCATGCAGAAAGGCCTTTCTATTTATTTAACTATATACATGTTATATGTTATTCATAGTCAAATTCATGCCCCTTCACTGTCTTACAAGCAATGGATTAATATTCACTGTTTTACCTACATTTCGTAGGTTTTTGAAGTAACTTCACTGTTGTATTGACTTTATCTGTAGTCACAATTAAACATCGAATGGTACTGACATCGTAGCTAGATATAAAACGCACTCGTAAGAAAACTAAACGTTTACTTATTTCAGCAACATTGCCAGACTTTGGCCAAAATAGGATTATTAGTTTTTTAAATTGAAGCCTCTCCTTTTACTACATGAAGTCGGCACTCAAAGAATAAGTTTTAGAATTGTTCTCAAACTTTTCCGGGCATAAATATTTTAAAAAATATTTCAATGCTGTTTAGTAAATAGGTGTCGTACAGGGGGCTTATAAAGCGGTAGTTAAATTATTCAAGCTGAGCACATGTTTGCAATTTTAAATTGTCCTTGATTATATTCATTTTCCTGAAACCCATTATTAAAATTATAAGAATTGACCATAAAATATTATCTATGAATAGGGTTCCCACTTTTTTGAAACGTCATTCCGGGACAAAATAATTTTTAATTTTGTTTACGTATACACGATTCCTATTTGTATTTTTCAGCCTTTTTGGCACCTAATAACATTTTCTGGTTTTCCGGTTTGTTCAAAAAAGAACCAAATCACAATATGAAAAGGGCACATTAAGCTACAAGTTTTGTTGACATTAAGTTTCTCTGGGCTGTCCAAACTTTCTTCATTAGGCTGAAATAACTTTCTGCAAAATTGTTGCTAACAGGATTTAATAGCACGAACGATACAAGCTTGAATAGTTCAGGAACAAGTTTGACGAAGTAAGCAAAATTCATTGTACAGTTGGTCCTCGTTTAATTTAATACCGAGTACAACGGCAATATTTAGTAAATAAGCCATGGATACTAAGAATTCCTCTGATTTCAAATTTAGTAGTTCCATTTTCACAAAAATTTGGTATCACTGAAATCAAAATGTCTACTTAAATAGGTCTGCAGTGATTTCAAAAAAATCCAAAGCTTCCTGTTCCAAGCGCTTTTGTTTGGTTGCGGGGGTAAATTTTTCAGAATTTCATTAGCACTACTTCTAGCACTACGGTTTACAGAACTTTCCAGAAGAGATTTCATTATGGCTTAAACTTCCGTAGAAGTACAATCATTACGCTCCAACATTAAAATGGGCGAATTCATTTATTGTAAAATAATGTGCACAATATATAGGTAACATGCGGTTAGGCATTCTACTTTCGCAGCAACTTCATTGCTGTTAGGACATACAACCTTGCGATTAACAACAGGGCAGCCACTTTGTTCCTTCAAAAGAAAATATGACTTCAAAGCTGACTTATTAGAAAGAAATTTGTCCAGTGCTGGAAGTAAGGAAAGCCACTTCCACAAACTCGCATAACTGTTTTAAAGAGTCTAGTCTCTGCGCAGACGAGCTAGATTCTCTTAAAGCCTTTAAAGCTAAACCTTGAGCATTCATTGATACCTTATTGCATGCATTTTCACAGCGTTGTGTATAATGTGATATTTGCAATTAGCAGCAACAATTCATGGATTTTCTTCCTGGAATTTCTAAAACACATAATTTTGGCGACCGTAAATTACTGGTCGCAATTTTCGAATTTTTAATTGTCTCCAGATTTTGGGGTTTAAAAAAAATCTAAACGTTTTTAGTTTCAGCACCTGCTTTCTCCAGGTTTTTAGGAACTTTACATGTGAGATTTAACAAACCCAAATTCTTCATACTTCACGGAGAAATTCGCTTTACACACTAAAATCCTAGCAGGGGTCTGGTTATCTTTGCCATTTCGACGTAACAAATTTTTTGAATTGACAACCTCTTCCCATATACAGTTGTTAAACCTAGACGTTTTTATTTATTCCCTGATGCTTAAGCGATGTTGTTACGCTTGTAATCACATTTTTATGATTTTATTAGTTTTATGTAGATGGCACATGATGCTCTCGTTTGAATCGAGCTCCTCTAGAACGAAACATTTTATTTTTAGCTTTAAAACTCAAATAATTTTCATAACTTTATGAGCTCGACATTTCCGGGACATTTACGTGTCCCGGAATACACCCTTCCGGGACACGGGACAGCGACTGTCATGCCCGGGACAACTATGAAAGACCATAACTTTTAACCACGAAAGTGTCAAATGTTTTGAATCATCCAGAACCCTATCATTCCAGGATAGCTACATCACTGTATGTCTTGCAAGTGTTGACGGATCCCAAAGTTACTCTTATATACATGCCCACGGTTAGAATTTAGTCGTGGTGGTTAAAAGATGAAGCCTGATCATATTAGACACACTGTACTAAATATTTAAAGGCATACACAATTCGCAAAAGTAGTAGTAGATTCGAATTAACCATACAAATTCCAAGATGCAAGGTAATACTTAACTTTGTTGGCTTCTTTTGTTTAGCATTGTGGTATTTTTTCGTTTCTCATTTTATTAAATTTTTTGTAATCTAAAATGGAATTATTTTTTATTGACTTGGGCAGTATGTCTATAGTAGTACTTGGTTACTATTACTTTACCTACTTTAGTACTTGGTTACCCCTACTTTCAATCAAAATTCAATCTAAAAGAAGTGGAAACAATTGGACTGTACATTGGGGCACGAGGAACAATTTCAAATTTTTTTGTATCATTCCTAAAACGATTTAGGATACCAATGAAAGTTATTGAAGAAATAGTATCTTTAGTTCTTAAGAACAGTGCATTAATTTGTAATAATCATCTTTATAAGTCATAAATTATACTAATTAGTTACTTAATTGAAAATTGTTAATAGTATACTGAGTCCATAAGGGCTACTTCTATTGAGAAGCAGTGTCAATAAAGTCTTTCTCTTTAAAAAATGTTTTGAAATAAAAATCAAAGCATTTTTTCCTTGAATAAAAGAAAAAAAATGAACCGCTATGCTTCAACATATCATGTACATAAGTGACGACTGGCACTATCATCATCATCATCATCATCATCATCATCAAGACAATCACTTTAAGATTAGTATAAAGGATGGAGTGAGTATGTTCATTTGAATTTTCGCGCCAAATCTAAAAAAAGCCAATAAAAAAGATGCATTCAATTTAAAAATTAGTATAAAAAATAAAAGCGCATATTGTTAAAAAAGCACAAAAAAATTAAAAACATCTGCGTAAAAAAGTAAAAAAGAACATATATTGTAAAAGAGCACAAAAAATAAAAAAGCATCCTCTCTACTAATTTAAAAAAATAGATAGTCTTCGTCTTAATGTAATACGGATTTATAAGTACATTTTATTTATTTATATACGCGTGCTAAATAAATTATTACAAATTTCTTTCTTTTTTCACCACCAAGACGTCCCAATCTTTCAAATTAGAAGAGATTTTTTTTAAACTAAAAAAGAAATTATTAAAGCATGATACAGTAGCATGAGCGGCAACATTTACACGGGCAGCCATTCACCACCAAGAATCGCACTCTTTCAAATAAGAAGAGAGAATAATTTTTTTAAAGCAAAAAATAAATTATCAAAGCATTATACAGTGGCAAGGGCGGCTACATTGTCATGGTCAGCCGTCCCAGGGTCTCGCGACGCGAGACCTTTGGGCTTTCTTAATAATTACTACAATTTAACGTAAGTTTTGTTGTGACGATTAAAAATTCTCAATTACAAAGTTTGGATACAGTTGATATTTATCTATCGAAGCCAATTTTTTTACATGGTCAACGATATGTTGCATTTTCGAGAAATCAAAAATAAATATTAAGATCATTGTAAATGACACTGCAGGAAGGTGAAGGAACCTACACAAATAATTGTGTATTTATAGAAGTTGTGCAATATATATATATTATAATCATACGAAATTGTATTTCAGAAGCAAACATCATTATTTAAAAAATATGCGATAAAAATCATTTCGGATATAGAATTGTAATACTAGCGGATCTTACGGATCGTTATATTGAGTTGGTGTTGTTATTGGGAATTGGGAAATGGGGGTTATCTAAGCAGGCGGTGGCTTGATCCGCTCAAAGAGTATCTTATATTCGCTAAGGTTTTAATAGGAAGGCCGAAAGGGGATGCCATGTTTCTTCCCCAAATTGCACTAATTTCAAATGAGGGCGAACGCCCATTTATGTTATAGGAAAGTAGGCACTGGTTTATCAAAACCGTTTTGAATCATGGTCAGCTCTATGTAGTATTTTTTAGAGCCACTTCTCAATACAGTGTAAAAGTATATGTTGAGAAAACTGAGGATCAGGGGGAACTACAGGGTGAAGGGAATGGTACTTAGACTGTTAATTGTGTGGAGCCCGAAATATTATAAACTTTGCAGAGCTACATATAGAATGAAAGTTAAAGTAAAATTTGTCCACACTGAGCATCAAGGCAAAATACTTGATGACAGAAATGAAACGTTTACAACAAATATTGTTTTAAGGAAGTTTTTAATCCTTAAATTTACTGATTTGTAAAAAATGTATGCGGGACTAATTCCCAGCCGCGGTCTAGGGATCAAACATGGGACATGCGCAGGACCATTGTGTGAAGTTCCCCACTGCGCTCAACCACGATTTTGTCACGTTTTTATCGATTTTCAGAATTTTAATTGGCTTTTATTCTGCTAGCTATTAGGGATGTGAGTATCGTTCATTTTTGAACGATACCGATATTACCGATATTTGACTTTAAAATACACGATAACGATATACACGGAAATGATATAACGATACTGTATGCAATTCGGAAACACCACTATTTTAAATTTTGGCTTGCTCGCTAGCTGAAATTGAACAAGGGCATGACGCTTAATTTTGCCGACTTTTCGTTTGGGGACAAAATTTCCGTCATTTGCAGCCAATTATTTTCAACAAAAAACGTTAGAGGTCTGCAGTATGACATTCCTGGAATAAAAAACTGTAAAAATGATGTTCTTAACCATACGATATATCGGTTAAAAATTACGAGACATATCGTACGATATTTTTGCTCCAAAATGTACGATATGGACGATAATATCATCTCGTTATATCAACAATATAAAAACATCTGCGTAAATAAGTACAATTAAGGTTCTCAACGGATAGGATAATTCACATATCCTATCCGTATCCTATCCGATCCGAATTTTCGCGGATAAAATTGAGGCTTATCCGATCCTATCCGTTTCCATAGGATTAAAAACAACCGTATCCGAATCCTATCCGTCGAACTTCGGATGACATGTTTGCCTATCCGAGGCAGTCGGATACAAAAATGGATTTATCCGATCCTATCCGCGGATATCCGATCCTATCCGCGGATGTTAACTATACAATTTTAATTTAGACTTGAAATCGACCGTTTTTAGCTTTAATACGGTTCACAGTGTCAAACAAACAGTGTACGTGTATACATCAAAACATTTTAAACAATGAAATTACTGAAAGTTATAATAATTATATCTTCGCTTTTCCCTTTATTGGAAACTTAGTTTTAGTCTTCATTTTCGGCACGTCTGCCTGATGTTTTCCACCAGCTCTTAAGGGTCATACATGCAGTAATAGATTTAGGGGCCAATCGTCCTCTCGTGGGACAGACTAAATCCACTCCCCCGGCAAATTCCCTCTCAATAGGAACCGATGTTGGTTTCGCAGTTAAAAAATCCTTCGCCATCTTTGATAGAGTTGGAAATTTTTCGGAATTAGCTCTCCACCAACTATACACATCAAGTTTCGAATGCTCACAATTTTCATTCAAAAATCTGGTGAGTTCTGAACATGTCCTCTTGTTGGTATTCTTGTGAGCATGCAATTCAAATTCATCTGCAACAGCACTTTCATCACTGGCGACTCCAGCTGGAGTAGATTGCTGATTCTCTATGTACTGTTTGTAGTTTGCTGATAGATTTTCCTTATTTTTTTAATAATGCGATTTTCGAATCCATGGTCCTTGAAATAGGTTATTTTATATCTCGGATCAGTAGCTGTCGCTACAAACAAAGTTGGTGACGTGTCAATATCAGGTCGGTATTTTTCGAGTTTCAGTTGGGCTGCATGTGCAGCATCGCACAATGATCCGGAATGATTTTCTTGAAATTCCTTCAATGAGTCATTTAACCAGTTGTAAATCGGAATTATTTCGGATATTGTAGCGCTGTCCTTGCTACATCTCAATGTGGCAATTTGAAACTTCTGAAGTATTGTTTTTAACGTCCTAAGATCTTCCCATTGCGATTCAGTTATCATGAGATGTTCTAGGCATTTCTCACTTGCGCATAAAGAATTCAGAGGACCTTTTAGCGCTTCAGCACGACTCAACATATCATTTGTCGAATTCCACCTGGTAACAACATCCAGCATTGGCTGAAGCTTTGTAGTAGAAAATTGGTCACAAAGCTGATGTAGACTTTCTCGGAGGGTGTGTGAGTACTTAATTTTCTTCATTAGCGTCCGCACCTGGGATATTGTTTTGGAAAGTCCTATTCCAGTTAGATCGGCATTCTGATTCTCATTGTATTCTTCATCAATAGGTTGTTCGGCCTTTAATGATTTTAGTAGATCTTGTACACAAAGGCTCAAAATATGGGCAAAACAACGAATGCGTGAATTTTCCGATGCAAATACCAATCGACCATCTCTCGCATGCTTATCCAGATGTTCCATTAATGTGTCGTTATTAGAGGCGTTATCACATGTTATTCCAAACGTATTTTCCAAGCACAGACCATAATCTTTCAAGATTTCAATTACCGCAGCACCTAAAATAGGACCAGTATGTCTGCCTTCAATGTGCTTGAATTCCAATAATTTTGTACGTGGTCTCCACTCGGCATCTATCCAATGTATTGTCACTCCCAGGAATGGAATCTGATTTGGGGATGTCCAACAATCTAGCCCCAGGCTAAACTTTCCTATTCCCTGGAAACAAATATTTCACAAATTATATTATGTGTAGTAGCACGAGCACTGGTGATGTAGATTGTACATATATATAATATTTAAAAAATCTATTTCAGTTTAGGTAGTAGGTCTAGCTAGCAGAGGGAACTAATTTTGGAATAACTGAAGTGAGCTAACATACGAATTAAATTTGTTCATACCTGCAATACTTTCATAATGTTTAGCTTTTCCCTAGTATGAGCAGCAATCAAATCGCTCTGGACAGTATTAGCGCAAGGTAAAACAGCTTCTGGACGAAGATATGATACGAAGTCTCGAAATTCTGGAGATTCGGCTTCGAGAAACGGTTGGTTTGACAGCACGACCCATTTTAGTAAATCCTCTCGGAACATCTTGTGATTGAACTGTAAAAGAACAAATTGGAATATATTGAATTCGAAATACGACGAAAATTATATTCTATTTAAAATCTCTACTTAAATTATACACATACTTCACTTGCTTTCTGCTTTGCCTGGTCCTTCAACATAGTTAGCACGGACCTCTCGTTTGTCGGAGGGACAGTCGGAAGTTTTCTCGGATGATTGTTTTGAAGGTGGTAACCCATGTTTCCGGTACTGCCTTTTCCCTTTGTTAATTTATAGATTCTATAAAAAATATTTTTAATTAAATTAACTTGTACATTGAAAGGAGAAGAGACAACATGCTCTATAGCATTATTATGCATAAGAGTTTCCTAGAAATACATTCAGAATGGGAATTTAATGTCAATCAAAATTATAAGTTAAAAAGTAAAAAATAATAAATTGGTAAACTTACGTTTTACAATAATTGCATTTGGCTGACATGCCATCTTCTTCAATCGTAAAATGGTTCCATACTTCACTTTTAAATTTTTTCGGCTGAGGTTCGTCTGAACTATTTTGAGAACATTCCTCGAAAATAGATTTTCCTGGAACAGTAACTTCCATTGAGAATTTAAAGTGCTAATTATTTAAAACTAAACTAATAATTAGCTAACTAGCTTATTGAAACGTGTAACGAGCGTTAAGTCAATAAAATACTTCTATATGTTAAAAAGGTATCAATTTATTTCCAAATTTCTGTCGAAAACTTTGTATGGCATACTCATTAACGTGAGGTTCGAGTATTAGCTTTGCAAAAACGGTGTATGAACTGACAATGAGAATAAGCCACAAAAACGTACCGAAATCGTCACGTTTGTATGACTGTGAGTTATATTGATAACCACAAAGCGCGCGATAGTCATGCTTTTAAAAGTTACCCATATCCGCGGATATCCGAGGATATCCGTCCGATTATCCGAAAAACAAAAGATCATCATCCGATCCGCTCGGATAATACATGCAGTAGCATCCGATCCTATCCGCCATTTTTTCCGGATGAAATTGTAACATCCGAAATGTTCGGATAAACTTCGGATAAAGATTTTCAACATTTTTATCCTATCCGATCCGTATCCGATCCGTATCCGTTCGGATATATCCGATCCGTTGAGAACCTTAAGTACAATAAAAAATGAGGTTTTAAAAAAACCGAAATGAAGATGCTTTTACGACTCTAAAAAGTGAAAAACTAGCATTATTTGGTACTAGCAATCAAGCCATCCGCCAAGGCGGTTGGAATATCTAAGCGTCAATTAAACCTGCCAATCAATAATATATTACCTTGTTTAAGCTTGATTATAATACTTCTGGATACACGCATTTGTGTGTATAAAAACCGTTACCTTCACCTAATATTTCACCTTGCCTTTCATTTGAGCTTACGCACACTTTAACATTATCATGTGAGCTCGCTCGAGAAAATGCAACGTATAATTGTCCATGAGTGAAAACTGGCTTTGGTAAAAATATACCAACTTTACTTAAGCTTTGACCTTGCGATTTATTTATTGTCATTGAAAAACTAATTTTCACGGGAAACTGTCTCCTGTGTAACACAAAGGGATATTCACCTTCGTTTGAAGTAAGCGAAATACGTGGAAGAAATAGCGTTTCTCCTTTTGCACGACCTGCAAGAACCTCAGCAAATATTAAATTTTGTTTCATTTGCTTAACTATCAGTTTGTACCATTACAAAGCCCTCTTTTTGTGTTTAAATTTCGAAGTAACATAATAATGACTCCAACCTTTAGTTTCAAACTATGTGCCGGCATTCCAGAAGGATTAATTGAATTTAAATATTCGAATGGACAATTTTGCAAATCAATTTCGTTGGCACTATCGATGGTGTCTGCACTGGTGTAGCATATTTCCTCGCCTGGAAGCATAGTCAGCACTTGTTCATTCATTTTTGATGCATCCTCGTTAAGTGGGCAAAGTATTGCTCGGTTAGCGTAATGATGAATGTTTTCATGGTTAATTCCACCAAATATCTCATCTACCAAATTACTTGTAATAAAATGATTAGGTATTTCTACATAATCATCTCGTTCGTCATGTCATACTTAATTTACCATCTCCAAGCTTAAGGACCCATTCCGAAAATGTCGAGTCTTCTCGTGCTCTCATATTTGTGCTTAATGTATAAGTCTCAAAACAATTCCAATTATTGCTACTTTTTACATTTGATGCAATTATTGAAATTTTATTTCCACGCTTTACAACGTTGAGGATTTGACGAAAATCTCCTCCCAATATTATGATTTTTCCTCCGAACGGGCTATTATTACCCATAATCTCTTGTAACAGTTTATTTACTACATCCAAACTATACTTATCCGCCATTGTACATTCATCCCGTATAATAAGCTGTGAGTTACAAATTCGGTCAGCCTCATTGGAATATATACGCATTGAAGACGTTGTTTCTTGGTTGCATTTGGGGTATGCAAAACTGCGAATGTTACGTACGCCCTCCTTTTAATAAAGTGGCTGCAATTCCCGTGGAAGCAACGGCAATAACAACACCTTGTTTCCCATCAAAATTATTTCCACACACATAACTCATTAAAGTTTCATAAACATAGGTTTTCCCACTTCCTCCAGGGCCATTTAGATGTATGCAATGTTTTCGACATTTTTTTGTATTAATTGCTTCAATTACATTTCTAACTACTGTTCTTTGTTGACTATTAAGTTTCTCAAAGTTTTCGCAAAATATTTTATTTTCTTGGTTTATATGAAATGATTCATACATGCTAGATGTCATGTATTATTGTAGCTTTGCAAACCAAATTCTGTTTCACCACATTTTCTATGCATTTTTAAAATATCTTCTATTTCATGTAAGGACATTTGTTCCGACACATCTTCAGAATGTTCTCTGCGGAAGTCCTCCGTGAGATGTTCTTTATAATGCTGATAAATCTCAACGACATTTGCCGGCGATCCAAAAACACATACGAAGGCAAACAGCTGTCGAAATTGTCTTGGCATTTGATAAATTAGGGCTTCATCAGGAGCGTAGTACCATTGCTCATCATTTTCTTCAATTTTACACATGCTTTATGGAACGTGGTACATAAGTTTCTATTAACGGTTTTCAAATCATTAAAAGATATCGCTCCGCGTACATTTAATAACAAAAGCTTTATTGCGTATCTTTCTAAATTGGATGGACTAACATTATACATTCTTCCAATAACATTTTCATCAATTGCTTTGCAGCGCGTGTTCCATTTTCCTTTGGAAAATGTATAATAGTTTCGAATGTCCGCGTAAAGAAGTTTTCTCGCTTCTTCATCAATCTGGTTAAGTTTAAAGTACGCCAAAAGATTCGAATCTTTCATTTTATCTAATGCTTGTCATCACCATCATTGTAATATAATGTTTGCTGATTGGGCTCATGAATATGACGACGGTAAATTGTATGAGATTTATCTTGCATCCAAAAGCCGAACATTCTCCACATTGCTTCCGGTACACTTACATATCTGGCATTAATATGCTGGTTTATTTCGTCAACATTTATCGTACTTTCCGTTTCATTTAACAGTATACGTGACCTTTGTATACATACTTATAGATATATTTCACAGCTTTTACTGAAGTACATACTTCCAAATTTATATGAGTCATATTTCAAAAGTAAATATGGGTTATAGGGAACTACATGCTGATTTGTAAATACATTATTTCCTTTTGTTACACTAATACCATTGTTCCTACGTTTGTACAGGGGGAACCCATCTACGCTTGTATCAGTGTTTTCAATGAATTCATTTGGAAAACGCTTTGTGCACAAACCATTTTTCATACACTCTCCAGAGCAAGGGCCGTGCAACATATGAGTAGTTACAGCTTCGAAAAGTTTAGGCTGTAATTCGTTAGATCGAATTTCAGATGAAACAATTTCATCGACCACGGATGGGTCTTTGAGATCTAAATGTGCACCAATCCATAAAGTATGAGCATGTTGTAAGCCACGCTTCTGAAATTCTATCACATAAACAAAACCTTTGCATTTGCCAAATATTTGACGCTTGGTAATATCTTCGATAATTTCCTTCAATTTGAAATTAAAAACCCTGGCAATCAAGTCAGGGCGGTCTTATAGGACACTGACCTGGGTATGAATTTTCAGTTACTTCTTGGCACTTTGGATTCATTGTGACTGTTATAAATAAATCTGGTTTACCAAATTTCCTAACAATCGCATCTTGGTACCGTTGTTGCATATTTCTGGGACTTCGGATATAACTTGAGGGACATATTACGGTGCGACCCACGCTTTTAACAGTTGTATCAACTCTGTTATTAACGTATTCTTGCAACGACGAGTAAGAATCTGCTTTTAATTTTTTTGGTTGCATCGTAAGTAATTCAGCCTATTTGCTTCCATTCTACAATACTAACCAACCATAAGTTGATTTGTAAGTTTACCACCACAGAGTAAGTGATTTACACGATATTTTCTAACCTGTAAATGAAAGCTAAAATACTGCATTTCAGTTATTTTTGTAGCATTACTTGTGACTAATCTTGGATTCCACCCGCCTTCTCCCATCGGGAAAAAAGTGGATAAGTCAAACCATCTAAAAACTCATTTAACAAATTAATATTACGAACCATTTTTCATCATCGCAAGTAAACTCTTAAATCTCTTTCAAATGGTGGCTCATTTTCATCATTTGTAAATACTATAGCAATTTCATTTGTCTTAGCCACATTGTATCGCCTGGGATCATAATGATTGTTTGTTGAAATTGACATTAATAAGTTTTTAGTATCCATTCCTGAGGATATCATTTCATCGTCAACTTCTTTTAGCATTTTGTAACACAACCAATTTATTATTGGCTGCCATAAATTTATGAAGTAACCTTAAAATTACATCATCACATTCCTTGTTAGTATCAACTTGCTTTCTGATTGAC
Organism: Allacma fusca; assembly: GCA_947179485.1. Taxonomy (NCBI): domain Eukaryota; kingdom Metazoa; phylum Arthropoda; class Collembola; order Symphypleona; family Sminthuridae; genus Allacma; species Allacma fusca. The sequence goes on along the minus strand of OX359250.1, from coordinate 21,623,512 downwards.
GCTGCTTCTTCACTACCGTGAATATAAAGTTGCGCATACTTTGGGGGTTCACTTTCATTAGGATGCAGTGGACCGCTACAATGGTATGATTGACCATGTAGGCGAAAAACATATGGGCCACCAGATATATGGTCGAATTTCTGTCCACATGATGCCATAGCTATAGAACTGTTATAAGATCGAACATTTTTCGTGAATGTTTTATCATTAAACAGATCATAAAGTAATTCTGGCTGCATCATTAACGGATTTAAAGTATCCAATTTACCATGCCGGCAGCAATTCAAGAAACTTAGTCTTGGGGTTTCCTTTGTACCTGAGTGTTTACCTTCCATTTCAAAATGCAAAGCATTACAATCTAAACATTCTTTATTCGTTGACCCACAATAATGCTTAGCAATTAAACATTCATCCACATTCTTGCTCAGACCATTAAACTGTGTTTGCGCTTCACGCTGCCGTTTTGCTGCTCGATCTGATCTATGCTGTTCATTTGCTAAAACTGTTCTCTGTTCGACGTTTCCTCCGTTGATCACTCTGCGATTTTGTGTTTTGAACATAATAGGTACGATTTTGATAATTGACCACTTCATTATGCTCATTACGATACGCACGTTGCTGTTCATTTATAGATTCCCGATTATCGGTACGATTTGCACGCCGTGTTGCATTCATAGGTTCCCTATTTTCTGCACGGTACAAACGCTGTTGTTCATTTACTGATTCGCTATTCTCGGTACGGTACACACGCTGTTGTTCATTTACTGATTCGCTATTCTCGGTACGGTACACACGCTGTTGTTCATTTACTGATTCGCTATTCTCGGTACGGTACACACGCTGTTGTTCATTAATTAATTCCGTTTCCAGAACGGGTTTCCCACCGGTGTTGATTAATTACAACTTTGTTTTTATGTCTCAAAGCTTGCCGCCTTTGTTTTTCCAAATTCTTTTCTTCATCTGATCGATTTGCATAGCGTTCTCTTCGTTTTGCATTGCTTTGCTCTCTCTGGACATCCCTTTCAGACATGTTTAAAGTTGTTTGATGAACACCAATTAAAATATTTATTTGCACTCAGTACTTAATTCAACAGTCGTTGTCTTTTCCTTGTCTTTGGTGCCAAGAACTGTCAACAATCGAGTTCTATTTTCAAACTCTAGATGTGCCAAGCCCGGTTAAAAATCGAGTTATTTTTTCAAACTCTAAATGTGCCAAGCACTGTCAATAATCGAGTTCTTTTTTCAGACTCTAAATGTGGTCAACTGTCGAGTTTTATTTAAAACTCCATAAGTGTAAAGTACTGCCAATATTTCGAAATAGTCAAAACTCGTAAAGCGTTCAGTACTTGAAAGGTCAAATTCTTTAAAATCTCGCCAAATCTCTGGCTAAAACAACAATGTGTACATACATATGATGTTGAAGTAAAGGGATATAAGATTTGATTACATATTATTAAAATAAATATTATATTACACTGCATTAGATGCGCGAACTAATACACATAAGCCCGAAGTTTAACAGTAATGATTTTAATGTAATTTGCCTTAATAATGCTCACGAATTATTAATTATGATGTATAAGCTTGTAATTGGGGAATTCTTCCGTATTGTCCGAACTTATTTCTTAAATGCAATCGTTTTTGGGATATTACATGTAAATAATCGCTGTTCAGACTTGCAGGATTATACTTCATAAGTAAAAGCTCTCTTTCCAAAGTAAAAGATTAGAGTAAGGCTCACATAATAGAAATGTGCAGATAAAGTATCACAAATCATTAATTCTCTAAACTAATAATTTCAATTTTTCGTTTTTGGATAGTTGATGCCATTTTTATGTTTACTTGGGACTAATTTATTAATAGTAACTCTTTGCTACCTACTAACTTTAAATTATTGTACTTTCAGTTGTACAAAATATTCAGTATTTAAATTAGGTGCTTTATTGTGTGCAACCATGGTCATTAAGTAATTAAGTAAAAGTCGTACGCTAGTAAATCAGTAGTACAAAAGAAAAGCAGCAGTTGCTTCCTCAAAAAAATAAAATCGTGCCAAAACTAAAATTCAAGCATGATTGCAGAGTTTAAAAATCTTAAAATCTGCCAGCTATAATTTATTTTCAAATTATAAATTATCAAATGGTAATTTATTGTCTTGTATTTTGAACAAAAAATATAGCATAAGATTTTATTCAAGCATAAAAGCTCACATTCAACTCTATAACTCAAATATGTAAGTTTAATAATAAATTGCTCACCTATATAATACGAATAACAAATTCCTAAAAGATAAGTCATATTGCTGAAAACGCTGAGTATTTTAACTGCAAATTTGTAATAATTTTATATTCGAACAATAACAGCATTAAATAATTGTAAGTAATTTCTAACACTAACTTTCCATTATTTTAAATATCATGTTTATTTTCCTCTCGAGCATCCTGTTTTTCTCTCTCTGCAATATTTTGCGTCTGGTCACTATCATCATCCATAAGCATATTTTCTTCAAACGGTTTGTCCGTTTCTTCATCGAATAAATCTGACTCAGCTACCTCCTCGTCTTTTCTGGATTTTTCGAATGCAGCAAACACCTGGCGTTGAAGCTTGGTTGCTTTTTCCTGCCACACATCTCCTGCCCGTGTTCTGTAATGACAGACTGAACAGAACCTGGTCTTAGCTATATGTTAAAATAATATTTTTATTACTGCTTATGCCAACAATGACGTTTTGCAGATTTCCTAACGCTTTGTGTAACATGCGAGTTTTTAATAACAAAATAAAACTCTTACTGTGCAAGTACGAAAGTTTGCATTTGAGGCACATAGACCAGTCCGGTCCAACGTCTGGTTACTCTGGGGTTGTTGATCGCTGGCATTTTGGGTCACGACAAAATTCTAAAGGATTATGCAACAGACAATTAAAACCCTTAGATTTGAAGTTACTCGTGAAATGTTTCTTTCCTTAAAAACCCCTCGGGCCTCACAACATTTGACCAATTTAAAGAAAAGCAAATTGAAATGATTAAAAAAATAAATCTATTAAAGCTTACTCCATTCTTCTTTAACTTGTTTTCCGCAATAAGAACAGTATCGGTCCCTATTAAGCAGCACCTTGGTTAAGTGAAAAAATGGTTTCCCATGCGGATGCTCTTTGTTTCCAGAAGGGCCACAGTTCCTATTACCCCCACGTCCATAATTGTAAGCCATTATTAAAACCAGTACTTCCAAAAACACCAGGAAAATAAAATGTAAATTTTACTGAGCGTAGTATTGTACAACCCGACTTCCGTCGATCCGAGAGCACAATGATTCATTGCTGTTTTATAATTTTATATTAAAAACATGAGGCAATCTTTGTTTAAAATTGAAAATCTTCGTAAAAAATAAACTGTTAAAACAGCCGACCATTGCATTAGATGCGACATGCTGGGAAGTGTTGCCATAGTTCATTAATAAATCCAGTCATTGCAAGTAAAGAAAAAAGCAGTAGAGAGTAAACGAAACAGTAGCAAGAAAAAAAATGAAAGAAAAATATGAACCGCTATGCTTCAACACGTCATGTACATAAGTGACGACTGCCATCATCATCACCATCATGACAATCACTTTCAAATTAGTATAAAGGATGGGAGGAATTAGAGCAATAATGAACGAAACAAAGCATCTCGGGTGCTACCGAATAATATGTTATGTAGAAGTATGTGTTTGCACCCGAGATGCTTTGTTTCGTTCATTATTGCTCTAATTCCTCCCATACCAAATAATGCTAGTTTTTCACTTTTTAGAGTCGTAAAAGCATCTTCGTTTCGGTTTTTTTAAAACCTCATTTTTTATTCAATTTTTTTCAAAATTTTCTTGACTTAATGTGACCATATAATAGTAATTCATTATTAAAATTTTCATGAAGCTCAAATAATTTAATTCGTTGTTAATATTTAAAAGACTTCAAGTTACGTCTCGAATATTGAACGTTATGACTATGACAACCATAATTCGCATTTTTAAGTAATTAATTTTTAAGGGTCCAAGCCCTTGTTCGCACATTATAAGATTTTGCACACTTGTTTGAAATAATTAGACAGTCATGTGTGCAAGTTTTTATCAAAGTTGTTGTGGGGGAAGACCTTTAAAAAAACTGCAATGTATTAGGATAGGCAATTCCGTAGACTCAAGGGAAAACTTGGGTATAAACAGCTTCAGATCTCGTAAACTATACATGCTGAAGAGGTGAGTTAAACATTGGAGGTTGTACAAATTCTGTCATTGACTTTAAGCCTTTAATATTCGGATTTGGTCAAAGGGTGTAGAAGTTATCTCCTGCATATCTACTAGGGTTTCTATCTGTAACAAATAGTTGGGCTCGACTCGACTCGAAACAAAAACCCGGTTTAAATTCCACTTTTGGGCTCGAACTCGAACTCGGGACATTCGAGTCGGAAAATTTTCTTGTACCCGAGACCGAGACCGTTAAAAAATGGCATACTCGAAACCGACTCGAACTCGAACCGAAACCAGACACAAAATTTACGTAAAATGCAACATCACACATTCCCGAAAAATGAGCATCAAACAAAGCATTTTTTTGTAAAATCAAAATAATTCAGCAATCACTGTGTCGTTTTAATTTTCTTCAATATAATTTCAAACTTTCATTATAATTTGGTACAACCAGCCATCCCTCCGTAATGCTCTTCATTGTTGCTTCGATAAACTTGTTATATGCCAACTTTAACCACGATATTAAAAGCGGTAACTTCCATATCGTATCTCCTTGAGTAGCCAAACATTTCAGTGTTAAAATGTCGGAGCCAACGAAAAAGCACGCTAGATAGGAATGCCAGGAATACCCAAGAATTCACGCGCCATCCTTACCATATTAGGGTACTTAGCTTCGTGCGCTAACAAAACTTAGGTATTGGTGTGTTATACGGTCATGTACAAATACTTGCTGCGTACACAGACTGTTTTGTTTTCTTTGAGGTTTTCCACAAAAACTGCATATTTTTTTAATCAGGGGTGACAGGAAGGCTAATTTTTATTGTTAAAGTAACATCAATAATTCCAAAATAAGTTTTTACTTTCGAGTTTTGGTAGGGACCGGTAGATTTTGCAAACTCGACCCGATTTTTCGGGTCGAAAACTTGGTACCCGAAACCGACTCGAAAGCAAACAGTACGAAAAATATTAGGATCGAACTCGATCAGAAACACTAATATCTACGTTTGCGTTTTTTACGAAAACGAATTTTTTCAAAAGTTGAAAATTCTAATTTTTGCAATGAGTAAAAAAGCATCTTCGTAAAAAGTAAAAGAGCGTATTGTAAAAAAAACAAAAAATAAAAATGCATCTTCGTAAATAAGTACAAAAAGTAAAAGAGAATATTGTAAAAAAGCACAAAAAAAAGAGCATCCTCTACTAATTTCAAATAGTGGACAGCCTTCGTCTTCGTCTTCTTGATGTAATACGGATTTGGGGTTCAAATTTACACGCGCTAAATCCATACATGGGCACCCTCACGAGGGATTGAGGGATGCCTTGCCCTCTCCCTCGTCCTCGCCCTCACAAACTGCGAGGGCGATGGCGAGTACACGTTGATTTTAGGCGCCCTCATGAACATGAGGGAGAGGACCTATGAATAGGATGTGAACGAAAGAGGGAGAGGCAGAGTACACATGTAAGCCCTCATGACCTTCTCTTACCTTAATCGTTATGCGAAAATCATACATATATTGTTCTGTAGCAAGACCAACTTCATAACGTCTTAGGTACATGGTTTATGGGCCTGCGCAAAAATCCCAGTTTAAATTTTTAAAAGTAAAAGGTCCTCTTGTTGAGGTTAAAATTTCTCATATTAAACTCCAGAAAAAACATTTCATTTTAGGATGTCGGGGAGACATGGTCATTTGTAAACAAGGGCACCTAGGCTTTATGTTTGATAAATGCTGTTTTCAGACCCTACTATTGAATATTTCTGGTCTGAGGCATAGATGCACATCCTCATGAGGACAGAGTGCAGCACTCGCACTCACCTCACACTCAGTGTACTCACGAGTTTACTTTGAGGACGAGTGCATGTTATTACAACCGTGCACTCATAATCATGAGTGCGAGTACATACCACAGATTTTTTATTAATGAGTGCGAGGACGAGAACACAAAAATATACACTCATTTTTTAAACAAATGCAATATTCTGCACTCCAGTGTAAAAAAATGCAATTTAATGCTAGGTTTGTATATGTCGTATATACAATTTTGTACAATTACGCAAAATAGAAACGAAACAAAATCGTTCAGTGATTATGATTGAGAATTGCATCCGTTAATATTTCAGTCATAATAATCTTGTGTCAATCTTATGATTTAAAAAATGAATGAGAACAATAGTAAAAAAGCGAAAAACTGTTTTTAAAGCCATGCGGAGACTTGCTCAAATAAAAACAATCTAGGTTTAAAAGATCTGCAATTGAAAATATTTTGTGTTACCGTGATTTTCGCAAACTAAACCTTTACAAATAACAATTTGCAGAATTTAGCCTTTATCGTATTCGTAGCCATTGCAAGCATTTGTTATTTACTCATGTGTGTTAATCATTTCAAACTAATCATTTTCTGGTCGTAAAAATATTCCAACCTGAAAAAGCGTTTTGAAAGTGATACATGTAGTTTTATTTGCTGATTAACATAATAAAATTACATGTAAAAATAAACACAGAACATAATTATTGGAATGTATTGCAAATGGATAAGTCAGGTATGTATACATATATCAAATGCACTCATGAGTGCGAGTGCGAGGATCAAATTATATTCTTCTGTCCTCATGAGGACGAGTGTGAGTGCAGACTTGACAATGTTTAACATATCAGTGTGAGGATGAGGGCTGTTCATTCAATTTGTACTGAGTGCAAGTGGAGTGCGAGTGCGAAAGAAAATGTGCATCTATGGTCTGAGGTTATGGAACCTATTTGTGACTAATCTTTATTAACCGGAGACGTAGAAAACAGCTTCGATCAATAATAGCCATTTTCTGAGCTACTGAATCGATTATAATGAAGAATTATTGTCAAAGGCCAACAAAAATGTCTTTTATAACAAAATATTGTAGTTTGACTACTGAATGTTTTCCATTTTGCCAACAATTAAAATACAAGGAAGATAGGCACTTGTTACCGACGAATTAGAATTTTAAACTTGTTTTTTACGTTATTTTCAGGACAAAATCGAAAAATCATAAATTTTTCAAGTTTTTTATACTTTTTAGAATTATGTCAACCACGAAGCCTAATATGTACCTGTACCCAAATACCTGGGTAAAACCTGCACCAATAAAGGGCACTATTTTGAATACAGTGCTTTATTTCAACAACAATGTTTTTAAAGTTTGTTTTGAACACTAGGTTGTAGGAAATTTTATAAACTTTCTAAGCTATCCAAAAATCTCGTACGTTCAGAACTGGGGGGAATGTCGACACATATTGAAGTTGTTATATTTTAACGAAGTGTCCGCGAAAAGTTATTTGAAGGCACAGGTATTGTAGGAAATTGTAGGGGGGTTATTTACGTGTAATATAAAATAACGAGGGCCCTCATGAGTGCGAGGGAGAGGGGTGTATTTTAAAAGTAGCCTCTCATGAGGGCGAGGACGAGGACAACCCGTAACGTGTCGCTCGATTGATGACGAGGGAGAGTGCGTGCAGGCTATATTCCACCCCTCGCACAAAGATGCCGAGGGAGAGAAAAACGCCCATCTATGGCTAAATCCTCTCTACTAAGTTGAAAGAGTGGGCCGTCTTCGTCTTGGTGTAATATGGATTTGAGATTCAAATTTTCGCGCGCTGTTTTTTATTGGCTGAGCCAGTAATAACTGGCTAAATAAACTATTAAATTATTATTTTTTTAAATTAAAAAAATATTAAATCATTCTACAGTAGCAAGGGCGGCAACATTGCCACGGGCAGCCGTCTACCACCATACCACCAAGACGACCCACTCTTTCAAATTAGAGGAGAGAATTATTTTAAAAAATTATTAAAGCAAAATTAAATTAAAAAAGCATTTTACCTTATGTTAGCCTACACTTTTACTAGGGTTGCGCTATTAGCTATTATTATGGTATTGCATACAACTATTTATTGTTTTCCCTATTTACATTTGCCTCGCTGAGCCAGCAATTTCTGGCTGTGCAGTGCTCGTAAACTAATAAAAGTATCAAAAATTTCTTTTTTTAAATATTATTAAAGCATTACGAGCACTGCACAGCCAGCAAATTGCTGGCTTAGCGAGGAAAATGTAAAAAGGGTATAGACAGTAAATAACAGTTGCAATAGCTAGCTGCACAACCCTAGTAAATGTGTAGACTAATGTACGGTAAAACGATTTTTTCATTTAATTTTGCTTTAAATTTTTTAAAATGATTCTTCTAATTTGAAAGAGTGAGTGGGCCGTCTTGGTTGCGGACGGCTGCCCGTGCAATGTCGCCGCCCTTGCACTAGGACGTAAATCTTGTTGCTCGAGTGGTAGCTCGAACTTAGGATATTTCTACTTTCCTCTGCTACTCTGCTCTGCACTTTACCAAGCAAGTAAGTTTATCATTACAGTGCTGCTTACTGTACTCTATGGCAACCTATCATCTCCCACAGTTCGTACATGCGTACTTGACTATTTCTAGCCTTGAGTACTTTAAGGACTGAGCTAACCTTCAGAGTTGCCTTATAGTACAATCTAAATATTCCTAAATAGAAGCTATAAATTATTAAGCAAACGTAAATTACAAGTAAGCAGAAAGCATTACAAAAATAATCAAAGCACAAATTTATGGATGGACTTTGAATAAATATGTCTGCTGAGATGATTGTCATTCCTTGGGTCTATGCTACATTTCATGGAATATTTAGATAATACTAAAGGCAACTCTGAGGGTTATCTCAGTCCTTTAATTTGTATTTAAGGCTTGAAATAGTTAAGTACACATGCACGACTGTGCGAGATGATGGGCTGATGAGGATGGGTTGCCATAGAGTACAGTAAGCAACATTGTAATGATAAACTTGCTTGCTTGGCAAAGTGCAAAGTTTGAGCATAGTGTATAGATTTCAATAGTGAAGTCACTAGCATATGCAATGGTGGGACTCGCCACTTAACTTTCTCAGAGTGGCGCTGCGAGCGTTTTTCGCTAGCATCACAGTGATGACACGTTTGAAAGCTACTAAAAACATACAAATATCAAAATTTTTTAATGAAATTTTGGAATGTCTTGCATAGAATTCTTTATTTTTTCTCAGGTATGATTTCCAAGTATAAACATACTTCATAAAAATATTCAGCATGAATGCATACAAATGTACATACATAAAGACTAATAGAAACTTTTGATTTTGACAGTTTACATTTTGTAATTGCACTGAGTATCTCACAATTCTGCGAAAATAAATGGTCATTGACGATGCAAGTTCCCGTCACAATTCCTAAATCTGAAAATCTAGAAGCTCCCACGCAGATGTTCATATCATTGACTCTTTCGATTAATTCTTCAGGTCGGTAATGGTGAGGATAATCAAACCAGAATCTTCTGTCTGTACTGTCCACAAACCGGACGGGAGTTTTATTACAGAAGGGTCCGTTTTGAGTTCGCTGAATGGTGTACTCTTTAACTCCTCTTCGGTTTCTATCCTTTGCATTTTAATTTCCGCGAATAACCTTTTCTTCGGGGACTTCCTTTTTTCCGGCTTGTCATAATAAGATGGCAGTTGCAGGTTTGAGAATCGAGTTAGAATTGCGTCCGGCTTCAATATCCACCTGGGTCGTGATGGTAATTTCACCTTTTCTCCGTTTATTTTAATAAACTCTCCACTTTTTATTATGCTGGATTCCTCGAAATGTAAATAACAGACACAGACTTTTTGAAGTCCAAAGGAGTTTCTCTTTTGGGGATATTTTTAAGCTATGTCAACTTATCAGCTTGTTTTGGTGCTCTAAAGAGATGTGTTTTTGTTCCGTTATAACCCGAAGAACACCCCACAACAAAACACGACACCATTTTATTTTCTTTAAAAACTTAATTACACATTTTAATATTAAAAACTCCAGGACTCGTAATAAAGCACATGTTGAGAACTGAAAGCCAAGCGAAAGACGCCTGAAGCGCTGTATGCGGAATGTTAAGCCAACAAAATTCAAATTGTGCTGAGCTTATGCAGAGAGTGAGTACACTATTACAATCTATACACTATGGTTTGAGCTACCACTCGAGCAACCAGATGCTGATTTTACGTCCTAGTCGCCCTTGCTACTGTAATAATGCTTTTAATTTTTTTAGAATAATTTTCATAGTTTATTTAGTCAGCTATTGCTGGCTCAGCAAATAAAAAAAAGCTCGCTTTTTGACTCTGTAAAAATCTGTAATCTAAAAAAAATGTAATAAAGTTTTTTAATAATTTCGAGTTATAAAGACTTTTTAACATCCTTTTTTCATTTGAGCAACATTATTTTCATTCGAAAAAAAGAAAAAGCGCAAATCAGTATAACGCTTTAATATTTTTTTTTAATTTAAAAAAAATAATTTTAATAATTTATTTAGCCAGTTATTGTTGGCTCAGCCAATAAAAAAAGCGCGCGAATATTTGAATCTTACCATCACGGAGACGGAGACGGAGACTATCCACTCTTTCAACTTAGAAGAGAGGATACACTAGAAATGGCGGCAACATTGTCACGGACAGCCAGTCACGACCAAAACGGCCCACTCTTTAAAGAAGTTGTATAATAATTACACAACTTCTTTAAAACACACTTTACATCTATAATTACTATACATTATAATCATACGAAATTGTATTTCAGAAGCAAACATCATTATTTAAAAAATATTCGATAAAAAAATCATTTCGGCAATAGAATTTTATTACTAGCGGATATAGTTTTTATTGGGAAAGGGGGGTTATCTACCGACGCAGGCGGTGGCTTGATCCACTCAAAGAGAATCTTATTTTCGCTAAGGTTTTAACAGGAAGGGCGAAAGGGGATACCATGGTTCTTCCCGAAATTACACTAATTTCAAACGAGGGTGAATACCCGTTTGTTTTATAGTAAAGCATTTTCTAGAGCCAAAAAAGTATATTGCAAATATATAAGACATTGTCACGGATCTCGTGACGCGTGACCTTTGGACTTTCTTAATAATTACCATGATTTAACACGTAAGCTTTGTTGTGACGTTTAGAAATTCTCAAGCACAAAGTTTGGTTACAGTTGATATTTATCTATCGAAGCCCATGTTTTTACATGGTCAACTGTATGTTGCATTTTCGAGTAATCAAAAATAAATATTAAGATCATTGTAAATGACACTGCAGAAAGGTGAAGGAAACCACACAAGTTATTTTTTATTTAAAGATGTTGTGTAATAAAGATTATAATCATACGAAATTGTATTTCAGAAGCAAACATGATTATTTAAAAAATAGTCGATCATTTCGGCAATATAATTTTAATACTAGCGGATCAATCCGTTATACTGCGTTGGTGTTATTGGGAAATTGGGAAATGGGGGGGAATCTTATATTCGTAAGGTTTTAACAGGAAGGACGAAAGAGGATACCATGTTTCTTCCCCAAATTACACTAATTTCAAATGAGGGTGAATACCCGTTTGTTTTATAGGAAAGTAGGCATTTGGTTATCAAAACCGTTTTTACTCATGGTCAACTCTATGTAGCATTTTTTCTAGCCACTTCTCAATACAGTGTAAAAGTATATGCCGACAAAATTGAGGATCAGGGGGAACTACAGGGTGACGGGAATGGTACTTATACCGTTAATTGTGTGGAGCCCGAAATATAATAATTTATTTTTATACTACAATGTAACATTTTCGAGGACAAGTGTGATAAACTAATGCTAGCACTGCACAGCCAGCTATTGCGTACAACTATTTGATACCTTCGATACTTACATTCGCCATCCGGAGCCTGCAATAGCTGAGTGCCATATATATATTTCTCTCATATATATTTAATAAATATATATGTACAATAAAAATATTAATATATATATAATATGCATATATATATACATAAATTTTTTTCATATAAGAAAGCTCAGTTTATAAGAACTTTGAAGAGCTACATCTGGAAGGAAAAATTATCGACACTGAACATCAAGTTAAAATACGTGATGACAGAAATGAAACAATTACAACAAATACTGTTTTAAGGAAGTTTTTAAGCGATAAATTTAGTGAGTTGTAAAATTGTATGCGGGACCGGCTACCAGCCGCGTTCTACGGATCAAACAAGGGGCATGCGCAGGGACTAATGAGAAGTTCCCGAGTGCGTTTAACCATGACCTTTTCACGTGTTTATCGAATTTTAAACGGTTTAAATCGTGCTGTAATTATGCAGGTTTTAATTTGTTACGGCAAACTAACAATAAGACTTAAAGCAAATCTCCCTGCGGAGCAGGGCTGTTTACTAGTAATTTATTTAGGAAGCCATTGCTGGCTCAGCAAATAAAAAAGCGCGCGTAAATTTGAAACTCAAATCCGTAAAAATGTAAAAAGAATTTTACTAATTTCGAATTATTTTTAACATCCTTCCTTTTCCATTTGAATGAAATTTTAATAAAATTTAATAATAATATAATGAAATAATACTAATTTTAGTATTTTTTAAAATATCTTTTATTAAGCATTTTTAATAGTCATTCAAAAAATAAAGCGCGCGAATATACTAGGAGCAGCGCCTGGTTGCTCGAGTAGTAGTAGCTCGGACTTGCTCGGAAAAGTATCGAGTAATTGAGTTCTAGAATCGAAAATATTTATTTGAATCCTGCTTAGTTGGAAGTTGGAATGTTGGAAATGTGAGGTCTGCTAGATTTGAGAATTGATTTACCATTACAGAAACTACGAATTCTCAACCAAAATCTGAGTACTCAATTGTCACAGGACTGTACATACTAGAGCAAAAATGGGAGTTTCGACGATTCTCTACAAAATTTTATGTGCTGTTTCTGCTGTAAGTAAGCTTTCTCCGTGTCCATTAGACCTTATTTTTCTTCATACGAAAACTTACTTCACACTTTTACTTCCCCAGTTGTAGCAAGTAATTATCCGCCGTTTAACAGATGTTTGATTTTGATTGACTCATTCATTTGATAAGAGTGATAATCACGTTAATTTTGGTTTTTAGGTACTGGGAATAATTGTAATGATAGTATGCGCTATTTACTTGGCTAAGAGTGTACAAATCGCATCATATTCTTTGAAAACATCATTCAGTGAATGCCATCAAGAACAAATAAACCCAGCATTTTCTTCCAGTAACTGCAAATACTTCAGGATTCGGCTATCCGCCGCCATAATCGGAATTATATGTGGAATTATCCAGTTTTGTTTTAGTCTCTCTCAACTATTTGTAAGCATTGTTGGAACAGAGCGATGGTTTTATACCAGATTATGTATTAATTATCTTTGCACAGGTGGTAGTTAACATTCGACAGCCCTCCAGTCGCGAAAATTTCCGAAGTATGATTGAGTATAGCTTCACAAAAGTTTGTACTTGGATAAATAGAGTATTTTGTTATACTTAATCGTTACTGTAGAAGTACAAAATCGTGAGTAATTCAAGTACAAAGTAACCTTATAGCAAGCAATATTTTTCTGTTGCGATACAATTATCGCCCTTACGATGGTTCTATTTTTGACGGGAGTAGCCATGGGTAATAAATCATTGAGTAACACGACATGGAAAGATATTTTGTGCTTCTACAGTATACTTAAATCACTTCGTTCCATTTTTGCATGACAGATGGCAGTAGTGCATCGCATGGGTTCAAAACAGTCGAACCTGTACCTGAACCTGGACCCAAACTTTGGGTACCTCAAAAGCGTGAACCTGTACCTGAAAATGTACCCATTTCACAGGTTCAAATTTTTCGATCCTGAACCTGACCCAATTGCGTTTTTGTAGTACCCGCACCTGATTAGTACCTGAACCCGAAAAAGCACCCAAAAGACGACCTGAACCCGGGTATTTTTGGACCGGACCTGAATATGTTTGGGTACTTGAGAATCCAAACTTTTTTAAATTTTATCTTGTATTAAAAGTACAATTGGGTATTTGTAGTACAAAATATATTTAAAATGCATAAGAATGAAAGTTCACTGGTTCCTGGGACACCCTGCCATTGCTTTTGCGATGGAAATCATTTGAGAAGCTTGAATTCTCCGGCCTTTAACTTTCAATCAATGAACCCAAACATTTCAGGTCTTTTGCGATCAGGTTCAGGTCTTTTATGTGTTGCACCTGGTCCTGACAGGTAAAATCAAAACGGGTTTTTCTCTGTACCTGGTCCTGAACCTGAACCTGTACCCAATTTTACGGGTATAAAATATTGTACCCAGAAAGGACCCAAAATTATTGGGTCCAAAATAAATGAACCCATACTGAACCTGAACCCAAATACCCGGGTGCGACCTGAACCCATGCGATGCACTAGATGGCAGTTAACATATATATCATGGTTGTAGTCATTTAGGAGAAAAACAATATGAACAAAATATAATATTTCAAATGCATTCAGTATGCCAGTCAACGTAAGTTAATGCAAAATATCTTAGAGTTTCTTAAAATACCCAGTACAATTTGTACTTGAAATATTTTAAAATACTGAAATAATTAGTATTTGTGTATCATTAGTATACTTGTACGAAATATGTTTAGTGGTTACAAAACTCAAAATGCTTTGCGGTCACAAAATAGCGGCTCGAGGGGATGTGAAATGCTAATGGCCATCTTGCAAAATTTTCTTCACAATTTTGTTCACTGTAATTTTCGCAACTTTTTGTCGCATTTTTAAAGGGACAATTCGGTGGCGACAACGGTTACGTCGGAGCTCACATATTTTATGCCATCTGTGTCTTGGTCGTTGCAGTTCTCGTGACAGTGGACTGGGACAATCGTTCAAGTTTGACTAATGTATTATATCCCGACGACAGAGAAAAATTCCAAGCCGTAGAAGCATTTGCGATAATTGACTTGTTGTATTGTGTGATATCTTCGATTGTCGTCATCATCATTGGTTGTTGCTTCGCGTGAGACACTCAAAACAACTAACATATTGAATCATGGAATAATGTCTATAGTATATATACTTCTATAGTGCGGAATAAATTGCCAACAACTTTTATTCGATCGTGATTTAATAATCCTTATTTGAAATAGATCGTATGTTAACGACAAGCCTGTCTTCCATTCTCATGAAAAATATACAGCATATTTCAAACATGAAGCTCTAACTGTATATATAATGAGTAAAATAGCGAGCCTCCGAAGACTCAGATACCAAATACAATTCCAAATACCATTAGTATAATTTTGAAAATACTGGATATCATAATCGTTGGAAAATACAGCATTGGATATATTATTGAGTTCTGCAGCTGTCAGCCAATTAATGCGGCTAGACTTCAGACGTTCAGTTAAATAGATGTCCAAATTATTAAATACATGGAGTTTGAGGTCTCTGGTACGTGAATCGGGCGTGGAAAAAGTTCACGATCCTGCGATCCGGGATCGTTCACCAAAGGGGGCAAAGTAGTTGGGCAACATTGATCGGTGGGATAGTTGGCCATTTTCAAAAACACTGGAGGGTTATTTGATCAAAAACATTTTTCGTTACCCAGGTAGGTGGCCAAATATTTTTGGTAGTTGGGCAATACATTTTTTCACTACCCAGGTAGTTGGCAAAATATTTTTGGTAGTTGGGCAATACATTTATTCACTACCCAGGTAGTTGGCCAAAATTGTTAGGCAGTTGGGCAATACATTTTTTCGATACCCAGGTAGTTGGTAAAACATTTTTGGTAGTTGGGCAAAATGTTTCGAGCATAGATGCACATCCTCATGAGGACAGAGTGCAGCACTCGCACTCACCTCACACTCAGTGTACTCACGAGTTTACTTTGAGGACGAGTGCATGTTATTACAACCGTGCACTCATAATCATGAGTGCGAGTACATACCACAGATTTTTTATTAATGAGTGCGAGGACGAGAACACAAAAATATACACTCATTTTTTAAACAAATGCAATATTCTGCACTCCAGTGTAAAAAAATGCAATTTAATGCTAGGTTTGTATATGTCGTATATACAATTTTGTACAATTACGCAAAATAGAAACGAAACAAAATCGTTCAGTGATTATGATTGAGAATTGCATCCGTTAATATTTCAGTCATAATAATCTTGTGTCAATCTTATGATTTAAAAAATGAATGAGAACAATAGTAAAAAAGCGAAAAACTGTTTTTAAAGCCATGCGGAGACTTGCTCAAATAAAAACAATCTAGGTTTAAAAGATCTGCAATTGAAAATATTTTGTGTTACCGTGATTTTCGCAAACTAAACCTTTACAAATAACAATTTGCAGAATTTAGCCTTTATCGTATTCGTAGCCATTGCAAGCATTTGTTATTTACTCATGTGTGTTAATCATTTCAAACTAATCATTTTCTGGTCGTAAAAATATTCCAACCTGAAAAAGCGTTTTGAAAGTGATACATGTAGTTTTATTTGCTGATTAACATAATAAAATTACATGTAAAAATAAACACAGAACATAATTATTGGAATGTATTGCAAATGGATAAGTCAGGTATGTATACATATATCAAATGCACTCATGAGTGCGAGTGCGAGGATCAAATTATATTCTTCTGTCCTCATGAGGACGAGTGTGAGTGCAGACTTGACAATGTTTAACATATCAGTGTGAGGATGAGGGCTGTTCATTCAATTTGTACTGAGTGCAAGTGGAGTGCGAGTGCGAAAGAAAATGTGCATCTATGGTTTCGAGACCCAGTTAGTTGACCAAAAATTTTTTGTAGTTGGGCACAGGGACGGGAATTCGAATTCAAATCGGAATTATATTCAAAAAATTCGGGTATCCGAACCGGTATTACAATCGAAAAAAAAATTCACCACGGTATTTGCATCCAAAATTGGATTAGAATAAAAACAAGGGTATTCGAATCGGTATTCGAATCGGTATTCGAATATTTTTTAATGAATTCCAAATCCAATAAACCCTCGATTTCATTGCGTTTTATTCTTCCACGTGAGAAAAAAAGTTCATAGGAAGGATTTTTTGAAAGCCGCACACATGCCATTATAAAACCCAAAGGGGAAGTAGCGAACGTTTGGTAAACGAAAAGTGTATGGTTGGTAATGGGCAGTGATTTATAGCCCGTTTTGCAAATATTCCTACAAATAGATGAGATTACAGCATGGTGTCGGTCTTACAGGACGATTAAGTGAATCAAGTTTCTCCTTTCTTAAATCTTGTTCTCATCATGGGGATGCCTAAAGCTAATTCCGTAGACGTGCATTTTAGTTACGATGTGTTATCCAACAAATCGATTTGCAAATAGATACTGTCAGAAAGAACTAACCGGAAAAGTAGTTAGACAGGTTAACAGATTACTCCGAATTTTTTAGAAATGTTATGGGATCAAACCTTGCTTTTCTATAGAACACACACTCAACTGAAATTTCAGTTACTATAGTTACTGAAATTTCAGTTGTGTGTTTTCTGCGTTTAAATTTATATTAAATGATTTGCGTGGTAATGTAGATGCAAAAACGCTTAATGTGTTACGTATCGCTTATTTTTTTGCGATTAAATTGCTTTTTTGAATAAATTCCCATTTTTTGTACGAATATTCGAAAAGTATTTGAATTCAAATTCAGGAAGTATCCTCTCTACTAAGTTGAAAGAGTGGGCCGTCTTCGTCTTAGTCTACGTCTTCGTCTTCGTCTTGGTGTAATGCGGATTTGAGATTCAAATTTCCGCGCGCTTTTTTTATTGGCTGAGCCAGCAATAACTGGCTAAATAAATTATTAAAGTTATTTTTTTTTAATTAAAAAAAATATTAAAGCATTATACTGTTTTGCGCTTTTTCTTTTTCTTCTTTGAATAATTTTGCTCAAAAATGAAAAAAGGATGCTAAAAAGTCTTAATTTGAAATTATTAAAAAAACTTTTTTACATTTTTTTACGGATTTGAGATTCAAATTTAAGCGAGCTTTTTTTATTTTATTTACTGAGCCAGTAATAGCTGACTAAATAAATTAGAAAAATTATTCTAAAAAAATTAAAAGCATTATACAGTAGCAAGGGCGGCGGTGTTGCACGGGTAGCCGTCCACAACCAAGACGGTCCACTCTTTCAAATTAGAAATTAGCCTAATTATATAATGTCAAGTTTAATATTTTGTATAAGTTACAAATCATTGCAATCCCAGTTTTCCCATCCACCTTGGTGGATGGCTTGAATGCTAGTCTATATTATATGGAGCTAAAATGTATGTTCATTTTGAATGTTCATTTGAATTTTCGCGCCAAATCTACGAGCCAATAAGAAAGCTGCATCTAATTTAAAAATTAGTACAAAAAGTAAAAGAGCATATTTTTAAAAAAGCACAATAAATATTTAAAAAACCTGCCTTAATAAATACAAAAATTAAGAGAATAATATATTGTAAAAACAGCAAAAATTAAAAATGCATCTTCGTAAATAAGTACAGAAAGTAAAAGCGCATATTTTAAAAAAAGCAAAAAATAAAAAACCATCTTCGTGAAAAAGAACAAAAAGTAAAATGTAGAAAAAGCACGATTAATAAAAAAGTATCGTAAATAAGTACAAAAATTAGATGCATGTTCGAAAAAATAACAGTCACATTGTACTGATGCTCCTTTATTATTGGCAAATAAAAATAAACAATGAATGAGATCGGATTTTTTTAAATCTCCTTGGAAGATTCTGAATTACTGTGCTGAATAAAATGTCCCTGCAGGGAGGCCCTCACCGATTTCAAAATTCCTGCTGAAATTAAGGTCAACGATTTTCAAAATCCCCGTTGGCAAAAATAATTTCCCTATAAGACAAATCCCTGTCAAAAAAGGTCAGCCAATCTACAAATCCGTTTGCCTAACAAATTTCCCTCAAACACGGCAACAAGTTTGAAAATCGCTGTTCGCAGAATAGAATCCCGTCCCTTTGAGATTTTCCCTCCCAGAAATATTTTTTCCCTGAGAAGAATCTTCCCGTCTTCCTTCAAAAATCTGACCCCTGAATCAGACTATCCATCACGTTGTACTGATGCTCCTTTCCAATATTTGCAAATAAAAACAAAGAACGAACGAGTCAATCAGGCTGCCCATCAAATGCAACTTATGCTTCTATCTAAAATAAAAATCAAATGAGAGCCAATTGCTCCTTTCTTATTTTATTCGAATTGAAATGTATTCGAATCGAAACAATCAATCGGAAATCATAGAACTGACAATAAATAATAATCCTGGCGAAATACTTTTGAGATGCTACGGAGGAAAATTAGTCAACAACGATAGATAGTGAGAGAGGTACACGTTATCGAAACTACAGAAGTTGTACATTCTCATGTAAATAATCTGATTAGTTATGCCGATCTTTTCATTAGGAAGACTCCCAATTGCCGGTATCTGTGGTTGGTGATTTGTTGTAAAATGTTGTTAAGTAATTTTTTATATCAGAAAATCCCGTTTAGAGGAGCTTTGCAGAGCTACATCTGGAAGGAAAGTTGGAGTAAAAATTGTCGCACTGAACGTCAAGGTAAAATATTTGATGACGGAAATGAATTTACAACAAATATGGTTTTAAGGAAGTTTTTAGCCTATAAGATTAATCATTTGTAAAAATGCATGCACCTCGATCTACGGATCAAACAGGGGCATGCGCAGGGCCTTAGTGAGAAGTTACAAAGTGCACTCAACCATGATCTTTTCACGTGTTCATGTAATTACGAAGATGCTTTTTTTAACATTTTAAATGGCTTAAATCGTGCAGGGCCAATAAAATTCTATGCGCCAATAAAAAAGATGCATCTAATTGAATAAAATTTAAAAATTAGTACAAAAAGTGAACGAGCATATTGTTAAAAAAGCATAAAAAATACCAAAACATCTGCGTAAATAAGTACAAAAAGTAAAAGAGCAAAAGCACAAAAAATAAAAAACATCCTCTCTACTAATTTTAAAGAGTAGACAGTCTTCGTCGTCGTTTTGGCGTAATACGGATTTGAGATTCAAATTTACGCGCGCTAAATAAATTATTAAAAATTTCTGTTTTTTAAAATAAATTATTAAAGCATTAAACAGTAGCAATGGCCGCGACATTATCACGGGCATCCATTCACCACCTACACGGCCCACTTTTTCAAAAAATTAGAAGAGAGAAGTTTTTTTTAATTAAGAAATAAATTATTTAAGTATGATACAGTTCAAATGGCGTCGACCTATACACGTTCATCCACGGACCACCAAGACGCCCACTCTTTCAAACTAGAAGAGAATTATTTTTAAACAAATTAAAAAAAAACTATTAAAGCATTATACTGTAGCAAGGCCAGTGACATTGTCACGGATCTCGTGACGCGTGACCTTTGGACTTTCTTAATAATTACCATGATTTAACACGTAAGCTTTGTTGTGACGTTTAGAAATTCTCAAGCACAAAGTTTGGTTACAGTTGATATTTATCTATCGAAGCCCATGTTTTTACATGGTCAACTGTATGTTGCATTTTCGAGTAATCAAAAATAAATATTAAGATCATTGTAAATGACACTGCAGAAAGGTGAAGGAAACCACACAAGTTATTTTTTATTTAAAGATGTTGTGTAATAAAGATTATAATCATACGAAATTGTATTTCAGAAGCAAACATGATTATTTAAAAAATAGTCGATCATTTCGGCAATATAATTTTAATACTAGCGGATCAATCCGTTATACTGCGTTGGTGTTATTGGGAAATTGGGAAATGGGGGGGAATCTTATATTCGTAAGGTTTTAACAGGAAGGACGAAAGAGGATACCATGTTTCTTCCCCAAATTACACTAATTTCAAATGAGGGTGAATACCCGTTTGTTTTATAGGAAAGTAGGCATTTGGTTATCAAAACCGTTTTTACTCATGGTCAACTCTATGTAGCATTTTTTCTAGCCACTTCTCAATACAGTGTAAAAGTATATGCCGACAAAACTGAGGATCAGGGTGAACTACAGGGTGAAGGGAATGGTGTTTATACAGTTAATTGTGTGGAGCCCGAAATGTTATAAAATTTGCAGAGCTACATATAGAAGAAAAGTTGAAGTAAAATTTGTTGACACCGAACATCAAGGCAAGATACTTCGGAGATACCAAGATACCCAGGCAAATGACAGAAATGAAACATTTATGAAATATTGTTGTAAGGAAGTTTTTAATCGATGTATTACTGATTTGTAAAAATGTATGCGGGACCAGCTCCCAGGCGCGCACTAGGTATCAAACTTGGGGTATGTGCAGGGTCTTAGTGAGATGTTCGCCAGTGCGCTCAACCATGATTTTTTCACGTGTTTATCGATTTTTAGCATTTTAATTGGTTTTTATTCTGCTATTATCTAGACTATTATCATGCAGGTTTTAATATGTTACCACAAACCAAGACGTCAAGCAAATTTCCCTGCGGAGCAGGGCTTTTTACTAGTTCAAATATATTTGAATCCGTATCGGAAGGACACCGCACAATCCTTACGAGAATATGCCCCCTGTTCGATCTCGATAAGAAAATTCCTGGAAAAAGAATAAATTAAAAAAAATTAAACATTATACACTACATTATACAGTAGCAAGAAAAGGGCAGCGACATTGCCACGGACATCCGTCTATCACCAAAACGGCCCACTATTTCAAATTAAAAGAGAGAATTATTTTAAATAATTATTAAAGCAAAATTAATTAAAAAGTCATTTGACCGTACGTTAGTCCACACTTTTTACTAGGGTTGTGCTGTTATTAATTGTGGGAAATGTAGAGTTGAGCTTATGCCAGCTATGGACAGCGAATCTGGGGAAAGGAGTATTGTACAAGTATAATGTATTACTCACGCCCAAACCCGCATTCCCGCACAAGTGCATGTAATGCAGGATTTGTGAAGCAACGCTCGATATGATTAGATTTTATAGAAATGATTAGTAATTAAGATCGAACTCAAAGCCTGGGTATGCCTCCGCCGGGAGCTTCGGATGAAAACTATGCCCAATAAATAAAAAGGAGCCGAACCAACTTGAGTCTAAATAATACACTACGTTTAATCCTCTAACCAACAGTATTCAATTAGGGTTTCAAACAAAGGTGGGCGCATACCCTACATGTATGCCTACAAGTAGGCAAAAATGTAGGCTATGCTCAAATTTTCGCATATTTTGTAGGCATTTGTATGTAGGCTGTATATTTCGAGGGAAAAATTTATGCAATGTATGTATGCTGGGAATAATCAGTACATACCTACATAAAAAAAGGTAGGTACTTAAGCTTGAAAATGTATGTATGTTTGTTTGAACCTTTCGTATTCCAAAGCGCTGAATAAAAGCCCCATCTACACTTTGGTTCACATATATACATATGTTATGTTACTTTTGTTTACGTGCTGGAGTAAAAACGATTTTAATTCGTTTTCAGCAATTACAATCAATGATTGAATAATTTCATTTTAGTTATGCAGGTATGAATCAATTACGACAAAGAGGTATGTTAGTTGTAGGTAGGGACAATTCTCGGGAGTAATGTATGTAGGTTGTAGGTAGGGTCAACTCTCGGGAGGGATGTATGTAGGTTGTAGGTAGGGTCAACTCTCGGGTGGGATTTATGTAGGCTAAAATGTAGGTTGTACGTAAGAACCTAAAAATATGTAGGCTTTAAGGTATGCGAAAACTTTGCCCACCTTTGGTTTCAAAATAGTATCAAGTCTCAACCCTTGTTCACAGTTTGGTCGCTCGGTCCGTACTGACGGGAGACTTGCAAAACACCACCATCCTTATTCTTATTGATCTCGCCCTGTCCGTTGATTTAAACTTTCGCGGCTTTGGCTTTACAATTCAAACCTTCGCGGCTCATTTCATTTTATAGCAAGCCGCTATGTACTACACTATTCCACCATATAGCCAAGCAAGTCGGTGGTATATACAGCAAGCCCGGAAGCACAGCGGGCTGAAACGTTGTCGCAGAGGAACGATTTTTCAGCTCGCTCAGCTCGCTGTGCCTCTCGGCTAAAAACCAACTGCTTGCAGTATACTGGAAACTCGCAATATTACGCAATTTTAGATTATCACTTAAAAGCGCTAATCCTAATTATTATAAACATAAATCATCAAATTTGGATTAAATTAAGTCTGGTAGTCAGAAAACTACGTTCGGTTACAGCACTGACGAATTTGACGAGAGGAGAATTTTAATGGCTGAACTTTGTATACGTAAGTTCGTAAGTGTGGGTTTCTTATTAGGAAAAAGAAAATGAAAGAATGATGATGAAGAGAAAGAATTGAAAGCGCTTATTGCAACAGTGTTTATATATAACGTCAGATAAATTCTCAGAATTTGTATTGCTGAAGTTATTTGCTCACTATTTTTTAATTACAATCCATATACAGGAAAAACTCAGGAAAAAATTTGTCCGCTATAAAAAATGTCCGTTGTATGCATATAACGGATAAAATCCGTTATATAATTTCCTAAATTACAAACAAGGCTGATTATGCATACTGACTTTATTTCTTCGAATTACAACATGCAAACACCTGACTAATAATATAATAATTAATCAAGTAGAAATATCGAATTGATTAAATATAGAAGTACAGTAATTATTATACTTCGACACACAGAAACCTATTGATTGGTTGCTGAACTAGCGCAGACAGTTCGGAAATGCACATAACCGTACTATTCTAGCATTTTGGTCAATTTTTAGACGATCATTAAAAATGTCTTCCAAATATCATTCACTGTGGATGATGATAGAGCACTTAAGCTTGAGAGATCCCGCTTTGAATTTCAAAAATATTAGACGTCTTTTCTCCTAAATTTAAACTCTTTCAGTTTGATTTTTCGGACATTTTAGCACGGTGACCAAATTGCAAAATATAATTCTAAACTATAATGCATGTACTACAACGATGCGGTCTCAACATGACTCTTCATGGTACATGCATATATGAGTAGTAAACGTTTGAATTGCCTTGAGTAACGCTTACATGTTAAAGGGAGCCAATAGAATATTTTGGAATAAATTTCCGTTTAAAATCCGTTAAATGCATGCAAAATGTTTCCAAAGGGCTTCAAAGTGTGTCCGTTATAATTTATTTTCCGGTATAAAAATGTCCGTTGTATGCAATAATTTTAGAAATGGTTATATGGGACCCTTGCCGAGACAAACAAATCTGTCTGGTGTAACTAAATATCCGTTGTAGAGCCATCCGTTATATCGAGGTTTTCCTGTATTTGATCTTTATATTGATAAAAATATCATTACGAATTAAGGATTAATTTGTAGAAACTAGAGCATCTCGGGCGGTTAAAATTTGCGGGTAAGCCCGTAAAAAGCCCGGCCCGCCCGGGCTTCGGGCGGGTACGGGTAAAATTTATTACGCTTGACGGGTTACAGGCGGGTACGGTCTTTTAATGCGGTTAAAAAAGACCGTGAAAGCCCGTAAAAGTCCGTGAAAAAATTCATGTATGTTGCTTGCAGCATCAGGGGTTGTAAAAGTATATTTACTTGAATACATGGAACGCTTTTCAAACGTTTGTTATTTTACCTTTAAAACAAAGCATTAACATTCAATGTCAACGAATTATAGCCCTGGGAATAGCCGGAAATTTTTGAAAACATTTAAACATACATATACTGGTTGACTATAGGTTTCCGTAAATTATGTGAATTGCAATGAGTGCAGAAATATTTTAGCAGGCAATCGCGCCAAGGAGAGACACCAACTCTGGCCAAACATAATTGTAAGTATTCTTACCAATTTAAATAAAAAAAGGCGAAAATGGAAAATTGAATAAGAAAATTGTTCTGGGTCTATAGCTATGAATTTAGAAGCTGAACTGGTATTAGCGGGCGGGCTACGGGCTTTTTTAAATTTTACGGGCCTGGCCGGGCTTTATAGTTGAACTTTGATTTCGGGCCGGGCGGGCACGGGTAAACATTTACGGGCCGCGGGCGGGCACGGGCCTAAAATATCCCACGGGGTGATGCTCTACTAGAAACCATGGACTTTAGTAACAATAGCAATTGAAAAGTGTTGCGCTAATATGAATTCCTTTCACTTTTAATATTTTATTTTAAATTATCAGTGCGTCCAGTGTCTGAGGCTTCAGTTACATTATTACGGTACAACTGACAAGCAAAGTCTTCCGATGTGACCTTCAGAATTAAATGAACATTGGTGGAATTGTTGGCACTGCTAATAGTATTCACACAAACTGCAAACTTGGTGCCATCTCCTCTAGGATCGGGCAGTAGGACATCTGAAAGTTTGATTTTTTTTGAAAGTTTGACAGGGGGGACCCTTCCTCGCTTGAAATTTTTCATGTTAAATCCCATAAGAAAAATTCATTTTCGCAACTCGAACGAAATTCAAACCAATGTTCACACATGTTCGGAAAATGTTCATACGTAAAAATACTCCAGACCCGTCTTCAAGGGTACACAATTTGAGCAGTAATGAGCCAAATCTCAACATTATAGGAATTATTTTATCATATTCGTTTATAATTTGTTTCGCATAAATACTATTTTTTTCACATTGACAGCCGAAAAATTTCATTTTATTTTCATTTTCATGTTTAATATAAATATAAAAGTGCCCCTTCGACTTTTAGTTGTATTTAATTAATTGAAAAAAGGTTCACGTATGTACATGTTGATACATGTACATTATTTTTTGGTTACATTGGTTTGGATTTCGTTCGAGTTGCGAAAATGAATTTTTCTTATGGGATTTAACATGAAAAATTTCAAGCGAGGAAGGGTCCCCCCTGTCAAACTTTCAAAAAAAATCAAACTTTCAGATGTCCTATTGCCCGATCCCGGAGGAGATGGCACCAAGTTTGCAGTTTGTGTGAACACTATTAGCAGTGCCTACAATTCCACCAGTTTTCATTTAATTCTGAAGGTCACATCGGAAGACTTTGCTTGTGAGATGTATACAAATTATAATAACACAAAAAATATATATTTGATCAACATGTTGTGCTGATCCACTAAGGGGTGAAGCACCATACAGTGATTCAACAGCCAGATTTTTAATAACAATGTTGGTTGGTATTAAGTTGATCAAGCGATTAGTTAAATTCGCCGTGTATAGCCAAATATTGAGTTTGGGAGAGAACTTTAGTTGGCTGGACCGTTTGTACCATAATTTTTTGATGATGAATTGCCAACTAGCTATTTGAAACGTGGTCGGATATATTCCCTCGGGAGATATTCCCTCCGGAGACAACCCCTCTGACATAATCCCTCCGTCAATAATCCCTCCAAATGTGGAGATAATCCCTCTGTTTGAAACAACAGAATCATTTTTCCATGCCAACGCTTTGTAGTCAATAAATACAATCAAGGCTGGATTAATAATTACATTTAGTTCGATTATAAACTACAGTTAATATCGCAAATAGCAGTAGCTTTTAGTTAGGTTCAGGGTTTAGTTTTAGGGTCAGGTTTACAGTTCCGGAGGAATCAAACGGAAAGGAAATTAAAGCATTTGCAATTTACAGCGATTTATTTGTACATAATATGCTACCAAGATCACAAACAATTAATTTGAAAGTAGTCGCATAAAAACATTGAAGCATGATTGATGAGTCAGTCAATCGTAGAACTCTCACTCCTGAAGAAAGTCGTGAAGTCAATGCTGAATAGCTTCGAGGAATTCCGAATGGTTTGTCTCACTTTGAAACAGCAAGTAGGAAAAACAAGTACAATATTTTCGAATACAATCGGGAACAGGTGGAAGGTTACTACTGACTGGTTGGAAAGTTCTCCTTAGCAAGGCCTTTGAATTTGAAGGTAAGCTGGGAGGTGGTGTAGTTTTAGCCAACAAGGCTTATTTATTTAAAATAAGTGAAGGAGAGAATCAATTTAATAAATAAATAAAATACAATAATAATTAAGGCCACAGGCCGTAAGAGAGAAAACTTCGAAGAAAGGAGGCGATGAACCAGGGTCTTTCCAACTTGAAGTTTGATCCACGGATGCTGAGTTCCCATTCTCTATCCTTCCACTCTCCATACACTCTCGTGATCTTCCTCACCAGCGCCAATCAGCGCCGGCCGCGCGACCAAACTTGTTAGTTGGGTCACGAGGGAAATGATTGTTCCCATAACAATCATTACAATAATATGCTACCAAGATCACAAACAATTAATTTGAAAGTAGTCGCATAAAAACATTGAAGCATGATTGATGAGTCAGTCAATCGTAGAACTCTCACTCCTGAAGAAAGTCGTGAAGTCAATGCTGAATAGCTTCGAGGAATTCCGAATGGTTTGTCTCACTTTGAAACAGCAAGTAGGAAAAACAAGTACAATGTTTTCGAATACAATCGGGAACAGGTGGAAGGTTACTACTGACTGACAATCTCATTCATTTTGAACTATAGAGCATTGCAGTTTATTTACTTAGGGAGCGTTCATAAATTACGTCATTCAAATTTTGAAAATTTCTGACCCCCCTCCCTCTAAATCACATACAATCAAATTTGACAACCCCCCCTCCATCATAACGTCATTTGTCGCGGAAGTCATCATAGGTGTTTATATACGGTGGTAACTGGTTACCAGAACTGCTTTCAGGTAGCAAAAAATGAAGATACGCACCTGAACCCGACCCGTACCTGAAATATCAGGCTAATTTTTTCGTCGAATAGTCTTAATTTTATTGCGAATCGAAGGGTGACATTGTTAAAATTACCTGCTTAATAAAACTACTCAATGTCCCAAAATTTTTACGAAATTCTCGTTTCCAGCAAGCAATTGTTGCTGACATCATGTTTTCGTCAACCCCCATTCCACCCCTCATCATTTTCTGTCAAATATTTTCAACCCCCCACCGTACCAAGCACATGACGTAATTTATGAATGCTCCCTTAAGCAAGTCAATGTAATTAGCGAAATAAGAATACCCGTAGTTTCTTATTGCAACGGGGTGACAATCCCTACACAGCAGAAAAGAGGGCGGAGTTTCACTTATGGTGACGTCACGGGGGAAGATGAGAAATTTCTCATCCATTCCCTACACTTGTAAACAAGTGTATTTCTTCCCATTGTTTGCGACGCTAATTAGTACTTAATTAAAGTTAAAAGAAATCGACAAATATTAGTTTTATTTTCCTTTCAAAATTTGTATATATTATTTCAGTCGTATAACTTTTGAATAATCAAATACGGAGCAGCTTTTCGCAAGTTGCTCAAATTACAAAACCCTCTATGAGACAATATTGATTTTGAAGTTTATCTTATTGATCCTAAACAACCAGCAATGTCAAATTTATTTTCACCCACCTTTTTATTTGATTTAAACGAAATGTAGCCCAAAAATTAGAGTAGCGACTGCTTTTCGGTGTCATTTTGATTCGTGGACGAAGGTTCTGTGGCAATAGATCCGGGTTGCAATAAACTAGTTTTGAATGACCGTTGTGTTTAGACCATAGTTTATATTTTTTGTATAATCTAGTTGCTTTAAATTTGGAAGAAACCCCTAGAAAAGCAACTAGATAATGCAAAACAAATATAAATGAGCAATTATTGCAAAATTAATATATCCCAAACTTGTGGCTTTCTTCCAAATGTTCGCCAATGATCTGTAAATCTAATAGTGCCTTTGGAAACGGATTATAGCGTAAAATATTACTTACTAATTACTTATTTTCTCCTTGGCTAGTTGATTTTAAATAAATCCTTCCTGTCATTATATACAAATGTCTATACTGTCTAAGGCTTTTTAATGGAGTCTGCTAAGCTGTCTTAGGATTAGAAAACACTTCTAGCACGGAATCTTTTTTCAGTAATTTGTTTGACGGTAGTCCCATCAATTCACTTTTTAAATATTTTTCGTAATCAGCAGTACTGGTGTTTGGAAAAAACCTTGAATTTATGTGGTGTTTTCTTTTGCGCTTTTTCCCCAAAACTTTTGACAGTATTTTTATCATGTTTGGGAAACGTGTGGAGTGTCAAAGACGTCCCTCTCACTACTTTTGTTGTTTTTGTTCTGGGACATGTTGCTGCAGCACAAGCGTATGACATATTAAATGCCCTGTTTTTCAGCGAACAAATTAATATATATTTTTTAAATTACTTCGAATTAGAACTATAATTAAACTCAAATAAAAGGCCACTAAACACATCTAACAATAAGAATACAGGGAACTCGTCTAAAGAAACTTCCACGGTGACGTCACGCGTTCGATTTTGTTTCGCGCGGTTTGCTCTTATGGGGATTGTCACTACCATATATATTCTACTAGAAAGGTAGCCCGCTTCGCAGGGCAATGTAATTTAGTATAAGAGGATTACATTCGAGTAAAACAACTCATTTCAAATAGTTTACATTACATTACATCAGATCAAAAAATCACGGTTGAGGGCTCTTGGCAAACTTCCCACCCAAGCCCTGTACATGCCCTACGTTTGACCCGTTGATAGTGGCTAGGAGTTAGTCCCGCATGAAGCTAATTCATTGAAATTAACCATTAGAAACCTTTAAAAAACTTCGGTAGTATATATCGAGTTACTCCCCTCAATCAATATTCTTCGCTGGTCGGTATCACCAATTTTCACATTTACTTCACTCTCCGACGTAGCTCTAGAAAATGCCACATATAAATCACATTTTGGAGTGTTTTTGTAGGTATTGGGTATCGGTTCGGGACGGGATAATTCGATGGTACAAATATTGTCCCCGTGGTATTTCGGGATTCAGAGCAGCTTTGTTTTTTATATAAAATGTTTTTGGGTTTCTACTTCTCCAGCAGAAAATTCCGTCCCAACCCGAAATCCTTGAAATAAAACATTTTATCCGGCAGAAAGTTCCTCCAAGTCCCGAAATCCTTTGAATACAATATTTATGCCAATCCTAACCTGAAATGACTCGGGGCAAAACTATTTGTGCCGATTTCGCCCCGAAATATTACGGGATCAATATTAATGATCCAAAATTGTCCCGAAGTAATATGTGATCCATATTTATGTTTCGACACTGTCCCGTCCCGATCAGAAGACCTACGTGTTGTCAATTAAGCAAATGAAGATGACTTAGTTTTCGAACCTTT
This sequence comes from Allacma fusca, assembly GCA_947179485.1. NCBI lineage: Eukaryota > Metazoa > Arthropoda > Collembola > Symphypleona > Sminthuridae > Allacma > Allacma fusca. The sequence goes on along the minus strand of OX359250.1, from coordinate 21,593,326 downwards.
ACTCAATAACATTCATACTTGATTACACGCAATAACATGTAAGCTCCTAATGAGCTATTCATCAGTTTTTTCATTTTCATTTTCAGCTGTTTACTGAACAGAAAGTAATAGATCGATATTAGATTGAAAGACGAAGTATGTGAACAGTCGAAGAGTCCTCCGAAGAGTAAATAGATTGCAATTGTAATGCATGGAGACAGAATTGAATTCCATAGCAGACAGCATTCGTGGCAGATATGAACGCACAGAGAGACGTGTCGGTCTGGAATTATTAGAGGAGATTGTACTGTGGAAGTTGGGAACTTGGGAAGTACGTTGAAAGCCCAATCGAGTAGTAGCGCATAAACTCTATGGTACCTGGGCTATGCCGCGTAGTTTGAATTGTTTACACACACCACGATCTGGATCCTGGATTTGATTTTGATTATACAGCATGCAGACAGCGATGAGGAAGTGAACGGTGTAGAAAAGTAAGACTATTTCATGCGAGCGTCGCGCGGTATAGTTTGAATGCGCACAGAGATGTGGAAGTGAACGATATAGAAGAGTGATTTACCATGTCTTATTGTTTATGTTATGATTTGGGTGCAACGAATTAGGAATCGCAGTTACTATACCAACTGCAAAGTATGTAAGTTGCAGTGACTCTTGCTGTCGTACAACCAACCCATGCGATCGAGGGATAATCTCCAACGGTAGGAGGGAATACATCCGGAGGGATTATCACCGGAGGGATTATGTGCGAAGGGGAAATGTCCGAGGGCTTATCTCAATACTCCATTTGAAACGAATTGTTAGCCTTAAAATTAATAGTTCATATGTTTTATATGATATTACTTAAATTAGAGATTAATATTAAGCCTTCTCGATGTGCCATGATACGGGATCTACAGCAATTTACGGTTTTGTGTATACTCTCACAATTCTCAAGTAATTGCCCCTGTGCGAAGCACAGGGCTTTTACTAGTATATCCTTTATTATTAAAGAGCACTTTCTGTCCGTTTATTTAAAGTTTCGCACTTTCATAGTTCAATGGCCTCACACAACGCCAAAAGATGGCATGCCAGGCACTCCGTATTATTAACGACTATTACCTGTCCGTTTATTTAAACACTACTCTTAATATAATCGCGCACGATTTATGCATACAACAAGTCTCTACGACAGGGCTTGATTCGTAAACCGTGTGGCTTTTAATTTCTACATCACACTACCACCTCTTCAAGTAATCGTCCCTGTGAATCATAGGGCTTTTACTAGTATGTATATACGAATAAGTTCAAATAACTAATTGTAAGTTGGAGCCTTGCCGGCTTAAGGGAATGCATTGGGACTAGGGAGGTAGGGAAGACTCCGAAGGTGAGAGGGCACAGCTCCTCACATCATGCAATGATGCAATTGCATACAACTATTTACTGCCTTCCCTATTTACATTTGCCTTCGATTAAAATCGAGGGAAATTATTTTTTATGCGTTCATTTTCAATATTTCATTTTGGCAACTCTTTTTATCAATGTTAATTTTTTCAAACATTTTTTAAACTTATTGCTTTAATGCGTACATAAATATTTGATTTAGGGGTCCATCTCTTGAAAGTCACCCACTGGAATTGACAAATGCGTTTCGAATAACATAATGCGACGGAGTTCAGAGCTAATCCCGCCGCGACAATCCCGATGGTATTATTCCCGCGAACAGTATTCCGCTGTCAATTTGACCGATATATATATACAATCCCGCTCACGATAATCCCGCCATACAATGAAACAGAATTTAATGAATATAAATTATTGTTGCTATAACAACCGTGAAAATACAACAGTTTATCACTCAATATCAAAAGTAATAAACTTATGCATTCATAAATTCAAGCAGAAGCAAAATTCATTGGTTATTGGTTACAATGCTACAACGAGAACGGCAGTCATCAAGTCAATGCATGCATGTGTCTTCACTTTTATTATGAATATGGTGTAGCGGAGCAGCTACATACACATGTCACAATTCACAATATAGGTACATATCAAAACAGCCAGTCTGTCAACAGTACACAGCTTGTCGTCAAGGAGATGGATACTATTAAATAATAGGAGCATACAATTATTGTTTACTGAAGTTAATACAATAAAACTTGGTTCGGGAATATCGTCAGCGGGGTTATGGTTGGCGGGATTAAATACTATTGAGATCGGGATTAAATCATCGGGGTTGCTTCGGCGGAGTTATCACTGGCGGGATTGTCGAGGCGGGATTAGCTCTGGACACGAATGCGACACTGCAAATTTTTAGAAAAATTGACGGGGGAAGAAGACCCATCTCTTCTGTAGACACAATTTCCTTGTAAATTGTAGCTGTACAGTTACAAAGCTGAAAAAATTTTGATAATTTGAAATATTTCACAGTACATGGGGATTTAAGGGATGCAGATATTTACGTAAATGTATTTTCGTAGGAATATGACAGAAAGCCCTTTGATAATTGACGTCGGATCAAGGGTTTGAAAGAAATTCAAAGATATCTGTTTTGGAGAGTCGGGTAAAAGCATAAATCTGCTTTTTTCCCATCCAGAATTTTCAAAACATGAAAGTCCTAGACGCTGCGAACCCGTAGGTCAAATATATATATATATATATACAGGCGCGTAGCCAAGGGGGGGGGGCAAGGGGGGCAATTGCCCCCCCATTCGAAATAAAATACTCTCAAATCACTCAAAAAGTTAAAAATAAATCAGTCCATACCGAGACGTGCAAACCTTTTTAGTGATTTGACAGTACAATTTTTTTATTTGTAAAAAAAATCACTTCGAAACTCAACATATGCAGTATTCCATGTAAATATCTGTGTATAAACAGCATAACTCTAGAATCACCCATGAAATTTGCATGTTTCGTGTGAATGATTTATTACCCACGGCTCCTCCCGTCATTAATTAACCCATCCATACGCGCGAAAATCGTATCGCAATGTTTGTCCATTGCGAGAGCAAAGGATTTCTAGATCAATAAATTTCTATCGAAATGGAAAAGCATTTCGATACGATTTTCGCGAGTATGGATGGGTCAACTTTTGACGGGAAGAAGCCGTGGGTAATAAACCATTCAATAAAGAGACGTTTTGGGTGATTCTAAAGTATAGTATTTGTATTGTGTTCATCCTTGTTTAGCGGGTGATTTGAATGCATTGCGAAATCCCGATTTCACTTTGACCTTTGCCTCGTCGATTTGACTTCAACCTTCAACGGCAACAAAAGTATGGTAACAGCGGCTTTAAATATTTTCATATTAAAAGCTTTTAGCTTCTGTAACTTACACCAGAGCTGCTTGCAGGTATCAGGTAGTACCTGAAAAATACCCGTCGGGTCGGGTTCGGGTCGGGTTCGGGTCAGCTACAAAAAAAGTACCTGAGATTCGGGTCAAGTGCGGGTACATCCAGGATCCGCACCTGATTTTACAGGTCGGGTTACGATCAAGTTCGGGTTTAAAAAATATACCTGAGCTCAATGTCAGGTACAGGTTCGGTGCGACGAATTCAAAATACCTGAACCCGAACTTGCAATTTCAGGTATTTTGCAAGTATTTTTTACCTTAATAATTTAACTTTAAGTTCACGTGAATGAAACTTTCAGGCTGATCTGAACGTTAATGTCACATGGCTGAATGACACGATGTGTTCAGTGATGCGTGAGAGCCGCCATATCAATTAAATTAACAAACAACCTAACTTTGCTAATTAATTTCATGATATAGCCTTAGCGTTGTAGCAGACATAGACATCATCGATTTGGAATCTATTTCGTGTATACTTGTGCCTTAACTTCGTTAAAATTTGAAAAGCATGATGATTATCTGCGGTCTGTTTCTAAAGCTATCACTCAGAGAATACTTGGGGAAGCTTCAAAAGCTAGTTCCCATTCTTTTTGTGCTGCTTGTCACTTAAAATTAGTACGAGTTTTTGCATTTGTAACTTAACGTCATTTGTAAATAATATTTACTTTAATAAAGTCTTAGGATAGAACTTATGTTTATAAGTTTCCTCTGACAAAATAATTGAAAGTCGGGTTCAAGTTCGGGTTCAAGTTCGGGTTCAAGTTCGGGTCGGGTTTGTTTTGAAATCCGCACCTCAGGTATTTTTTCAGGTGCGGGTAGCCAAGCAATACCTGATCCAAAAATACCTGACAGGTGCGGATATTAACTCGGATCCGGAGGGCCAAGTTCGGGTCAACGAAAAAAATTAACCTGATATTTCAGGTGCGGGTCGGGTTCAGGTGCGGATCTTGATTTTTTGCTACCTGAAAGCAGCTCTGACTTACACGCATCGCTTCGAGGGAATTTTTAAGCTCGATAGAATTATTAAATTAGTGAATTGTATTTAATTCTTCATTATGAAAAGGTCAAGCACGCCTGATATCCGCAGTTTCTTTTCGAAGCAAAGACGTGTGTCACAGGAACAGTAGGTTAAGCACCAGCTGAAACGATAGAAGCGAACCCAGGTCTCGAAATTCTCCGAAATCGGATCAAGCCCAATTAAAAATCTGGTCCAAAATTATTCAAATTTGATGGAATCGTAAAACGTGGAGAATTTTAAAATCTGAAATTCAGTTTGCAAAATTTGATGCGTTTTACATTCGTGAATTGGATTTCCATAGAATGTGTCAGTTTACATATGTACGTTCTAATTAATGTTGCCCCCCCCTTGGCCAATTCCTGGCTACGCGCCTGTATATATATATCCTCTCTTCTAAGTTGAGCGAGTGGATAGTGAAAGTGATGGTAAGATTTAAATATTCGCGCGCTCTTGGTACATCGACGACCATAGCACAGCGCAGCTCTAGCTATTCCATGTAACTATTTACTGTCATCCCAACTTACATTTGTCTTACTTAGCCAACAGTAGTTGGCTGTTCAGTGCTAGTTAGATATCTAAATACTATAATTTGAAGATGAGGATGAGAGAGGGGCATTTTAAAATCTTCGCTCCCTCCTCAACGCACTTTTTAGGCTTGCGAGTACACAATGCCATAAAGCGCTTTTGCTATAAGTAATGCAATGTACAAGCACACGGCACGCAACGCAGCACGCTTTGGCTTTAGCAAGAATTGCCGCTCCGCGTCCTCTCCCATTACATAGCATGCTTCCACCGACGCAGGCGGTGGCTATGCTGCTCGTATATCTATATAAGAAACGAGCACTACACAGCCAGCCAAAGATGGGCAAATGAAGCGCCTAAGCCTATAGCCTGCCTATTTTCTTTGAAAAAATACCGCCATCCTATATAGGCCAATAGGCTGTTTCCACGAAAAGAAGAGCCTTAATACCAAGGGTCAAGTACTCTAACTGCCTGCCTATTAGCCTATATCTGTCCTAGTGTACATTGCTTGCCTGCCTATATTTTTGTTGTATAGCTTCTGACAGAGCTTTGCCAGCCTATATTGGCGATATAATTGTGAGTTTTAGATAGTGCAAGCCGTATGCAATGATCACATGCAATTTGAATAACAATGTAGGGGTTTGATTAATTCTTTAGTAAACTACATAGTATCTAGTGGGAATAAATATGGGACGATTATGCATGTACTTTGGTATACATGTGCATATACTCTGGCAATTGCTGGTATTAAGTAATTCCCGCCTCATTGTAACTTCGTTTCTGCAAACGTTTTCCCAAAGATCTTGTAATCCTGTCCTTTAACCAATTCGTGCTTTGAGAATGTTCACCACTAACGACGCCTAGCCTTTACTTGACCTAACATGTAACCTGCCTGAATAGCCCAGTCCCTTGTTCGGAAATATCTGAATAGCCTAGATTTCCTCTAAGCCTATATTGTAGTGATGGTTGCCTAGCCTAGAACCTCGCCTAGATTTATACCCCAACTTGCTGCATCCTTGAGACTTAGCCTATTATAGGGCCTAGAATCTAGGCAGGCGCCCATGTTTGCAGCCAGCAATATTTACTGGTTCAGCGAGGCAAATGTAAAAACGAAAGGAAGTAAATAGTTGTATGCAATAGCTATAGCTGCACAACCCTAGTAAAAGTATAGACTAACGTATGTAATGAATTTTTAATTTAACTTTGCTTTAATAATAATTGTTTTTAATAATTCTCTCTTCTCATTTGAAAGAGTAGGCCGCCTTTGAAGTGGACGGCTGCCCGTGGCTATTTTATTATGTTATTTGTAACAGAAGCTATAAATTATTAAGCAAGCGTAAATTACAAGTAAGCACTAACCATTACAAAAATAATCAAAGCACAAATCTATGGATGGACTTTGATTAAATATGTCGGCTGAGATGATTGTCATTCCTTGGGTCTATACTACATTTCATGGAATATTTAGATCATACTAAAGGTAACTCTGAGGGTTAGCTCAGTCCTTTAGTTAGTATTTAAGGCTAGAAATAGTCAAGTACACATGCACGACTCTGAGAGATGATGGGTTGATGAGGATGGGTTGCCATAGAGTACAGTAAGCAGCATTGTAATGATAAACTTGCTTGCTTGGTAAAGTGCAGAGGAGAGCAGAAATATTCTAAGTTTGAGCTACCACTCGAGCACCCAGATGCTGTTTTTACGTCCTAGTTTTACTTACTCAATACTTACTTTTTGATACTTTGCAGTTCGTCTTACTTACTCATTACTTACATTACACTGGGGAATGAGTGTTCGTACTTACTCTTTACTTACTTAAACATCAACCTTTTTAAAATTACTTACTCATTACTTACTCATTACTTACTCATACTCGCAGATGTGAGTACGAGTAAGTACAATACTCACTTACTCACTTTATGAAAAATTCGAGTAATGAGTAAAATTGAGAGCACTGGTTTTTTTTATCAACTCTGAAAAACGGGTCTCGACGCATGTAATCTGAAGGCCTTCGTTAATAAGTTTTTACCCTGGCCGGGTCAGGGTGAGCCACCCCGTAAATAAACCCCATGGGAATTACCAAACCGCGTTCATCATTTTGACACTTTGTCTTTCCAGCAGAGATGCGCAGCCTTCGAAGGCTAGCCTTCCAAGAAGGCTTCCTTGAAGGCGGAAAGGTAACTTTCTTAACGTTGCAGAAGGAATGAAGGATGGAGATACTTTTTTCTGAAGGCTGAAGGAAGCCTTCACAAAAACTAACAGTGAAGGATTGTGAAGGAAGGCTTCCTAAATATTAGCCCTCCAAGACCGTGAAGGCTTCCAGGTACACGAAATATCTACAACGTGAAAGCATAGCATATGCTACGACGTTTTGCTGCTAGCGCAATAATGCAGCCAATTCGTGAATTGACAATATGTGCCGCTATCTTCACTGCACTGAATCCTGCTGGTGCAAAACGTTTTTAAGCGGGTTGTAGTATAAAATTGAAGGAAGGCTATTTTTAGAAGAAGGCTGAAGGCAAAAATGAGCATATGTATTTTGGAAGGAAGGGTGAAGGAAGGCAGATTTTTTAGAGGGCTTCATTCTAGGACATGTTGAAGGGGAAATTTTGATTGAATTTTCGCCTTCGAAGGCTTGAAGGAAGGCTGTTTCCTTTGCGCATCTCTGCTTTCCAGCAAATACAATATTTTACATCTTCGTGGTGAACGGTACTTTATTTTTACATGAAATAAATGGTCACCCTATGCTTTGCGTATTCGCCTTTGCTTCGCAAGTAAACCACACTTTAACCACAGCAATCAGCATTTTAGCGAGTGTTTGGAGTTGATTTCCCGCCAAAGGACTTTTGATCTCCTTTGAATATACAGAGTGCTCAGTAATCTTCACGGAAATAACCACAGGAGCTTCTCGAATCCATCAATATATTTCATGTTTTTCAGCACCTCAGTTACCGCTTCGGGCAATTCACTTATTTTGGTCTCTTAGTTGGACAATTTTCGAATGAGATCTTCCCCGTTGTATTTCAAGTTGGCTCTCAAGTGTTCACATGGATTCACAGCAAGCCAGTTTCCAGTATGACTTCTGCTGGGACAATAGTTTTTTCCCGCAGAAGATGATACCGTCCCCGTCCCGAAACAACACGGGGACAATATTTATGTCCCAAAATTGTCCTTTCCCGTTCCCGTCACGAAAACCTCGGGACGTCTCTTACCGATCCGAAACCTTGGATCGACAGAAACACTCCAAAGTCCACTCTTTCTAAAACAGCACCACACTACAAATGGCAAAACTTGACTATAAATGTATGCTCTTACAGGAAAAGTTATCCACATTGGTTTCAAAGCAAAGCCCTCACTGTGCAAATAATTTGTTCTGTCCCGAACAAATGTACCATCCCGTCCCAAAATCCTCCAGTTACAAATAAATATTTATCCCGACTCCGTCCGGAAATACCGCAGAGACAAAATTTATGCCCCGAAACTCACCCATATTAATTCCTTTACGGGAAAGCAGGAAAAAACAACGGCGGATTGGTCTCGGTTATTACGAACACGAACGCATTCCTTCTCTTGAATTTCTTTAAGGTCCCTGGCCCAAATGAATTAATCCCTCAATCAAATAATTTTGATTTTTGGGTCAACTGCTTCAAAAAAATCGGGAATAGAATTTTGTGAAATAGAATAACTTGTGCTTAAATATGAACTTAAATAACTTGTATAGCATGAGGATTGATTAAATGAGGTAAGGTACGGAAGCACCCTGTACTTCCTTATTGTTTTTGCAAATTTTCATTTTGAACCCAATCCTTATTTGAATACGCATATTGAAGAGAATAAGAATGGAAGAAACATCTGTAAATCCGCTCAGGTTGTCCATTAGTTCATTTGTCCTGAGGTTAAGTATGGCATACGGCCAATGCTGGGCATATCATTCATTCCCTGAACTCCAATTCAAAAGTTCTAAAGTTACTTCAAACTTTACCTTGACCTTCCAGTATTCCAGTGTGCTGTTCAACGACCATTAGGTATTTATTATAAGTAAACAAATTAATGAAATCATTTCCTACAGTAAGTAATTACTACCAGACACATTTCTATGCTCAAACGGACTCAGAAAGGTCAACGTACTCGTAGTTGCACTTGAGTTAGTGATTGCATCGTGATTCAATTCAAAGGCCGTCATTTGATCAATAATTGTTATAATCTCGAAGGTTGAATGCATTTAATTTTGTACCGAAGGAAGTATCCCATACATGAGAATATGCAGGAATTATTGAGATTGTTTGAAGGCTAACTGTGTCCTGTGTCGTTAAACGTTGACCTTAAGATTAGATAAGGCTTTGAGGAGGAGATAGGAATAATTTGGTGAATCTCCTCAAGCATGCTCGGTGAAGATTTGCCAGAGTGACTGAAGATGATTATTTGTGTGTAAGTAGAAGCGTTTAGCACGATTCAGCATAAAACTTGAAGGAGTTTTTACATATCTTGTGTTTTATAATTTTGAGCAGAAGGGAGTCAAGAGCTGTCTGAGTTTGGGATGGAACATTTCTGTGGATCCAAGTTTTGGGTAAGATTCGACAGTATGGAAGATGATAGTGTGTAGTATTTTGTGCTTTCATGACGGATAAATATTTTATTTTATTTTAAAAATGACTAATACTAATATTATAATTTTCAAATAGGACTCGAACTTAACTTGGTACACGGATAGTCCGGATCTGACCCCGTGTTTTCAGTCGACGATTCTAGTTTGGATTCCGTTTGGATTCCTTTGGCTGTTTGCTTTAGTTGATGTTTACATTTCCTTGCAATCCCGTCAGCTTCCTTTACCTCGGAATTGTTTTAATACTTCAAAACTGATTCTTGTGGGGCTGTTACTGAGTCGTGAGACGTTTTTGTTTGCCACTGTATTTGTTCGAAATGCTTTCGCCCTGCCGGTCCATGTACTTAACCCTTTGGTTAAGATCTCGTCATTTGTAAGAAATATTTGTTCTTTAGTAATCAGGGTATGTTTTTGTGACTAAATTCTTATTAGTTATTACTGAATGGTTGTACTCCGTAGGTTATATTGTTAGCACTGCAAATGCTTGGAAGGACACGAGGAATGAAAACATCGGCAGTACAGTTTATATTTTGGCTCCTCCTGACCCCTTGCGAAGGTCTTATTTTCTATTCGAGTCTCCGAAAGTATTTGGTACGTCAAACATTTCACAAGGGTTGCAATGAAAGCAGCGTCTAGTATTATGAATTTCATAGGATACAATTATCTATATAATAATTATATACAGTATATATGTATAATAATATGAAAGGCCGAAAATGTTTTTCAGGGAAACAGTTCTACCTTTTGGGATTACTTAACATTATCTTTCAGTCTTGCCAGTTTTCCGCTTATTCTGCTTGAGTTTATATTGAATTTTTGGGCCGATTACAACCGATACGAAACACATCGTCAACCTTTGGTTGAATTTCGGGTGAGTACATCCCATTTACGTAAAATCAAAATGAGGGGGAGAATATAATGGCGGATTTTACCTGTAAGTTTTTGTACCTAAGTGAACTTTGGAGTGAAACATTAAAGATGTTTTTATTATTTTATTAAAAGCCCCTGTGTCCACAGCCCGATGCTTCCTTCCCTAGTCAAGTTTATTTCTCCTGGTTCTTTACTTTGGGCTGGAAAGGTTTCAAGAATCCCTTGCAATTCAAAGATGTTTGGAGACTTTTGCCGGAAGACGAACCCAGTGAGTTGAATGCTACTTTTGAGCGACACTGGCAGAAGGACCTAGAACGGAAACGTTTGGAGAATGTGTACGTAAGCTAGCTGTTTAATTTTTGGATTCAATGCAGAAGAATGGACCAGCATTTGTTTATAGGAGTTCCTTGAAACAAGTTGATGAGCGAACGCGTTTAGTACAAGGTTATGAAGCTCAGGAGACCGAAGACATAGTGAGCATTTTTCCCGCATTATGCAAGACCCTGTGGAAGTTTTACGTACCTGCTACGATCATTCGTGTCATCCCGGATACACTGGCATTTGTTAATCCTTACATCGTAAGGTTGGGGAATTATAGCTAACCAAGGTTTGGTTCCGTAGTAAAATATCGCTTTTTACAGATTGATTATCGATTTTGTGCATGGCGGAAAACAAGAGGAAGCTTGGAAAGGATATTTATACGCGTTACTTCTGTTCCTTAACGCCGCTGTACTTGGTTTATTTCTCAATCACAGTATTCATGGAGTAATTTTAACTTCAGTAAAGACCAGAACCATCCTTCTGGGGGCTATATTCAAGAAATCACTGAAGCTTAGTCGAGCTTCAAAAAATGGTAAAATTGTTTACTTACATGACGGAATTATCAGTCAGGTATTTGAATAATAATATTGATATTCTTAATTCTGCTCTGCCTAGGCTTTTCAATTGGAGAGATAATAAATTTCATGGGCGTAGATGTGGAAAAAATCGTGGACCTTTTTCCTTACATTAACGTAACTTGGATATCTCCAGTACAAATAGCCGCTTGTGTTTATTTCCTCTGGATAGTCCTAGGACCATCTGTTCTGGCTGGTGTAGGCGTAATTCTTCTTCTCGTACCTATTAATACACTAATTGTACCCCGAGTTAGGCGGTTAGTTCTCGTACAAATGGTACACAAAGATGAACGAGTGAGGAGGCTAAACGAAATTATTTCTGGAATAAAAGTATGTCCAAAGGCTATTTGATTAAAAAGTTACATGCTGTATACGGAAGGCATTTTGTATCTTGGTTATCTCAATGATTTAGGTGCTCAAGTTGTACGCTTGGGAACCTCCCTTTGAAGAGCAAGTGAGACTAGCGCGGAGGAAGGAAGTTTGGATTCTAAGAAAGATCGCCATTTTAAACGCAGTCTCTACTCTTCTGGATGTCTGCTCTCCTTATTTTGTTACAGTGGCTACATTTACTACATTTGTGTTACTCGATGATAACAATGTGCTGGATGCCCAGAAAGCTTTTGTCTCTTTGACGTTGTTCCATATGATGTTTGAGCCGTTAACTTGGTTTCCCATAGGCATCACACGGTACTTTCAGGTGAGGTGATTTTCTTCATATATATCATAGTATTATTCTTTTATTTTCATGTTTTTCTATTCGTAATCACAGACTGCAGTTAGTTTGAAAAGATTGAACCAATTCATGAATGCTGAGGAGATAGACCCAAAAGCTGTTAGTCATGATGAGACCGTTTGTAAGTCTAATTGTTTTAACATAAAACAAGTATTTACATTATACATTAAATCTAACTAACTGCAAAGATGGCCCCCCCAATTGTAAGCACAACTCACTTAGAATTTATTTTCTAGCGGAAGCTATTTTAATCGATAAGGCAAGCTTTTCGTGGGATGAAACCTCCATGATATTAAGAAATATATCCCTAAAGGTCAGGCGTGGGTCACTAGTAGCCATCGTGGGGTCAGTGGGGTCCGGAAAGTCCAGTCTAATACACGCTATTTTGGGGGAAATGAACAAATTGAGTGGCAGGGTAAATACAAAGGTGAGATATCGCCAAACTGCCAAATGTTTCCTTTAGAGCAATGAAATTATCTAAATTATTTTAATACATACGTTTTCCGCAGGGCTCCGTTGCTTATTGTGCACAACAACCCTGGATAACTAATGCAACGGTTCGTGACAACATAACTTTTGGCCAACCATACCATTCTGGAAAATTCCGAAAAGTTATTGAAACGTGTGCTTTGAAACCGGATTTAAAACTTCTGGCTGGAGCAGAATTCACCGAAATAGGGGAGAAGGTAATAGTAATATGTTTATTCTGAAGGTATTTTATAACTGCGTGAAGATATGAAAGTTAGAACCTTGAAGTCTCCCTTATTTTCAGGGGGTCAATCTAAGTGGTGGTCAGAAACAAAGAATAGCATTAGCCAGAGCGGTTTATCGAAATGCTGATATTTACCTGCTGGATGATCCTCTTTCTGCAGTGGACTCCTACGTAGGGAAGCACATCTTCGACCATGTAATAGGGCCACATGGTGTGCTACGTAGGGCAACGAGGATAGTAACTACTAATAGTATGACCTATTTGCCGCAGTTCGATATGATTATTTTACTGAGAAGTGGTGCCATTCGGAAAATGGGTACATTCCAGGAGTTGTTCGCTCGGGAAGTGAGTAATCAGCGAATTTCCCAGATCCGAATTACCAAACCAATATTAATAGCCTATATATTTAGGGTGAATTCTCGGACGTTATCTCAACCGTAAAACCAATCCAGGGAAAGACAGATAATGAGCGCATTTCACATCGGCACGATTTGAATGATAATGCAACTGAAAGTGATTTTCGGAGGAAGTCTGACTCCGATTACTTACGACGCTCCATCACTTCTGTGGGTAATACAGCGTACATAGAAAAATATTTAAGTAATATAGAAGCATTATATTGTACTTTTGTAAAATCTGTGCAGACGAGCAAGACTTTACACAAGAATTGGATTTGTCGTCCAAATTAATCGATGTGGAAGCATCAGAGACGAAAAGTGTGAGCTTGAACGTTTATTTCGAGTACCTAGCTAACGCCGGCATCCCTTTCGTGGTCGGCACGCTGATTTTTATGCTGCTTCAACAAGGTATTCTAACCATGAAAAAATTGTACGTATTTTATAATATATGTATTGTATTCAAATCTGTTTAAATCACAAGTAAATTGTAAACCTAATGCTCAAAATGTGGGCTTAATATTCACTTTTAGTTTTCGCTATAAGCGGAAATTTAGCTCTGTCTAAGTGGACATCCCTCGAGACGAAAAACGTGACAGATATTGAAGAGCGGAACATTTTCTTAAGTGTTTACGCAGGATTTGGCTTTTTGCAAGGTATTGCTCATGCATGAAAATTAGAGAAACGAATAAGGTATATAATATTATATTGGATAAACTAACAATGTTTTAAATAGCTGGATCCATCTTTGTCGCTGCAGTCTTCATGAACTGCGGAACTCTCAAATCTGCGGCTATGTTTCACTCGAAAATGCTACAAAGGATAGTACATGCTCCTATGTCATTCTTTGACACTACACCTATTGGTAGAATTGTCAACCGCTTTTCTAAGGATATTGAAACTCTAGATTTTTATTTGCCGTTCAGCATTAAGTGGTTCGTTACGTCGGCGTTCAAAGTGGGGGGAACTGTCTTTATTATGTGTTTTAGTACTCCTATCGTTACGATAGGTCTCATTCCTATAATAGCGGTATTCTTTATGCTGCAGGTAAATTTTCTTGTCAGGGACTATCGCGTAGTATAGATACGTAATCAAACAAGGAGAAATTAATGAAGTTCTTAAAAAAATTATGATAGAAATTTTACATTGCCACATCACGTCAACTGAAAAGACTAGAATCCATTTCTCGCTCACCGATTTATTCCCATTTTGGAGAAACTGTCGCTGGAGTAGCAAGTATCAGAGCTTTCAAGGACGAGGAGAGATTTATTTGGGATTCGGAAGATAAAATGGAGCAGAATCAAGCCTGCCAGTATTGTATTGCTGTTGCAAACAGGTGAGGGAGATTCTTAGTTTTAGAATGTTCTCGTGTAAATTAAGCGATTATGTATGACTTGCACTTGTATCGGTTGCTTTGCAGATGGTTGAGTATGCGCTTAGAAATTACGTCCTTTACATTAGTCTTCTTGGCGACTTTGTTTGCCGTGATTGGCAGGGATAGTCTAAGCCCAGGCTTGGTAGGGCTCTCTCTGTCGTACTCCATGGTGATCACTTTTGGGCTGAAAGTTCTCACAAGATATGCATGTGAGGTGGAGAATAGCATTGTAGCTGTGGAGAGGGTAAAGGAGTACCTTGGTATCCCACAGGTAAATGTCTGGTTTTATTAATTATATATATTTATTTATTTTATTATTTATATAAATTTTATTATCGAATACTGTATTCCAGGAAGCACCTTGGGAAAATCAAAATAAATTCCTTCCATCTTATTGGCCCCGCACTGGTAAAATTTACTTTGATCATTACGACACTCGCTACAGACCTGGACTGGATTTAACATTAAGGAATATCACAGCTGTTTTCAAAGATGGGGAAAAGGTGAGGATTTTGAGTTCTACTTAGATGCATTTATTATTTTAAAGTAACGTGCCTTGTTTATTATCTATATTGCGATTAGATCGGAATTGTGGGAAGAACTGGCGCAGGAAAATCTAGTTTGACTCTAGCGCTTTTTCGGATCCTGGAAGCTTCCTCTGGTCGTATACTGATTGACGGGGAAAATATTGCTGAAATGGGCCTTCATCAAGTTCGAAAGAAGCTCACTATAATTCCACAGGTATGCCAGTGCTACTATTTTTTTCGGTAGTAGGAAAAATAAAAAAAATTTTGATGTTTATAATATGATTTTTAGGATCCAGTTTTATTCTCTGGAACTTTGCGGTTCAATCTGGACCCTTTCGGACTGTATTCGGACCTAGCTCTATGGAGAGCTCTAGAGTTATCGAATTTGAAAGATTTTGTTGTAAATTTACCTGGAGGGATTTTGTTTGAGCTCAGTGAAGATGGAGGAAATATGAGGTATTCGTTTTAAATAAAACTTCATTGCATACACCTGCATTGCACGCCTCACAAAGTTTTCTATATAAATATTTATTTGCACAGCGTCGGACAGCGACAGTTAGTGTGTCTTGCCAGAGCTCTTCTACCCCCAACAAAAATCCTTATTTTGGATGAAGCTACCGCTGCAATTGACATGGAAACTGAGGAGATCATCCGCCGGACCATTAGAACTGAGTTTAAGCACTCTACCGTCATCACAATCGCTCATAGGCTGAATAACATCATGGATTCGGACAGGTTCTGCTTTGAGTGTCTTCCTGGTTGTATCAAACATTTTGTTTTAAAGATGATGATTGTTATTTTTTTTTTAAATAAATCTATGTACTTACATCCTTTGTTGTTTTCTAGGATCCTTGTTATTGAAGCTGGTGAAATAGCAGAATTTGACAGCCCTGCAAATCTACTCAGAAATTCTGATTCAATATTTTACAGTATGGCTCTAGCATCAAATCTTGTGAGCGGTTGAAATTTGCCATTAAATCAATTTTTGTTAATAGCGGTCAGCTTCAGTCCTCAAACTTTTGTCCGTGTCATATGGTCTTACTGACCAGTCGTGTAATACTATGGACCTTTCCATTACTCCGGTTGTGTTAACGTACCTCATTACGGAGCTATGCAAAATACTTGGATCGCGTTGTCAGAATACAAAATAAAATACTTTTCATAAAAAAAATCGAAAGGCAATATACTGAGAAAAATATTTTCACAACAATTTCAAAATGCAAAGTAAAATACCTTGAAATATTTGATCAAAATACAAGTAAAAATGTAATACAACTAGGTTATGTCAATTTGAAAATGTCCGGTACTTTGTGCATATTGTCGGACCAAAATGTCTAAATATTTTGAGCATTTGCTTTTCAGGGCAAAAACGGCTAAATATGGCATTTTCATTCGAGGGCAAATTGGACAGAATCGTGGAATATCAGGCCGATCGACACATTTTGGACCTTCAAATTGAAAATTCCTTGACAATTTTGGAGGAAATGTGACGAAAAAGCCTTGGCAGGAACTTTCATTGCTGAGCTCGTGCTTTCGGTTTATATCACAGGATGATTGACAAGTTTTTTGGTGTCTTAATTTTTATTGTTTCTAATTTTAAAATCATCGATGGTTCACGCCCCCGGGTATTGATTTTGGAGTGCGAATTAGCAAGAAAACTGCGGGGTATCGTAAATGCAGCCATACAACAGAGGTGTCTTGACCTGCTTGGGTGATATCACGAAAGTTGTACGAAAAACAACAATACTTATCAAAAAAATCAAGTTGTTGAATTTATATCAAAGGGGGGATCTGGTGGCTACAGGATGTTCCCAACACTCTCATGCTTGGTGAACAAACGCTTGAAAATTTACGTCCGCGTAATGCCCACGTGCACATCTCGATGAAGGATTTTTTTCCGTCTCACCATTTTACCCAAGTAGAAAGTGGAATATCTGCTCTGAAGTGAGAACTTTACGACATGTGCTCAAAAAAACTGAATTCTGGATGCGTTTATAACGACAACCGAACTATACTGAAACTATATACAAAAATATTTAACATAGGAGAACGATTTCAAAGAACGAATTCCCACAAATTGGTGCTATACTAAACCATGAAAGTTCTACCATGTGACAGTTGAGCTCATCGTCAAATACAACTGATATCTATAAGATAATATGTGGGAGATCGCTGGGAGCATTGATTTTATGGTCGAGGGTATGATTTGAGAGCCTTTGGACATCGACGAATGATGGGAGATACTCGGCCTTAAAAACATTTCACCTCCACAGGGTTGTTCCTGTCAATATAATTAGGCTTACTAAATTTATTAAATAAAATCATTAATCATACTGTGGTTGTTACTTGTTACATTATGCTAACAAATTTAGTTTTTGATAGAAACTGAAAAAGTCGGATAGTTTTAGCGTGTTAACCATTCTTGTCTGATATAGATTGGAAGTGTTGTTTCCTTTTTTTTAAATTCCTGTTTGGCCTATTTAAGGTTATCAACCGATCGGATACGGATACGGGTGGGATAATACAAGACTATCTGATACAATGTTTATCCGAACGGGTTGGATATATGCCATTCCCATCCGAAAAAAATCACGGATAGGAACGGATACTACTATATGAATTATCCGGGATCGGAACACGACTCTTTGCTTAACGGATGATCCGACGGATGAACGAATTTTCATTCAGTTCATGCAGCTTTTGCAGCAAAGTTGGAATCGTACCTCACAAATATAAGTATATCGTCAAGTAATTAAACGACCCGAAATTCAGGCACATTTTGAAATTCAGCTATTTATTATAGTTTCCTGTCCTTATAGGCTTGAAATTGTTCGAGCTTTCGAGCACGTTAATTTTTTAGGGTACTTGATATGCGAAACGGAAGGACTTTCAATTCTTAAATTATTTATGTTAAATATTCTGTCAAACAAACGTGTTCATTTTTCTTCTGTCATTATAATATGGTATAATGCTGACTGTAAATTGAATTAACAACTAAGTCAAATCCTAGGAGTAATTCCAGTTTCTACAATTGACCCGTGTATCCGAAGAGAGGATAACTCCTTTTTTATATCCGACGCCTTCGGATAGGATAAATATGTCATCCGAAAATCACTGTTAAGGTTATTTTTAATCCGATGGAAGCGGCTAGGACCTTGTCCGATCCGTTGAGAACCTTAAGCCTTTTTTAAGGCCGGTCTTTTTACTCTACGCATTATGTTTTTCCAAAGTCAGTGTGTTGCGGAGCTCTTATGGTTTAAACTTGCTACAGAAAGCGTGGCGCATACATTTTACGGGACCCTGTAATAGGTGACGTAGATGGGTTATATGTATGACTTGAGAATTTAAGCTACCCCGATGTCCTATTAACATTCCCGGGCATAATCCAGAGTGCAGCGGGTTGTATAGGAAAATGCTAGATCGCTCAGTCCAGACCGTAGTGGTTCACCACAGGCATGCAAGGGACTCATCTCAACTTAAGGTTTTCAAACGCCACTAACAAGATTGTGTAATGTTAGTTGATACAGAAACGAACGCCAGGACAAACGTTAGCGCTGACCAACCTTGTGTTGCCCCAAACTTGCCTGCGGTCTTAACTACGGACACCGAGATGATTATGTTCATACGAGCCAAAGATCCTGCTTTGTTTCTTAAAATCTTTGATCTTCCAAGTTTAAAACAAATACCGAGTAACTGCTCGTATTGTCTCCTTGATAATAAAGTACTAATATTTGTGAAGATGCTTTCCAAATTCTCATGAATACCTGTACCATGTTCACCATGGGTCATCGGTTCATTTATTTGTCAGCGACAATCTTCCCGAGTTACCCGGATTTTTACCAGGAAACGAACTTGATTTTTGGTGGTGGTTGCCATTATGTGCTGTGTTCTGGCAATTTTTGCTTAAAATAATGAAAAGTGTCCTGAGTAGAAAATGTTAAATTCATGCTCAAGAATGTTTCTCCCGATTTTTTTACACGGTCACTCTTCTTTGTCAACCCCTTAGGTCAGTGATGGGCACCTAGGCTATATATAGGCCTTATAAATACGCGATAGTATAGGCGGGCTGGAAAATGCTGAAAGTATGTAGGCGATGCTGAAAAAAGGGGGAAGCATTGTATAAATACTAGGCTAGGGGATAGGAAGGCAAATATAACACCAGTTATGTAGGCAAGGAAAAGGACAAGTGTCAGGCGTTGCCGATCATGTCAGAATATTATGTTGAAGGGTACTAATCGGTGATTTTACAAGGCAATGAGTAAGAGCATGCATGCATCAATGCATACGCTGACTAAACGTACGATTGGACGGTATTAAACATTTTATTGGATTCTGATTTTGGGGTTGTTGGCAAATACAGAACAAGGAACAATAGACGTATTTTGTGCTACCGTTGATAAATAAATAGAACTTATGTAGCACAAATCCACTGCACTTCAAAACTAGGCAAGGTGCTACCTAGGTGGTCGGAGAAAAATAGGAAAGGAAAAGGGAGGCGATGTATCTGCCTAGTTTTGGGCTGTAGGGAATGCCCGGAATGGGCATCCCTATAGCCCAGTAGGTAGGGCTGTTTTTCAAATATTTTATAGTGAAGGCTGAAGGATAGGCGATCCACTTGCCCATCACTGCCTTACGTACAGGTTATAACTGAATTTTTTTACGGAGAAACTTGTTTGACGAAAATGTTGAACTAAGGAACTGTTATGTATATCGGCAAATAAAAAATTAGCGATTGTCTGATTCACGCATTATTAATAATTACCGGAAGTAGGGTTCACATAATATTTTTTTGCCGAAATATCATATTAGAATTGTCTTCCGCTCAGGCTTGTGGTTATTTAAGAACTCATTAAAAAAAAGTTCAACAATAAAAGTTAGCCATTTTGACATCTTTATCATTTATTTAGTATTTACAAATAGTCCCACAATCACAAGTTTGGAAAATCTACTGGTCGCTACCAAAACTCGAAAGTAAAAAACTTTATTAGTTTAACAGTCCGATTTACTAACAAAAATATATATCTTTTGCCTAAACACCAAAGGGAAACAAAACAGACTCTTTACCCTGCAAGTGCACCGCACAACACACGAAGAGTATGACGAGCATATCATGTACAAAAACTAAATTCAATGCATATTTCGAAGCTTGAATTTATATTCAAGAAGATAAACCCTGGGGTTCTGAGCCTTTGAAGGGTCTTGAATGGTCAACGCTGCACAATTGATTCCTTTTTGTGCCGTTATGGCTAATTGGAATTACTTAAATTACTAACGCCCACTGATTGTAAATGTAAATAGAATGTCACTTATAATTTATACATACATAGAATGCATTTCTAAATATGATACCGCATTCCTGCCTCCCTAAATGTGCCCTTTACTAAAGGTCTACAAGGCAGACGCACTAGCTTCTTTCCTACTCACAACTTAACTGTCTTAATAAATAAGATACTTGTCATTAACCTGGTTCATCACGCTATCATTTCACACATCGAGTCATAATAACACACCTTTCCACCTGTCATTACCAATGCGAACCAAATAAACCTAAGTTTAAGTAATGCCAATAATTTTGTTTCTAAATAACAAAAAATCATTCAAAGCAGAGTATAAAAAGACCTTTGTAAAAAGAAAGCTTTTGAGAACGTTTAGATCTACAGAAAATATAGTTACATAATATGGGCACGTACTCAGAGATTGGGCATGTACATATATGGGTAGGCCATTTTTTTCAAAAGTGGGTATGTTCTCCGAGATTGGGCATGTATAATTATGGGTAAGCAAATTTTTCGGAAAGTGGGCATGAGCTCAGAGATTGGGCACGTTTATGGGCAGGACATTCTTTTCAAAGTGGGCATGGTCTCAGAGTATGGCATGTATATGGGTTTACCATTGTCCAAATTTGGTAAAACAATTTCCAAAATTGGGCATAATTTGATGCTCATTTTGGGCATGAACCAGGATCGCGGGTTCGCGAACTTTTTCCACCCCCGGGCCTGACCACTATTTAAAAGTAAGATTGTTACAAAACTGAAAATGGCTGCCACTAGGACGTAAAACCTGCTTTTGGTTGCCTGAAATGACTTGGAACTTAGACGAATTCTACCTATGCTTCGCTTTGCTTTGGTCGCATTTACAAAACATGCATGTACATACTCGCTCACTAAGCTCCAAGTCATTTCAGGCAACCAAACGCAGGTTTTACGTCCTAGTAATGACTGCCAAGTCCAAAATGCCTGCCCTGTATCCGTAATGCATAAAGGTAGGAATTTTGATTTATATGCGAAGGTTCAAATTGTACTGAATAAACATAGGTTGCTCTCACAATCAGTTTTCTGTTGCTATGCGGTTTTTACTGTTGCAGCATCTACGGATTTAAGCATGATTTTGACACCTTTGAATATTTAGTTATTCAGACATTAAATGAATTAAAAGGATTTAGCTGTCATGCCTTGATAGCGATCTGAATAGTGCAGACAATTTGACCCTATCGTGATAAAAAATCAAGTGACGTAATAATGAAGAACCAAAGTATGTTTAGTATTTTTTGTAACAATTTTTGTAAGCCGTGTTTGAATGTTTCACGTACATGTGAATAAAATCTCCAATAGGTTGCCTACACTTCGTTCATATACTTTACGGGCTCATTTAATCATACTAATAAATAACCCACTCGATTTAAAAAATAATTTGTCTTTGGTGCTCGAGTTTATCGAGACATTTGCTGTCATGAATATACGGAAATTACACCGGAAGACTGAAAATAGTTACAGCCTTTCTTATATTTTATTATGTTATGTTGAGACGCGTCTTTTCATAGAATCAAAGCGTTCATTCGAAAACTTTCTGACCAGGTCTAATAATTTTAGTAAAGTTGTCCTGCATAATGCCTATGAACTAAAATAATTTCAAAGCAAGGCTGCCTGACAAACATTTGGTCTGCTTAAATAGTTTAATTTACCATTTTAAAAGCACCACATCGTTGGCTAAATTCTAAAAAGGGCAATTTTCATTCGAGATCCAATTTAAAAAGCGTAGGTTACGAAATGAAAATGATACCTTTTAAAATTTATCCAACGTTATATAACCTTTATTTATCACATTTAATTATTTTAAAAAACATTTGTACTCCGGAACATCGGATTAATTTAAAAACAATTCTGAATTATATTTTTTGTCAACCAACCTACAGGCATCCTAACGTAATTTAAAAAACAGCTGATCCGATATTGACCAAAATTTGTGCTAACGCTGCTGACATACTTAAATTGGGTGAGCTTATTTTTGTTGAAGGGTTATAAAACTCCATGTCAGTTTCCATACGATTTTTGTTTATTGTCGCAACAGATAAAACCACTTCAGCAATGAAGTTAGTACAAATAAGTATTTACGAAATGTTGTAACAGTATTATTTAATATTAGGGAATTTGCGAAATAAGCAACAGATGGAGCAAATTATGCATATAGTTAAACCCATTTCGTGATAAGATTATTTAGCTGTTTTGGTATTTATATAATAATTCTGTGTAATTACTGCAAAAATAGAACTTCTAGGGTATTTGTTTATAAATTATTATTGTTGAATTCAAATTATTATTACAATTAAAATGCATTGCTGCCAGACATCCCATTCGCTTTGGCGGATGGCTTGAATGCTAGTAGAATGAGAAAGATGTAGAGGTTCTTTAAGACTATTTTTTTGTTATAAACGCGCAAGCGCTTTTTGTATTATGTAATATAAAATGGTTGACTCAGTAATGTATCACAATTTTATTAATATGCATTTTTATATGAAACTTGTTTCAAACTTTGCTGTGCTTTTTCATAAAAGCATCTTCGTAATGTTTTTAAACCTGTTTTTTTTACATCGTTTTTAAAGTCTAAGAAACTCAAAATAATTTTTTGAAAAGTTCAATGATCACTGTATGTGTCACTTACATTCTGGTTATTCATCAACAAGTCAAATACATAAGGGCGATCACGACCATCTTCACTGTCTCTGCGATTAAGGAGAAAAGTACATATGTATGTACACAGTATGGCATGCATATAAATAACGGCACCACGTCCGGGACCAGTGCTGCGGACAAGTTCAAGTAATACTTGAGTTTTCAAGTCAAGTTCAAGTTCGGGTCAAGTTCAAGTAGGACGATTTTTTTACTTGAATCTTTCGGGTCAAGTTCAAGTACGTACTCGGCTTGACCATGACATTTTAAGACAAGTCAGGATCAAGTACAAGTAAGGGAAATTTACTTGAACCTCAAGTCAAGTTCAGGGTCAAGTAATGGAAAGAAAAAACTTGACCATGAACTTGAGATTTCATGGTCAAGTTCAAGTAATTTTAGATTGCGTATGCCATAAAGGACGGAATCAATTTCAAAATCACAATTCAATTTCATATCGTGTTTAGGGTATTTTGTTTGCATAAATCAAAGGACACAATTCAAAATCAGAGTCCGTGTTATGAAGGTCTTGTTTACCAGACGTTGCTCATTGTTAGTTGTTGCAGCAGCCTCTCCATGAAAAGAAAGAATTATCTTGATAATTCATATTGTTGCTTAGAATTATTAGTTTTAACTAACTTGTGTAAATTTCCAAAATAAAATGAGCTTGGATGACCGTTTACAAAAAGCGTTTAATAAATAAGTGAATACTAGTTTATGAAATATTAAATTAAGAGTACTGGTAATACTCAAATAGGTATATGTTTATATGGGCATTAAATAAAACTTGACACCATGTAAAACTCGTCAGTTATACAGTGAGAGTCTGTTATAAGGGCTCAGCTTATAAGGAATGTATCGATATCAGGTATGCATTTGTTTGACCCCAACTTTCATTTACACAATGCTTTAGACGCTTTTTGTAAGGGAAATTCCTTTATGAATTGTATAGTCAATTATATCGGACTTTTACTGTATTCAGTATACGCTCAAAGATGTCCAAGAATTGTTTTAAATAAAAATTGTTTTCTGAATGCGTTTTGGCTTTCAGTCTAAGGAAATAATTTGCGATGCAAGTTCGACAAGTTATTGAGGCCATGTTTTATTTTTTGTGATACTTAACTTGAATTATCAAGTTCAAGTCGCGTTCAAGTCATGGTCAAGTCAAGTTCAAGTCAAGTTTGGAACTTTAACTTCTTGATCAAGTTCGGGTCTTAAAAAAGTTACTTGATTACTTGAACTTGACAAGTCAAGTAATTACACGAACGCGAGTTATCAAGTTCAGGTTGTGTCTTGAAAATTACTTGAAGTTTCGTGGTCAAGTCAAGTTCATGGTCAAGTTTTGAAATTACTTGACCCGATCGCAGCACTGTCCGGGACCAATCTTGGACAACGGTCCCGTTTCTGCCGTTTTATCTACAGGAGTTTTCCTAAGCTAAACAAGCAAAGTACCACTGGACTTCCACCAGTGGTACGGCAGCGTCTGGGAAAGAACTTAGTAAATCGCTGTTAAAATCAATATGGCTCCCAAACACGAACCCTGGGCGAGGACCAGTGTTCAACTAAATCTGCATTTAATTGAAGTTAAATCACAATTCCAAGTGTTTTATAACAATTTGATTGGCCTATTCAAATTATCATGACTTCTGCTACACCTCCCTACAGCTCTACATCATACTCGAAGTCACCAAATTCAAAATATTCAAACTATTCCGTACAATCAACGCCACCAAAAACTTCATCAGTACAATCACCGCGCCCCAAATTTCCAACAAAATCACCGCCCCCAAAATCTCCAACAAAATCACCGCGGCCAGCTGTACCATTTACACCGCAGAAGTCACCATCAGATACAGCAAAGGTACGTGTGAGGTCATCGCCATCTGTACCACAGAGGTCATTATCAGATGTACCATCTGTACCACTGAGGTCAGCCTTGAAACCGCCCAAGACAGAACCACCCATAACTCCACCACGCCCAGAGAAGAAAAATTCAGTGAGTAAAAAATTATTTGATGATAATAGAGGGCAGTGTTGCAACTGCGACGTTAATGCAGCGGTGTGGGCCGTGTTCCGTGGAAACTCCGAAACTACCCAACCGATTTCGGCGAAATTGTGTACAAATGTTGTCTTAATGTGTGTCTGTGTATAATATAAATAAGGTCAATTTCGACAAAAATCGGTGGAGTGGTTACGGCAGAAACAAATTCTAAATTGATGAACCAATGACAATGGGTTGCTTCATTGCTGCACTACGCCACGCTGTACTGCCCCTGCACATGGTGTATGTTAAATCGTTGATGAGCGACGATTTTATATAGACCCTATTTCACTTACACTCGAAGATCCGAATTTAATATGTATGAATAAATAATAAAATACTTGGAATTAATTATATAATTTGGGGGATTCATTTTTATACAAACAAGTATCTTGAACTGCGTGAGGTGAATGTGTCATTTTACAAGGTTTTCAATTTTTGTGAAACAAGTTTTAGTATTATGAAATTGGGCCTGGTAATATAGTTATAACACCAAAATCATGTTGAATAATTTTACTTGTGTATTTAATAGCCAACTCGTTACCCCCCACGTAAAGATAAGAGCCAACACGAGACAAGTACCAAATCTCCTGCAAGCACGGTAATTATAACATCGTACCAACAACAACAGCAGTTTCATATATTTGCCACAAAGTTATGCATTACGGGTTGATGAATTTACTTTTACGTCAAGTTAAACACATGTTGGCTTAGGGTTGTAGCCCTGCGAGAAGTAATCTCAATTGGAAGCGCAAGTTAGAAAGGAAGAGATCAAAAAAAGCAGTTGGTAAAAGACACAAAAAGTCCAAGTCCAAGAAGGAAAAAGCAAAGGAGAAACCGAAGCAAGAGGACAAGGAAGAGGCTAACCGAAAGCCCTGGCAGGTACCTCCCAGCTGTATCCCTAGGAAAAGACGAAAGAAGAAAGCGAAAAATTGTTGTAACGATTGCATGCAGTATTCCATAGGTTTCAATCCTTGTTGCATGCCTTGTTGTATGCCAGGTTTCAACCAAACTCAACCGGGTTTCAATCCACCTCGACCGGGTTTCAATCCACCTCAACCAGGTTTCAATCCACCTCGACCGAGTTTCAATCCACATCAACCGGGTTTCAATCCACATCAACCGGGTTTCAATCCACATCAACCGGGTTTCAATCCATCTCAACCGGGTTTCAATCCGTCTCAGCCGGGTTTCAATCCATCTCAACCGGATTTGAATCCATCTCAACCAGAATTCGATCCGTCTGTACCAGGTTTACAACAGCCACGCAACTCAGGACCATACCCACCACAAGGGTATCCTCCTGGAAACTACCCTGCTCCACCTGAGTATGCTACTCCACCCGGCTATCAACAACAAATTCCACCTCAAGGACCCCCTCAACCAGGGTACCCTTACCAACACCCAGGACAACCGCAAGGGTACCCGCCTCCATCAGGCTTTATTCCACAACCAATGTATCCTTCCCAAGGAGGGTATCCTGCCCCAACATATCCTGCTGCATCCCATCCTTACCAGCAGTCGCCACACATGCCTGGAGCAAATTATCCTCCAGAATCAAATATGACGTCAGTAGACTCACTTGGTAGACACCACTCCCACGGAAAACATAAACATGCTTCGCATTCTCCAAAGAAAGGACACAGTACACAACACGATTCTCTCGGAAATCATAAACCAAAGGCAGCATCTCCCCCGCACCAACTCAAGGCTTCATCTAGGTACTTAAACTGACTCATCGTTGTTCTTAATGCAAACGCTACGAAGGAATTTCAAAGTTTTGTGTTACCCTACCTTCAATCTTCTTTCTGTGATTCATTTAATTTCTTTTAAATCCGTAATTTTTAGACTGTTAAAAAGGAATTTTTCCTTTCAGAAATTAAAAGCGCTTTGTTACAACAGAATACCTTACAATTTTTGTGCAACTATATTTCTTCATTGTCAATAAATTCCAGTGAGACTCGCAATACCTATTGTACCACTCGTATATAGTATATTCATTAGAGAAGGAAAGTTTGACATGTTGAGTATTGCTGCGCTAATATTAAATCTTGCAATGTTGTACTTTAAAGTAAACAAAATGACAAATTACAATGAAGGGTGGATTCTAGGATAAACCATAGATTTCCAAATTAAATGGTTCTTCTTTTCTAAGGCAAATTTTTAAAAAATTCCTTCTATATCTGCCTATCAATGAATGATGTCTTTACAAGTATTTGCCTTTCTTCAGCCTTCCTGTAATTTTTAATTGAATTCACCCATCCTCCAACCTTCCTCCAAAAAAAACCTTCCTTCATTTCGAGGCTTCATTTATTGCGAAATTTTAGAAATGGTATCAAAATTTCATGAATTTTGAAAACGAAGTAAGTATTTATCAGCCTTATCGTCACTCGTAACATATAAAATGTGATGAATGAAAATGAAAACACAAATATTTAGCAACATTCGCACTTCTTTCTGCCTTGTATTTGTGCATAAAGCATTATCCCCGTGAAGCCTTTAAAACATCCAAAGGATACTTTTAACCTAACTCATCCTTCATTCACCCACCATTTTTGGTAAATTTTATGAAGGCTTTCCTCAACCTTCGAGAAAAAATTCAGCCTACATTCTATATACCTTCAAGTGGCTGAAAAATCTGTATGCCGCCTTCAACGAAGCCTCTTGAAGTCTGTCCTTAGAAGGCTAGACATGTATGGGATAAATAATTTCCTTGGATCATGCACAGTGGAGCTTCCTCCTTTACTGTTTAAACTCCTTTGCGACTTAAAGTCTGAAAACTATATTATTCCACACATTCTACAGATCAACAGGGTGCCGAAAGAAATATATGTGGCCCTCCCCCGTACCGTAGGTAATATATAATAAAAAATATTCAATTCCCCATATTTTATCAAATACTCTTCCAGATTTTTCAAAATGAGTTTCATCCCCCAGTCTAAAAAACTACGGATATATTGATACCCACGCGGTCAAGGCAGAGCAATCCAGGATTTTTTGTAGATACCATCAAATTTGAAACTTCTAGATATTTTACACAAATTTGAAACCTCTAGATATTTTACACAAATTTGAAACTTCTAGATATTTTACACAAATTTGAAACTTCTAGATATTTTACACAAATTTGAAACTTCTAGATATTTTACACAAATTTGAAACTTTTTGAAACTATTTTTTGTCCCTCAGCTCTACATCTGAATTTCACGGGATAATCAAAAATCCACCAAGAAATTCGTTAATTACAGGTAAGTACACGCAGAGAGCAAGATCAGGAATAAATTCTGCTTCTGGAGTGAAAGTATCAAAGACTCGGAAACGATTTTTATGATCTTCATTTTTTCATGGACGGTTATGTCCCTTCATCAAAATATTTTAGAACGTTACATTTGCAATAAATTTTATGGGGGGAATCATTCGAGCCTAATAGCATCTTCCAAATTCACGAATTATTGCTTAGCATTTGTTGAAATTCTGGGGATAGATCGTAAGAAAATACTTTTCTTCCTTTCTGAAATTTTGATTTCAACTCTTTAGAACAATTCATATTTTATGGGATAGAAGGTTGAGGGGAATTTTGAAAAATCTGGTTTTGCTAAATGGGGCAATGAAATATTTTTATTCGCGTTACTTACACTGGCATGGCTAGCAGAGGGACGGCGGGAGGTTGCTTAGGATTTTGTGCATGCTACAATGCTAGCATTGAGTGTAATGGGAGTATAATCATTGAGTAACTCCCACTAATAAACAAACACACGTCACGAACTGTACATATGTATCGTGTGAATTGAATAATATTTATTGTCAAACGATGGGAACGGATGGGGAGCAAGTATTTTGCGAGAATTTACAGGAAACTAATTTCCATAATTTTGTGGAAGAATGTGGCTGGATTGTGATTGGAGAGCAAATATTAGTTGTAAGTTGTTACAACTGGTGTTAATGTAAGTGATATTTTAACATCATATTTTAATTATTATTGTATTTATTTACTATTGTATTTAGAGATGATTATAACGTTGGTTAAATTGTAAAAGGGACCATATCTCCACTTCGTAGCGCTTTTTAAATGGGGTGTGCTGTGAAAATGGTATTTTTTAAAATGTAGCCAATGATATTGATGTGTGAGGGTTTCTTATTACAATTATAAATAATTTATTAGATTAGTAATTATTAGTTTGTGTATCTACCACTATTTGTGTGTAATGAATGTAAAAGTATTTATCCATCGTGGGCGGGATACTGGACTGGAAATATTAATTTGTGAAGGTGTTTTAATTTGTTTGATTTTAGAGTATCAGCGTGGGATCTTTAGACTTAGACAGATCTTTAGAGGGAGAATGAGTGTACACTCCGGAAATAGAAGTAGTGGTGTTTCCAAGACGGATTCAAAACCAGGTACAGGGCCAACGAAGCGGTTAGACCAAAGTGGGGGTGATGGGGACATTGAAATCATTAACATCGATGATGATGACGTTGAAGTAATAAATGTGAGAGTTAATTTAATTTTGACTGTGTTTTTGTTATATGCTGTTTGTTTTGTGTGGGGTACAGGTGAATTGAATTTGTTTTATTTAATTTTGAATAATCCGATACTGAATTTCAGGTAACTGGGTCCGCAAGTACATCAAGTGCTTCTGGAAGTGGGTCAAGTAATGGTAGGCCTGCTTCGTCGAATTCACAGATGCCTCGTTTTATGAAACCGGAACCGTTCCAAATTGGAGATAAAGTGTATGGACTGGAGAGAGGATTGAAGGATCCTTGGCGAGAAGCGACTATCGAAAGTATTGAGAATCATTTTGGAAAGGTAATTGAAAGTTTTTGAATTATTTGGGATGTTTTCGTCTCTGTTGACTGAGTGAGAGACGGTCACTTTCAGAGAGTACATTCCGTTTTACTTACAGAGAGTCATCAAGCTAAAATTTGCTCCTGGGGAACGAATTCGGAATAGAAGGAAGGTCACAGAAGAACGTGTTGTCAATTGTCGGCATATTGCATACTTCGAACCTGTAAAGTACGTGATTCCGGTTGGGTGCCGGGTTATTGCCCGTAATTTGGATAAAACGGTCACAGGGAATTTCCTCTTTGCTGGAATAGTGGCAGAGCCACCAAAAGAAGCAAACAAGAATCGGTATTTAAATTAAAACATCCATTCTTGGTTTTATCAACTCAGGGGATGGGGGGTTGTATTTTATTCCATTGATGTGTTTATTGTTTGAACTCAGGTACCTAATCTTCTTCGATGATGGCATAGCTTCGTACTGTCTACCTACAAATGTTCGACTGACTCTCTCGAACACGGCTGGTGGGAAGATTTGGTCGGATGTTCATCCGGATAACCAAAAATTCGTTAGGCATTATGTAAACGCTTACCCTCAGAATAGTCTTGCAAAGATCAGATTGTCTGCTATAACGACAGTAGAATGGAATGGTAACTTGATATTTGGAGTCTAAATGAGTAAAATGTTCTGGCGTAACTGTCTTAAGTGAAGAGTATAAGAGACATGGTTGTGTGTTTAGGCATGTGGTGGACTGCAAGAGTTAAGGAAATGGATTGTTCAATGGTGAAACTTCAGATAATTGCCAATCATATAGTTGTTAAGGTTTGGAAGGGCTCACCCAGGTTGCTTTCAATTTTCAAGGAAAACAGTAGTAAGATTTTACTTTGTAAAACAAAGTCAGATTTTGTGTTTTCTCTTCATGCACTGATATTTTGTATTCATTATGACAGAATTGGTCCGCCCAATCGCACTTCCTGCAAGTACAAATGAAGAGTACGAGGGTAAAGTTGTTGTAAGTGTAGATTTTCTGGATATAATTACTCTTGTAAGAGCAAAGTTCATTCATCTTTGCAATAACCTTTACTAGAAACACCAGATCCCCTCGCAGTATCTAAAATCTCCTGGTGAGTATAAACCACATAATTGTACTAAAGAATGCTGGGGCAGTTATACTGGAAAAAAGTCAGATTTGCGGAAGTTGGGTCCTTTGGTCAAGCCCTTCTATTATGGTTGGGATAGGTAATTATTATTTATTTTTTATGTGTTTCAAGTTGCTCTGTTTTTTATGCTATCATACTTTATATGAGTGCAGTGATGTTTTACCGTTACCCTCAGTCAAAAGTTCAGTGGGCCTAACTCCAATGCGCCAGGAGACAGGACAATTTATTGGTGCCAGCTTTTCTATCCTATCCTTTAACGCTTAAAATGTAGTCCACAACTTCAAACACAGCTGAGGTCTGTTTTTCAGAATTGTTGGATACATTTCCTTCTATTTCAGTAGCTCTGCGATTTCTTTAACCTGTGCATGGCTTCTTTTCACTTACGCATGAGGAATATACAAAGGTGAAAACGGTAGCCCTTTGGAAAATGTTACGGGAGAAACGATAATCTCGAGCTGTTGCGAATTACAAGCTAATAATATTTTTAAACTGAGGAGTACTACATGCTGTAATTATAATAATTATATGTGCCCTCGTCTGTTTATATTGAAAAATATGGAATGTAGGCAACAGCTCGAACTATGTACTCATTCAATTTTGCGTCTTTTAGGCATTGGCCTAAGTATTGTATCCTTTTCCAACGACCTTTGACCTTTAAGATTGTACCAATGAATGCTGTGGAGTCATTTATTATAAAATAAAATGAACTTCGAAAAAACAGGACTATTCCATTTTGCATCTTTACTCCTCCTAGGTATTTTTTGCTACCAAATTAAGATATTGGAAGATCACCTTACAATTACCAACAAATATTAGCGAAAAAACTGTTGAGATAAAAAATTAACTGCGAATATCCCTCTCCACCATATTATGAGATTCACTGGCAAGTCTCCTCGTTCACGCTCTGATGAAGTTTTATGAAATTTTGGGATTCCAGCAGTATTTCCCTTTCAGTCACCTCGAATTTTTTGCACATATGAGAGCTATTTCCTCCTCACTGTAAACTGCATGTGTTTTAAAGTCTCAGCCACATTGCCTGATTACACTGATACGACTAAGTCAGGATTCTTGTAGGGATCCCTTTTCCTTCCTTGCGATGTCACTACAAGGAATCTGGAATAATTAATTTTGAGGGCGTACACTGCAATATTTTATTCTAAAATGTTGTATTCTGCACCGGGCCAGGCCTACGTAATACACACCACCCATGCTGTGTATTACGTACCGTACAGAGTACACGAAACCAGCTACCCGCGCCTTGTTTAGATAATTTTAGTACAGTTTGTTGATAATGATGGATCATTTGTTGTTTCGTTACAATTTGTAACAAATAGTGATGTATCGTATGTTAAATGTGTTAAAACTGTCAATATATGATTAATTGTAGGAAAACTGATCCAGACGATCCAAGACGTCAAATTTATTATCAAACTCCTTGTGGATTGAAACTGTATTCAATAGAAGACGTGCAGAATTTCAATACAAAGCTCAGTTGCTCCATTGGTATTGATTGTTTCTGTTTTGATTTCGCTGTTCAATGTTTAGATGAATTCGAAGTTACAAAACATCCCTTTTATCACTGTGTTGTAAGTTGTAGCTTGATATAAGAATGTTCTTTAAACGAAATAATCGAACAATTTGCAGTTTATGTAACTTTTTCCCAATTATTTTATTTTAGGATATATCTTATGGGAAAGAATGGGTTCCGATCTCAAAGATAAATACGGTGGATGAGGTGGATCCTCCCTACATAGCATATACGAATGAACGTTGCTGCGGAAGAGGCGTATCGTTGAACATCGAACCGGAATTCTTAGTTTGCTGTGACTGTGTTGATGATTGCACTGTAATTCTATTGTTTGAACTATCATGTCTGTCGAATTTTGAATTTCAGCTTACCTAATTTACATACTATTTTCAGGATAAACTGAAATGTGCGTGTATTCGACTTACGTTCGAAAACGAACCGGAATTTTTAAAAAATCCACAGAATTTTTCCAAAGGTTATCAACACCGGCGGTTACGAGATAAATATGTCTTGGGAATTTATGAATGTAATCAGTTGTAAGTGAAATGAACAGAACTTACTCAATTATTGTAAGTTAACAGCGCATTCATCTAGTATTTGATACTCTAATAATTGTATCAATAACCATAGGTGTAAATGTAGAAGCACTTGTGTCAATCGAGTTGTTCAGCATGGACTGAAGTGGAAACTGCAAGTTTTTAAAACATCAAGTAAAGGTTATGCTATCCGTACATTGCAGGACATACCAGAAGGCTCTTTTATTTGTGTTTACACTGGGGAACTTCTTAGTAGCAAACAGGCGAACGAGGTAAGTAATATTAATACATGATCGTGGAAAACAAGTGTAACAGCTATTAGTTAATTATTGGAATGTTTTGGTATGCAGTTTGGCGGAAAGTTTGGTGATGAATATTTAGCCAATATAGATTTTATTGAATTCGCTGAGATGCACAAAGAAGGTTACGAAGAGACCGTAGTTGAGCCTGAACCAATACCTGTACGTAAGGCTGGCCGACCTAAAAACTGTACGTACTATTAGCAGTCCTTAAATAATGTTCATTATTTGGTCAATCCATACAACCTACAATTTCCTTCCCTTAAGTTATTCATTTTAAAAACTTTCTGATTTTTTAGCATCTAAGGAGGAGAAGAAGCGCGGAAAGCGAACAGCTAATTCTAAGAATGAGTTCATAAATGATCCACCACAACCACAGAAGGGTGAGTTTTCTGCAAAAGCTTTACAGATACGAATCCTAAACTTCAGAAGTATCTTTCATGAGCCAAACTAAAACAGCTTGACTAAAATAAACTAAAAAATTGACTTATTATTATAGCAAACAAAAGAAAAAGAAATATTAGCACTGACTCTGAGGAAGAAATTGACGTTGCAGAGCAAACATCTTCATGCTCAAAAACGCGCCAACTTTTCGGGCCCGATGAAGACAGTGAGATTTACACTATCGATGCAAAGTGTATTGGTAACATTGGCCGGTATTTGAATGTATGAGCTAGTTTTGTTTTATACTAGGTAATAAGCTTCCACTGATTAATGATAAGTAGACAAGACATAATATCAGTGTTATTTTTGTTCAAGTAGCATTCCTGTGATCCAAACGTATTTGCTCAAGATGTTTTTCTTGACACTCATGATATTAGGTTTCCATGGGTGGCATTTTTTGCATCTCGATATCTCAAAAGTAAGACTTTTTGGGTGATACTTCAATTTGATATTTTCATGGACAATTATATTATAAAATTAGTTAATTACATTGTATTGTTCCATCTTCCAGGTGGAACCGAGCTTACATGGGACTATAATTATGAGATTGGTATGGCGGAAGGGAAGACAGTAGATTGCAACTGCGGTTCCGCATACTGCCGACGGAGATTACTTTAGCAAGTAATGTCCAAACTGAATTAGTCTTCGTGTATACAATTTATTTCCATTACATTATTTATGGAACCATTCTGTAATCTGGCATTTAGTACATCATAGTATTATGATCTTCAATTAGCGTAGATTTTGTACATCCACATTGTATTGAACAAGTTAGTCCGTTTCAGGTGCTTAAGATTTCCATTCATATTCGTATTTTTTCTTAAGATTTCGACTCACAGAAACGTTAAACGAACAGAGTGTTCAGAGAATTTTGAATGAAATAAACGAAATTTAATATGAATAACGCTTTATTCTCATCTCCTACAATAACAAAACAATTTTTCTTCCTTGCAGGAATGCATGGATAAAGCACACTCTGCTTTCATCTTGTAGTAGCTAAGTATTACTTATTAGTAGTACTGACACTGCACTGGTTTGTCGGTAGAAGTAACATACATTTTCTCTTAACATCTTTTAACATAATAATAATTGTTGCACTATCCAGAACTTTGAAGAAACAAACGCTAAAATTAGGCTTGGAGCAGATATGTATTTGTAAATTAATTACCACGGTGTTCAATAGCTTTTAAAATAAATAGCATCTCTCTCGTTGTTTCATGCAATTGACCTCGGAATGTTGTCAAAGCTGAGCTTGTGATCCTTTCCAAGACATTTGTCCAGTGGAGTATCCAGTGGACCCATAAAATTCCGACTGCGTTCCGGGTCCAGGAGATCCTCCCTACAACAACAACAAAAAACAATTATTAATGCCAATTACATAATTACATTTCTTATTTTGAGAAACGCTGAAAAACATGAAGCCATGCTTACAAACCAACCTGCAAGAAATGGTGGAGTTCTTCTTGGGTATCGAAAATCATTACAGTGAATGGCGACCCTGGCACATGTTCTCCTGCCCATCGAACCTCAACTCTATAATCGCCAGGTTCAGTGGGATCAAATTTGCACAAAATAGTTCTATCTTTCTGGCTCTCCCTTTGCATCTCAACTCGAAAAGCTCCTGCAAGAACCAAATTAACCCAAATAATTAAGCCATGTTATAACGTATTTGTATTTACCTGATATTTAACTCCCCTTCAAAATAATTTCAATTTGTAAAATACGAAATATAAAATATAGTACCTTTTGGACCCCTAACTCTAACAGTTAATTGACCAGCCCCGGCACCTCTTGTGTCACAAATGAATCTGGACTGAAAGGTGGCAAGAACTCCATGCTCTATTCCTGGTCCATAAACCTTCACTCTGGAAGCGTCAGGTAGACCTACTACCTTCAGGTTGAAGGGGCTACCTGGAACATGCTCGCCGGAGTATCTTATACTCAAAGCATGTTTACCCGGCTCTTGTGGCCGGATATTCAATGTGAAGGTTCCATCCCCATGGTCATACAACTCACAATATGCTGTTTTACGTGGGCCCATACATTGAGCTGTTAGTTCTCCAGGTCCGGCACGTCTCGTATCAATGAAGCTACGAATGTCCTTTCCTACTGTTCCCACACGTAAGCCATCTCCTGTACAAATCACCTTCGATGAATCTCCTGTAGCTCCTACTTGTACTTGGAGTGGACAACCTTGGACTTGCCTATGACAGACAGAAGATTTTATTATTGATGAATTAAAAAATAAACAAATATTATCTAGTTAAAAAATAATCAGACATATCTAGTTCAGAAACCGTACATAGTTCAGTAATTTAAAATTATTTAGAATTTATCCAACAGCTTACTTCCCACCCCACAGAACGTTCAGCTCATAGTTGCCAGGCACTCGTGGGACATAAACTCCTTTGTAAACGCCTCCGCCAACAGGTTGAACTGTCACTGGGAGCTGAATATCTGCACAATGAAGAGACACTTGGGCTGGACCAAGGCCGGCCTGGGAAGCGTCGATGGTAAAATACGCTTCTTCACCGCAACGGGCGGACACTAAACCGGCTCCGCTGAGTAGGACAGGTCCATCAAACTCACTGCAATAAAAACAAGAGTTAATGCTTACAGTACAATGACGACTTGATTCAACTATACTACAAAGTCTGCAGAAACACTTTGTGCTACAATAAAAATTTTTGTCATCCATATATTAAAAAAATTATAAGATCATATTGTCGGTCAAGAAGGAAAAAGAACTGGATGCATTTTTGTTTTAAAAAAATAATTTTTTAGTGAAAGTCAATGCAGAACATTTTGCTTTAAATCGAAAATTCCTCCAGCTCATTTTGTCTCTTTACCAACCGTATGCTACATTCGTTAATTAAGACTTACCCAGGGGGCAACGAATACACAAAAAGTTTTCGGGGCGCACCATCCACTTCAAACTGTCCCCACTTCAGAGAAAGTTTATACTCTCCAGGTTTCTTGGGTGATAAGAACAGTTTGGCTCTACTTGCTACAGCAGTTTCAACCCTGCAAAAGTCTTCTAAATTAGAAGCATCCCCTCCAATGCTTTCTACCTTAGCTTCTAATGTTCCAGGTCCGCCTTCGGCAGTATTGAAAGCAATCTTCCGCTCCTCGCCAACAGCCAACTGGATGACTCCATCCTCAGTTGGCCCTGCTTTGTCTTCATTACTTAAATGAGCCTCCCAACCTCCAATGACACGAAGTTTTGCCCCATTTACAACCCTTGGATGGAATGGAGAGCCAGGAATATCAATTCCGGCCCAAGTAATCCTAATGTCAAAAACACCAACTTCCATAGGGACGTAAGATGCTTGGAAGTGTCCAGCATCTCTATCCCCTGAAACTCTCTTCACCTCACATTTGGCAACGGAATCAGCTCCCTCAGCAACCACATTCGGTGAGCCGGGAAGACCAGGTCCATAAATTTGGAAAATGGCAGGTTTGCCCACATGAGCATATTGAAGCCCTGGGCCTTCAGCTTTAGCAGCTCCGGCTTCTTCAGCCTGAATTAAAATAGGGCAACCAGGAACAGGCTCACCACCGTAATTAAGCATGATCTTATACTTTCCAGGTCGTTTGGGAGTAAATCGAAGAATACTTTCTTTTGTCCTCTCATCCGTTGTTGCGAACAATGGTTTGGGAAGACCTTCTGGGCCTGTGATGTCTGACTCCAGTAGTGCGTTACCAGCATCAACGATATTTACTACCAGGAAACATATCGTTATCAGCAATTGAAAGCTTGTAGGTAAGTTGGAATAAGAAGTTGAAATACTAATTTTTCTAATTACCTGGTATTACAAGTGATTGTCCCACAGTCAATGCTGTAGGGATAGTTCCGATTTGCACTCTCTGTGGGTCATATACTTGGCACGTGAAAGGAGAGCCCTTAACTTGTTTACTTCTGTGATATACTGCTACCTCATGGGATCCCGGGACGTTCGGGGTAAACTCCGCTCGCAAATTTCCATCTCTTTGTTGATAACATCTAACTGGAACAGCCACTCCACCGGGTCCACTCACAACCACATCAAAGTCTCGACCAGATGAACCTTCACATTGAAATGGAAAAGATATAGTAAACAGTCATTATAATTACAACAATTTACAAAATTCGAATTCACTTCTAAGTTCGCCTTAACGTTCTTTAATCTATGGGTAATCACCTTTAGTAAGAATTGTGAATCCAGCAGATCGTGTAGAGCGTGCAATGTAGAGTCCTGCACCGGTGGCAACGGTGTCCTTTGAATGTTGTCCACTGTCAGCGACAGGTAAGTCAAACGGACATCCTTTAATGTTGAATCCGTTGCATAGAACGTGAACCCTATGTGTTACAGGAACCGCTGGTTTAAAGGATACTAAAAACACTCCATTGCCAAGGCTTCGTGTTGAGCATCTTATATCTTCAATGCCCGCTTTCACTTTAATATCTAGGACATCTTCTGAGTCCAGATCAAGTCCTGATCTTGTTAAATCAACTGCAAATCATACATTGATGTTAAACACATCTGCTGAATAATAAATTCATCTTGTTTACTTCATGGACCCATAAAAGTTAATTTACCTGTGAAGGTATATTCTTGGCCTAAAACTGCTGTTTCGTTTTTGTCTCTCATGCGGACCAAAAGAGGGTCAAATACTTTCGTCTGTAAAGGCTGGGGTAAAATAAGAGCTTTTGATCCTTCCATAATGGATATATCATAGGTTCCAACTGTGTCCGGGGTGAATTCGGCTCGCAACAAACCTGACGGTAAGGTTCTAGTTCTAACGCGGATACTACTTGAGCCACCAGGAGGAGCTATGAAAGTTTAAAAAAAAGTTTTATTAAAATTCATGACGCCATTTTTTGATTTTGATATTCAATTGAATTAAATTATGAAGTACCTTTTACAATAATTTCGGGGATTTCAGTTCCTCGTTTCTCTAGGTCTATAAAAGCAACTGTGCCGGCGACAACTGCTTCCAAACCAGTAGAGATGATTCCTTGATGAACTAATGAGCTATCGCTAATACTTTCTAAGTCGGGTCCAGCAATGGTAGAATAAGATTCTTCAATGGCACATTCAAAAGGACTTCCTGGAACATCAATGTCATTGAACGTGATGTTCACAAAATGTATTGTAGACTCTTGTGGCACAAATGTCACATCATAGAGTCCACGACTTCTTGCTGTCACTTCCGCTCTCAAGGACTGCTTTCCAGTTGTAACAACCAACTCCAGTGTTCCTTCACCGGCCTGGCTAGCATCTACAGTAAAAGTTATGGGCTCTCCTATTCTACCATCTTCTAGGCCAGTTATACGAACTTTCCCAACGTTGTATACATTGCAATTAAATGGACTTCCAGCGACTGGTTCGCCGTCTAATAATATGGAAACTGAATGTGGTCCTGGAAATTAAAAGAAAATATATATGCATTTATAAAAAGAGTTCCATACTAAAAAATATGTAGATTTCCCTTAAAGCATTTAATCGTGATCTTACCAACTTCCTGAGGAGTAAAGGATGC
Source organism: Allacma fusca (assembly GCA_947179485.1). NCBI lineage: Eukaryota > Metazoa > Arthropoda > Collembola > Symphypleona > Sminthuridae > Allacma > Allacma fusca. The sequence goes on along the minus strand of OX359250.1, from coordinate 21,554,093 downwards.
TTGAAGTTTTTCTGGAAGAGCTCCGGTCATATTGATTGGAAGGTGCGTCCCAGAGGGCGTTAATACCATTACGTTACATGTTCCTACGTCTGCTCCTATGATTATGAAAAACCAAATACGATTATTTCACATGCACAAAACCAACAGAATAATAGCCCATTATGAAATCCAGAAGGAAGATTTTAAAATAATAACCTTGCGGATCCACCGAAATGGTCGCTGATTGATTAACTGCAGCTAGTTTGAGAGCAGCACCGCTGACAACAATTTGACTTGTATCTGTAACTTTGCATGTAAAGGGTGACCCAGGTACAGACTCGCCATTGAATCGTACGGATAAAGTATGAGGCGCTGCTTCGTGAGGACGGAAGTTAACACGAAATTTGGCATTTCCTTCTGCTTGAACATAGTTTGGAACATTGCGACCTCCCACGGAGACAATAATTTCTAAATTTCCTGCTCCAGCTTGACTTGCATCGACTAATTAAAAAAAATCATTCCTTAGATTACTACACCGAAATGTGTCTTATTACATGACACAAACGCTTTCATTGTATTAAAATTCGTTCCAATAAGTTGACAACTTACTAGAAAAATAAACGGGCTTTCCCCGGACGCCTGGTGTAATGTCAGTAACTTTTACTTTGCTAGCATCATAAGCTTTCACTAGAAATGGACTTCCGGGAACAGGAACTCCACCTATGACTACTTCTACAGAGTGATCTCCTGCAAACCATAACAACAAAATTAGTTACTACTTCCATTTTAAAGATATCCATAACATTGGAGATAACCAACCATGCCCAAGTACTAAATCACTGAGTACATAAAAGTAAGCACGAATATTCCACAGCAGACTGATACTGTGATACTTATTCTTTACAGAACGGTTCTGAACAACCACGTATGTTTACATTTGAATAACCAAGAAAGTATACTCAGAAGGAAAGTAGGTATACCACCAATGTGGATCAAAGTTTACCGGTGAATTATTTTTTGCTGCCAGACCACACAACCAATTAAATACAATAACAAGGAAGATTGACCACCAAGCTTACCCACATCTACTGGCACGTATTCCACCAAGAATTTATTTTCTGAGGGAATTTGTATGGATGAATGGACGACCTTCTTGGTTGGCCCGTAAATCGTCACTTCTGGTTGCCCCAGTCGCCCTTCTGGTTCAATGACAAACGTGGCTCGCCGACCTATCGGAACTTTTTCTAATCCATCGCCAGTAATTGTCACTTTGGACGCATCCACCACTTCACACTTGAAAGGACTCCCTGGGAAACCAAAAATTGTAAGTTAGAGCAACAACAAACAAATTATCCTAAGGTACAATAAATATTCCAAGTACTACTTAGTTCGACACTAATTTGGGAAAGAAAGTAAGCAGGTGAACATAATCTGCAACTAGATCTAAGTCATGCTTGCATGCTTATATACAAATATGTTCTTAATAACTGACCTGGAATATCTTCCCCGTTAAACCGAAGCTCAATCATGTGTGGTTTGGCTTCTTTTGGGGTGAAAGAAATTGCATACGTGTGACTTCCTTGAGCTTGAGCTGAGGTCGGAACTTGACCACCATTAACAGTTACTTCTAAATTCCCTGGTCCAGCTTGACTTGTTTCCACTGTTTGGTTTGAGAAAAGAAAAAGAGATAAATATTTGTATCCCTGCTTTCGAGTAGATTGTAACCGAACATCCACATATAGGAAAAAATCCTTAAAAATCCTTACCAAGAAATGTGACCGGTTTGCCAACAATCCCTTTGTCAGTATCACGGACTTTTATTGCATTAACATCGTATACTTTGCAGGCGAAAGGAGACCCAGGAACGGGCGTCCCTTTCAGGGAAACAGTGATGCGGTGTTCCCCAGGGAGTCGGGGAGTGAATTCTACTCCGAATGTATTTTTAGATTTCTCCAGAACTTGTGCAGGAACCGGCGTTGCTCCTGGTCCTATTGTGATGGGTTAAAGAAAAGTCCAAATCTAATGTCTATTTAAGTCATTTCAGTCAACCGTGCGTAAAGCAGTCATATCGTTGGCAATGTGCAACGACTATACAGTCTTGTATAGCAACCCTATTTGAAAAGGTCAAAATTCTTTTTTAGTTCCTTCCTAATATATATGACATCTAAGTTCTTGATCGTCTATCAAAGGTACATACGGTAATTAGATCCACACGCAAGTACCTTTGAAGATGTGTATGGATGTCCATTAAGAGTAGGAATAACTATTGAATGTTGTTAAAATTAAATAAAAAAAATCTTTAGCGAACATTACATGTAGCACATAAAACTTTATTTGCCAAGTCACTTTTTTCAAAATTCAGGAATTAAAAGGAATTATAAGATAAATTATTGGATTTAAGACAAATAAAAAAAACCACCGACCAAGTCTTAGGCTGTTAATTTTGTATGAATGAACCATAAATAATAATTTGATGTCAGTGGGGTGGGCATCAACAATATTATGATGTTAATTGTGAACTCGTTTGTGAACATGTGTTCAATGTTTTTCAAAGAAAACGGGTTAGAAGAGAAAATATGAAGGGCTAAAAAATGCCAGATTAATGATACGTGTGAAGGAGAGAGGATTATTTTAGCTTGAGGAACGTTTTTAGTTGATTACGATAAAAGCGTTTTACGCACGGTTACAACGAAATTGTTTTGCATGTACTCAAAATATGAAGACTCGGTACACCCCTAATAATAGACAGTTACTCATCTTACACAATAAAAATTCACCCATTCAACATCTCATAAGCTGATCTGAATCTCAGACCGGATACGCTCATTAATGTAGAAACGTATGCACATAGTGCTTGTGTGAGGAAAAAATAAACAAGTACGAGCCTTTTGTAAGGATATCAAGTCAAGTTTCTACATTTGAGATAAAAATCAAATTATTTTATGCTCACACGTTTCACATTGAAACCATCCGTTTCCAATAATACCCACAAACAAAACTGCACATAAGCAAATGAAAAGTTCAATGCTGGCTCAAGTAAGCCCTTCCAGAAATCAATGGAAATAATTATTCCAAGAAGAAGGGAAAACTGTAGTCCCAATATATTAAACCATATGGTTCGTAGAATTGGCACAAAATAACTTCACACTACTTAGAAAAAGCTACTAACATCAACAAAATTGACAAAATCAAATGCAAAGAAAGTCACAGTTTAAGGACCTTAAAGTCTATAATGAAATAAAATGTCCCTGACTGTTATACTGTAGTACTACCTCCACCTAAGATTTACTAACTGACAACACCAACTAAAATATCTCATTGTCAGTGTTGATACTATATAATAATTTTACAGTGCAATAAAATCAGGTATCAATCCATGGTAAAGTAACAAAGAAAGCGCGATGCATTTTCTGGTCTAGTTGATACGGATTTTACAGACCGGAAAAAAACTTTTCATTCCATTGAAAACCCTATGAATTTAATAAGCCTTGCATGTTCCCCTAAAATTTATTAACCCGACGTAACTTTTCTTTTTTGATACTTAAAACTAATCTCTCACTACCTTAATTACACTCTCCAAAAATAAATTTAAGCTCAGCTTCCTCCTCTTATAAATGTCTACTCTCTGTTACAATCAAATACACTGCCAGCAATAAATGTATGGTATGAAAATTCAATATGGTAAAATCAAAAGATATATAAGCTAATTTATTACTACAACCTTTTCAGTGCGAATCTACAGTACGTATAAGCAACTTTAGTGTAATGTTAAGTAAGCAAATTCCTTCGAGCTACGAAGGTTTATATAGTCAGCACAATCCACACAACACTGTACACACTGAGAGAAACAATGAGTCCAACAAAGCCTTAAAAGAAATTTGGAAGCAGTGCTAATCAGACAGCAAGGTGAAAGGTTCCTGAGGGAGGAAAGTATTGAATTGTTCCATTGAAAAAATGTATGCCTCTACTATCGAAAATGTGTTTCAAAGAGTGGGTTAGTTGACTTCAATTAAAATATAAAGGTGTGACGGTGCTTGTACAGTTAGCAACTTGCGGTTTACAAAATACATGATTACATCATAGAAGGGATGTCTAAATTCAATATTAATTTAGAAAATAATAATTATTCATAATAACTTAAACAAGCAAAGTCTGACAGTAAGGTTCAAAGGCTAGTAACGCCTATCTCTGTACTGGAAAGTAGTAGAAGAGGAAGAATGACGTCCTGTGGAAAAAATAAAAACAAAATAATCAAGTACTAAAAGAAACAACAGCGGGCAGCATTACACAAGCAAACTTAAGAGGTAATATTCTTGAAACTACGAGCATACGATTTGTCACCTGGAGCCTGGGGTATTTGTAAGTGAAAATACTGTGATATTTTGCCACTTCAAAATTGTTTAAAATTCTATATTTTTCTCAAACAAATATTGCATTCAAAATGATCTTGAATTTGTACTACTTTCGTCAATTCTCACAAGGTTTCCGAGAATATCAGAATTCCATGCAACATCGTTAAGGATCAAGAATAACAAACTCATACGTATGTACATATGTAGGAGCACGGTATCCCTCGGAAGGTTGCTCTGAGAATATCTCACGTAAAGAAACGACTTTCTCACACTTGAAATGTTTACACGTTTACGGGGAAAAATACCAGTTTATGTGAAAAGGAGGAAAAGTAAACTTCTAAAAGACAACTACGTTGCGTATTTACAGAGAGGTGTATCACATAATCAGGTTTGGAGTCTACATAAGGATCACTGAGTGAGAAAAAACTATGGCAAATGAGCTTTCTGAAGCATCTTGATCCGGATATAGTGACAGATTGCAAGGGTATGTTTACAAGTGTAATTGGCAGATACAACATTAAAATAATCACAGCTAAGAAATTCTCAAGCGGTAATTACATACACTTACCCAAAGAAAATAATAGGAATAAATAAGAGTAGCTGCATTAATGCATAAAGTCATACTGAAGTAACAACATTAGTTGTTTGTTGTCATAAAACAATGTACAGAGACAATGCCTAATGATACGTAATATGTATATACTACACCTTCCATTCCACACAAGAACTTTTTGTAGCCTTCTACGAAAACATTCTATGGGAACTCCCCCACAGCATTAGTGCCGTGGCCATTGTGACCGATGACATATTCATTGTCATTAATCGCGTAACGATGGGATTCAGATAGAGCATTTGTTTACCATTAAAAAAAGGTGGAAAAGGACTAACCTTCAACGGCGACCTCCACGTCGTCTAGAGAACTATGGACATTGTTAAGTGTGAATTGAGCTGTTTTTCCAATAGGAGCTGCTGTTAAGCTAGGTCCTGTCACAACCACTTGACCCGGGTCAGCGGATATTGATGCAGCAAAAGGTGATCCCGGAACGGGCTCTTTATTAAACGTCACCGTCACAGTATGGTCAACGGGCTCAAGAGGAATAAAGCTCACTGCAAACCTAGCTCCCCCTTGAGGATGAACTTGTGTCGGGACATTCCTTCCCTTGGCTCCTATTGTTATTTCTAAATTGCCCTCTCCGGCCTGTGAAGCATCCACGGTGAACTGGATAGTTCGTCCAAGGGCTCCACGTGGCACGGGTGAAACATAAACACGTTTGGCATCGTAAGCTTTCGATGTAAATGGAGTTCCAGGGGCAGGTGACCCATTGTGATGAACAGTAATTGTGTGAGCTCCGACTTCCCTTGCTGAGAACTCAGCTGTGAACCCAGACCTCACAGACCCAGACACTTTCACAGGTAAATCCCCAGTTGGGCCTTTAACAGAGACGGCAAGTTCCGCCGAGCTTGATCCGTCCACAGCTATATGAAATCTAGATGTTTGGTGAACAGGGATTAGCTCAAGCCCTGATAGTGAGACAGCAACTTGTCTCGTATCCGCCACTTGACAGATTATAGGACAACCAGGAATTGTTTCACCATTGAATTTTATGTCTATTGCATGAGGTTTAGCCTGTTCTGGTGTGAACGACACCAAACAACATCCTCCACCTAATACACGCACTTGATTTGGAAGTTCACCGTCGTTAATAGATATCTCAAGTTGGCCTTCTCCTGCTTGGGAAGCATCCACTGCAAAAACAATTAAGTTCGTCAACTTACTGTAAGTAAACAAATCCTACAAGGTTGTGTCTACAAAGAACCCAGCCAGTTTCACATAACTCAGGACGGGCAACAACAAGCCTCATTAACTTTATTATAACAACTTTCTGTCATCAATAAAAATAGTCGGCGCCAGCAAATTCTTTCCCTTGTTATGTGAAACTACTACTTTTCACCTCAAGTCATTACTTATGGTACTTTTCATTATATATGACAGTTCTATGTTTCATTGTAAATCAAATTTATGAATCACACTTGAATGTTAAAAATTCTTTAAAAATTACCTTTGAATTGCGTCGTTTGGCCAACCACTCCGGGGGCAACGTCTAAAACTCGAATTAGAGAAGCATTATAGACTTTTGCTGCCACAGATAGCCTTCTCCCAGCAACCAGAACCTCAACTAAATGAGTTCCGACTTCGGAAGGCGTAAACTCTAAAACGAAATTTCCACTTGTCTCTTCTAAAAGTCTGTAGGACAATGGTTTTCGTGTAGGGCCTGTTTAAAAAAAAACAAATCGCCATATTGGATTACATGTGTATGTAACTTAAGCCAATTTGTTCTCCTAGGGTTTCTACTAACAATAATCTTCAGTTTGCTTACTCAGAACAGTGACATCGACGGCTTCCCGACTAAATCCAGGGGCACTAATTTCAATGCTGGCATTTTTCCCGAATCGAACATGTCGAACTGGATCTCCTTTTATCATCATGTACTCGGACGACTCATTGCTTCGTACTTCAGACGGCGGGTCCATCACGCCGTTAGCGTTTTCCATCACATTTACTCTCCACGGACTCCCTGGAAAGAAATAGAACACTTTATAGAAATTTACTCCCAGATAGAAATTCCTTGGGTCTGTCACCAAATCATAGACAAATCAAGATACCGTCATGTAATTAATTTTTCAAATACCTAGTGTCACTCTGGGCTCAAATGAAAAATATAGAGCATGGTCATTTTTAATTTCAGTACCGTTCACGGATATCCTACTTCAACCCACTGAACTCTAATGTGTTCATTATTCTATTGAAAGCATGGGCTTCAATCTTTTATCCTCCCCTACTATTGACTATATATAGAGGAAAACTTGACCAAAAGACCTCTTCACCTTCCTTTCACCCAACTCATTCAGATGTGCTCAGGTTAAGCTGCGAGTTTAATGACGTGCAGATCTTTGCCTTAGTCTAAACTCCTTGTGATGACTAACACAACAAAAGATATAGAATTTCAATTTCAACGTGTAAACCATAGATAGCCAAGAGGTGGAGGATTGTTCCTCAACGAAAAGCCTGTATGCACATAATGGCAAGGAAGCTGTGTATGCTCTTTCTGGCTTCAAGTTGAAAACCTGAAGTTGACTTTGCCCCGAGCATACAAATGATCAATATCAAACTGAAACCAATTGAATCCAATCTTAAGAGACCCTCATTCTCATGTATTCCTAAAGGTGCTACACATGTAATAAATTATTGTTGCAAGTCCCGTTCATGCTGACCAACCCAACCCAGGGAATATGAAACTTACCTCAGACTTTGGATATGCACATGTATCGTGACGGGGCCTCTCAAAATTGAAACAAATTTTCCTACTCGTTAAAGCTACAACACGCAAAAGAGTTGCCAACTGACAAAGAACCAACTACTCGAACAGTGGTAAATACCTCATCGTAGTACATAGTGTGACTATAAAAGGAAAACCGAAAGGAATGCCAAACATATTTTTTTACATGCCTTAAATGCAATAATTTCTGTAGGGGACACGTCTGAAACTGCTACGTTTCTTATTATCTATCCCTTGTATATTTTTTCCCAGCTCTATTTCAGCATACAGGGCACGCACTTGATGCTTTCAAGTGGTTGTAACTAAATAGCTTTACAACTGATGACATTTTGACAAACCAAAGTAGCAAATTCCATTGCATAGACCTCAGGTTACAAACCCTCCCAATCATACCTTGAATTGATGAACAGGTTGTTCCCGGTTAGTTTCTTGGCTGTACAAGACAAGTGCAGCAACTCACAGTCATATGAAGGAACATACATACATATGTACATGCATACAATGTGAGCATAGGATCTGATTGTAATGGTGATTAGATGTATCTGTATTTAATTCAAGAATTTCGTCGTCGTCCAACTCGCTACTCAGACCCTCGCAGAGTAAAGGAGTTGGAATGGGAAAAGTTTCCTTCAAAAAATTAAAGTTTCAGACTGGCTCTAAAGATTATGGTAATAATATGCGTTTATGGAGGTGCAAACACCACAACGTGTGTAATTAAATATGTATACGTCTGAGGAGTCCATCTCATATACATACATACTTGGGAAGGATATGGTCATAGAACCTACCAGAACTGCCGTCACGTTCAGGTTAAAAAAGTCCCTGCGAATGGAATGTATGCACAAAAGGAGAAAATACCACAGGCATAGGCTCAACAATACAACCAAATTACTATCGAACAAGTAATGCTATTCAAACGTTGAGCGGTGTACATACACTCATTTATTAACTTCACCTGAATATGAGAGGAAGAGTACAAGGGGGCAAGTTAACGGGACTCTTTCGCTATCTGTCTCTGCATTCATACGTTAGTTTGAGCCTTCTACAATCACAACTTTGACAATGGCATGTATGCACTTTGAAGAAGGAAAAACCCTTGGGCCTATATAAATGACTATTTAAATTTTTTTTTCTCAAACTTTATTTTCTCTATCAGCTCTCGCTCCGCAATTTCTTGCATGTACGGCTTATTTGACCACCATTTAAAATAACTATTCACAATTATAATACCATATCATCTGTCCGCGCATTCACCTACGGATAATGACTATCTTTGCAAACAATATTTACACCTGACATTCCTCATAGCCATAGCTAGAGGTGGATTTCCTATCACTTCATCTCATTCCAAGCTATTAAACTTATCCTCAAGCTAATTGTCAGATAAGTTTCTACAGATCGAGTGTGTGCCTTGTGCAATGTATATAAATACCACATTCACAGGAACCGCAATTTGCATTGTCAAACGACCAGAGTGATGGGTCCTACCAAGTATCTATCTCTCCGTTGGTTGAACCGGCTCAGATTTATTTTGAGCCTTAACCTATTTCCCAGAGGAAAATTCTTTCGTAAATAACTTTTATGGATTTAGTACCATTCCCTTACTACTGCTAGTAATACTGTCCCGATCGAGACAATACCGTTGTTGCTTCAGTAGCAATATTTAATATTATTGTAATATTTAAGCAAACTTCCACCACAACTATCTACAGATGAGATACATTCGACTTGAGAGGTGTCTCTTTTCTCATCTTCAAAATTTACTCATTTCATTTATGAAAGTAATGAAACTCACGACGTAAAACAAACTCCTGGTGGCAATTCATGTGTAAATGCCGCTCAAGTAGGATTACCGCTTGTGGTTTCCCAAAGATCTACAACACAGACATACTCCTGATTTACTACTGACAATGGGGAAGTAAAGGAATGCATACACAAGTAATAATTTGCATTCCTACGAGAAAGTATCGATAATGAATCAGAAGCATCGAAGAAATAATAATTGTGTCTAGGAAGGTTGCTACGTAGAAACAGTACTTGCAAATTACTGTTATCTGTATTCGTAAGTAATAGTAGTTGGCTGTTGAAGCACTGACTACTACTAGTTCGACTGCACCCATACTCCCGATAACTTCCACAACATACCTTTCATTCCCATAGAAGTAAACGGCTCATGAACGTCAGAGGTCTCGTCGGAGCCAAGGCATTAATAATACTGAGTTTAAAGATTTGATTTACTTTTCATTGTTAGAAAGTCGATCAATTGTAAAAAGTTAACTACTAGGTGTACAGAGTATTCAGATGTAGGAAATAGTTTACGAAGGACCGTCCGTGTATCGGCAAGGCAACTACTAGTATATAGTTTGGAAGATGTATGAGATGCGAAACGACTCGAGGAGATTAAGAACACTTTTTCTTCTTGAACGTGTACTTACAGAGCCGAACCTTAGTCTCACTTTACATTGTATATGAACTTGGAAACAAAAGTGATGATCAAACAAGAAACAATGAGGCTAGAATGTGGAGTGAAATCCAGCAGGTGTTTCATATCGTGATCCATCCCCACATATAGGATGTCTGCCATAGGCAAATAAAAGTATTCTTGATTTTCTCTCTCTACCTATGACATTTGTGCATTCCTTCAATAACTGTTTACCTTCATCATCTCTCAGACATACTACACATTGTTAGAAGTCACTCCAACTCCTACCGCATCTAATAATTCTAGTTTTTAAAGACGTACACGTACGCAAGTGCGTGCATAAATACCAAAACCTACAAGCTTTCAACTTCGTTAAATATTTCCCTTTACAATCATCATAATGAACCCACGTAGTAAATCCTGAGTCTTTTTATAAACTCGCTTTATATATCTATATCTACTTGATTAACAAACTATATATCTCTGTGAGATGTATGTGGACTGGGACAGGTATACAGGCTGAATCACATCCCAATATTAGCATTGAGTATATAATTTGAAGAGATGAAAGGGTTAGGAGGTTATAGGCAGACCTCATTTTTACGATGCGAAGAAGTGGGTTGCCATCTCTCAGCTTCCTAATGTTCAGACAGAGCTAATCACTACTTGAATGGTTTGCATGAAATAATTGTTAACTAATCAAAGTCTATGTTTAAGGACGGTGGGACTACAATCGTGAGGGAACTATTAAGATTCCATACATTATTTACTACTGTTATCCAGTTTATCGACGGAGATCTCTTTTGATTTCACTCCCCATCAATCTTACCGCCCATGAAAGCAAATTTCGAATCACCTTCACACAATAAACAGGTAATAAGGAATTTAATTCGATGGTTTCAGAAAAAAGAAATTGGAGCACTTTTGATGATGGTGACTAATGACCACTTCTCCTTTGTATGCCCACAAATTGCAAAACTTGGACTAACATCATTTGGAGCAAGAATCCTTTTCAGTGTGAATTAAATATAAATAAGGGTTTGCGACGGGATTCTGTGGCGATACAATTTTATGCCAAAGTAATAACTATTGAAATTAATGGGGCATTAAATTGACACTAATTACAGGATTTGTAGAATGCTGAAAATTGAAGTGTAACGGGAAAAACTTCTCACATTCCTTTGCATATTATACCTGTCGGGAAATCAAAGACTGACATAAAGATTTTGGGGAAAACATTTCAAATCATTCAAACAAGTTTGTGTGTTTTCGTACTCAAACTGCGGTTCACACAAACAAGTTTCAGTACAGTTCAAATGATATTCCGAAAGCTAAACAGAAATTAACATTATTTGAGCTGCATAACCACAGACTCATCTGTCAAGTGTTATCGTTGCTGACAATCATATATGCTATTGCGCTACCCGTCCTACACTTGCTATACAGTAGTAAGTTCCGAAAATAGTCCGTACTACAAAACCACTTAGTAAAAAAAATGAGATAACTTTTCCTTACAAGTAATGTGGTGGCGTCAAGACTTTAAGTGAAAAGGGTAGCCACCAAGTATTTTAAGTGAATCCACAGACTCTAAACTGCATGCACGAGGAACTCTTTTGTTGACATCAATTTGGTTTCGATTTTTAAACACAAAGGAAATGAGTTATAAAAAGGAGGTAAGCACAAAACCATCCTGTTTAAATCGCAGCAATGTAAACAAATCTAAAAGGGTCTATTTTTTGTTGATTCTGAAACCTTCCTCAAGTACTTCTTTTAAATATCCACTCGAGGTTTCATTTTCCGATCTCTGCAACCTGATAGTATAGTATAATTGGTGATGAGCTAGATTACATTCTGTTAAGACTCATCGTGGAATATCATCAAGTTTGAAGGAATTTTTTGTATAAAATAAGCGTGAGGTTCATCCTTAAATCTGTCTTAATTTCTATCTAGCCTTCAGCAATAGCTCAAAAGATACGGCAGTGAAAAAATTTAATAAATTATGAGGATAGTGTTCCAGCTCTCATTCATTCATATGCATATATCTACTCCTTGTAGAACAAGAACAAAATATGACGTTCCTTGTGCTGTTGCATGTCTCGACCGTCAAGATTTAAATGTAAATATATTATAGTGTATACATTGTAACAGCCATCTAGAAATGACTTCATGGGGATAGTTATCTACACTTTGAACAATGCTTTGGAAATGGAGTACACTAATTCAGAAAAACTCGACAATTCAAGGATTTTTTCTGCGATGTAGGATTTTTTCTCTTGGGCTACATAATCACTACCATTGTTCTGTACAGATTGTTTTAACAAATACCAAATCACAGGGAATGATACAGTTCTAGAAAGATAAGTGGTAACAAAATCTACAGAGATACTATGTTGATGGGAAAATATAAAAAAATACAATTGAAATGTCAGAGCCCTAGAAATGTATAGCCGGTAATGACAACCAGTAAAAATGTTGAAATGGCATTAAAAAAAAATCATTTTCGATTGTTTTTACTTCACTGGTGCATCAATGCATGTAAGCAGGGATTATGGGATAGGAAGTACTGTAAGAGTTTGACGATTCAAGATTCATTACCTGTAAAGCTATTTGTAAGTCACTCAGCAGAAATTCTCTGAGTGAATGCGTGCAAACATAATTGCAAGGAAATGTTAAGCGCGTCCTCATCATGCGTTTATCATTTATGTAAATGACAAAATTCCAAGACGTGAATGGACATAGAGCCTACTCTTCTGATTTTCGAAGATGGTTTCCTCTGTACATCTGCGTCTCATTTCACTCAGTTTCCTATCTTCCCTATTGTGACAGAACACTGACATGGATAATTTACAAAGCAGTTCAACTGTATCCAATAGTAAAACCCCTTGCTTGGAAAGCCTCCATTAAAATTGCTCAGCCTGCCTGTCTCATACAATGACGTGTTGAAGGGCGCCGGCACAGATTATAAAACTCTGTTGATCTCAAATCAGGGGAAGTACAAATCAAAACACTTAGACTTCCTTCGCCTTTTAACTCCTTAATGACGGGTGGAAAAAATGATGAAGGTCTTTGGATTTCTTAGACTTACACGCTTTTGTAAGTAACACAACTCCGAGACATCTAACTCCAGTCAATGACATATATATATGACACTGCAGTGCACTCCAATGGCATGCCTACTCAATGAAGCAAAACAAAAGAATGTTACAGTGCTTCAGAGCATAGCCAGGCATTTCTGATAGATTTTTCGATGGAGAACAGAAGGAGGATCTCAACGTTTTTTGTCAGGCTTGTCATATTGTGATTGCCTGCTTGAGGAAAACCTTCCTTCGACGTGCGTACCAAATTATGCAGGGGTCCCAACATACATATGGATGTACTTCCATATAGAAATCTGCCAATACCAGGATGCTGAGTAATTATACGCGAGAAAATGAAAGCTTTTGGAAAAGCTCAGGACTGCTTTCTTGTATTAAGTTGCCAATAATTGATTATTTTTCTAAAAGAAAGGATCTACAGACTCATGTAATCCCTTCATGCGTATAGAGGAAAATCTGTATTGTTGGCTCCGGCTTGATAAGTACGCTGTCAGTCACAGATACCATTTCCATGTACCAAGAACGACTGGCTCCTATGGACTTGTAAGTGTGAAATCGAAAACATAATTGACTCAGCCAACTGAACTAATTAATGTAACAAATAGGAAAAATGTGTTCAAAATATCAAACCCTATAGTATAGGTGCAGCTAGCTACCTTTTACAATATACCCTTGATAGGTTCTAATGTAATGCAAAACATCCGCTCAATCTCTGCTTCCTTTACATGTAAACATTTCGTAAGCTACTTCTCGGTCTCACTCTACCTGAACAATAATTAACAATTACCATTATATTACTCTATGAATAGCAATTGCACACACACGCACATTTCCCAACCTACATATTGATTGAACTCATACCGTCGACTGACTGAGCTAGAACAATTACCAAAATTTCATGAGCTACAGTAGTTGGAGCGGGCTATCAGGGAAAAATTTACCAACATAATTAAAATAACTCACGTCAGGTAATATCACTTGTAGATATATTCCTTCAAGAAAATTCGGGGAAGTAAACTTATTTTATAAACAAATTCTATAAAATTCCCAAGAATGGTCACTTTAGCGTAGTTGTAATAAACCATTCATTCAAGTTTGAGTCCCTTGAGTCACTCCAAATATCACATGAAAAATACACTCACTTTGAAATTGCTTAAAGGAAATGTTCACTTTTGAAACTCCTCATTTCCTGAAATGATTGAGGAGGTTTCAAAGAAATTACCACAACACTTCTTGTACCATTCAAATGAATGGTTAAAGTGAGACAAGAAACTATGAACTTGCACACGGGGCCCAGGCACCTTCTCAACTAAGGAATGTTATGGGCAACACCAGCAAAACTAGATGTGCTGAATACACTCAGTAAAAAAACTAATGCTCCAATGTGAGCGAGAGTATCAATGAGGGTCAATCTCATCTCAGACTAGGTTTTTCAAGTTCAAAAACCTATCTCGGCTTAAATTTTTTAAAAATAATTCCAAAAAGCAGCCTCGTACTGACATACAGTATAGGGAGTATTTTATATTCTTAGACCCAACTCACAGAAAAATGATACAAGATTAAATAAATTTAAAGTATATGGAAATACGTATATGACTGTGTTTGAATTTTAAATTGCAAATTGTACCGTGTAACTTAATATCCTGAAATATATTTCAATCCTGAAGAAAAGTCTGGATAGGAGGCTCAGAAAACATTGCACTTACGCCGGTGGATGAATAATTTTTGATACTGATGTACTCTGAATCCCACAGTAATTTTAACTTTAAAATCCCAGAGGCAAGGCAAGGGGTGACTATACGGGTTTGTACGAAGAAACGAGTTGTAGAAGGAATTTGAAACTTTCAATGTATCAAGAACCACCTGCCAAACGCAACTGAACAGAAACTCTTAAGGTGAGTTCCAATTCACCTCAGGGCTGAACACCTTCTAAGAATCCTCACAGATTGAGTACATATCTCAACAACACTCACCTCAGCATACTCAGCTGCTAGCTTCAACAATACTCTGGTTGTGCCGTTCTTTTTAATCAAGTCTAGTCAATATGGCTTTAAAAACCTGTGTACCAACTGAGCTATATACACTACTTATGACCGTCCACGGCGGCATTAATCTGAGAGGAATTCCTTCAGAAAAAGGGTAACTTTGAGGCACTTTCCTTCAATAGCTAAATATGATGAATATAAATCTACTTAACTCACACTCAGTGGTTATTTACGACAAAACTTTCTTGCCTAAATGACCGAGATTTTGACTCTGCTAAGAAAACAAACATGGAGCGACAATAGTATTTCAATGGTGTTTGTAGTTTTTATTGTGTTCAATAGCAACAAGTGTTTACAATTAGGCTAATACCTAATTAAAACCATGTACGTATTTTTAATGTTCCTTCATAATCTCCTCCTGCCATGAATCTTTTTTTAGCACCAGTTTTGAAGGAAACAGATTTTAAGAGAGCTCAACAGGTAAGTAACAGTAAGTGCATGTATGCAACGGAAAGAGAGTGCATATATGAATCGAATCTTAAAATAATACACACCTGCGTGCCTGTCTACCTCGAAGCACCCCATTCGTCTTATGGTCAACATCCGCATTTTTTTTTGATGAATTGTCCTAAAGCTCCTTATACCAGGATAGACATTGAATAGTCGGAGTAAGACTCTTTAGTAGGCTGAAACACCCCACACACATACATACATACATATATGCACATAGAAGGACCACCTCCTGCTGCACTTGTTGCATTAAATGTCATGCAATGGTTCTTAATATGAATCAAGACGACGTGACGGTGTGGAATGAAATCTTTACTAACAGGGAGAGACGGAGCATAATTTTAGAGTTTAACGAGGATGGGAAGTCAGGGCAATGAAAAATACATTCTAGCAAGACAAAGTGTGTGTCGAATGCCGTCAAGTCTTCACTCAAATCCATCTACAATACATAAGTATCACCTGTGACTAAAACCTACTCCATGGGGTTGGAGTAATTCTGAGTACGCAATTCATGTGTGAAGCATAAAAACAAAAGGTTGGAGCGTC
The DNA here is from genome assembly GCA_947179485.1 of Allacma fusca. Classification (NCBI taxonomy): domain Eukaryota; kingdom Metazoa; phylum Arthropoda; class Collembola; order Symphypleona; family Sminthuridae; genus Allacma; species Allacma fusca. The sequence goes on along the minus strand of OX359250.1, from coordinate 21,537,866 downwards.
TTTCTGTAAGGCCTCTGCATAATAAAGGCGGAAAGTGCTCAGATCTCGTCGACAACGCGTCCTGGTAGCACATTGTGGGGCTGGGCACAGCTTAATACCGTACAAAATTATTTTTATCTCAGGGGCAAGTCCAAGTACAGCCCGGAGATTGGGGCTGAAACAAATATCTCCCATCGTGTTTACCTTTAGCATGACATTTGGTTCACACTTCACACACACACACACACAAAATAAGGGGAAAACTCAAAAACTATTAATGACATTTCAGGCTTCGGTTCCTTGTAATAATAGCTTCTTTCAATAATACAATGGCTGGTAATAATTATTCAATATCACGTTGTTACACTTTTAGCATGAATTAAATACGCATACTAATCAAGAACCCGTTTACTCTTTACAAAATTATCTCTCTGCGTGCATGGCTGACCAGATTCCAGAGTAGGACTTTCCGGTAATATTTTTAGTATACGACACTATCTATATATGTACATTTTATATACTCCGTTTCACACTCACATTTCAGGTAGACAATGGTATATTCATAGAAGTAGCTCAGCCCTTTCAGTTATAGTTGATACTATTCAGTGCAGTTTATTATTCCGTTATGTAATTCTCTTATATACGCGTCCGTCTCGATACATATATGTCCTACTGACAATTTTGTGCTTATCTATTCTCAGTTTATTATCTTCAGAATTCTTCAGAATTTAACCGCACCGAAGAAATGTCACCTGTCTCCATGTGAGGAGGCTGAAATATGTACAGACCTATAATTACATGAACTTGACCAGGGGATGAAAACCAGAAGCCTCATTTCCCTTCTTAACACAATGCATCTAAAATTATCTCAGTTTTGTAATACAATGAAAAACAATCCTACTCAAATAGTAGTTTAGGCCAAGGCAAGGATAGAATTAGCTCCATCTTAAAAGAGAAAAAATGCTACCTTAAACATTAATTCAGTAGCACTGGGCTTAAAAATAACATCTTTTATTTAAATTTATGCCCAAGAAGATAGCTCTCTCTAATAATTGTTAATCCTTGAGTAGGATCGTTGTTGTTGAGGAAGTAAAGAAAACTCTTTTTTTTTCAAGAAAGTGTCATCGCGTGAAGTATGCCTCCTTAACTTTTATATGCTACTGAGCAAGAAAGGCGCCAAGAAAGGCATAATATAGAGTTGGGACCGTTGCGTTCTGAGCTGACTCTAACTTATGAAGAAGCATTCAGCCTGTCGTGATAATTTCTTTGAAATGTTCAGTAGTCCCCGAAGGACCAGATGCTTGTAAAAGCGTACTGAGGAAAACATGCTCCTGTATATATAAACTAAGTGCAGGTTTGTTTCATTTAACCACAGCATAACTGACGCTCCTGACGACAATCATAAAACTAATGATAATGTTATATTGTACAGTGTATAGCATCTTGAATTAGATTGGCATCGCCGTAGTTCACAGTTGAAAATTATCAACGCCAACTGCAGCAATTACCGAATCTGACTTATTAATTTATATTTATTTCCTTTAATGTGCATGTGCAACGATGAGCATTTTTCCTAACTGAAGCGGAAGGGTATGGCAAAAGGAGGAATTTTAAGGCTAAGCCTCTGTAACTTCAAGAGGTTCTTTAGCATTTTTCTTCCAATTTTAATTCAAAGGGGTATCGCGAGATGTTCAGATGGTACGCATGGTGCACACATTAATGAGATTTAAATTTTACCTTCCATTTTTCCAAAAAAAAAGAAAGCTCAATCAAGATACACTGAACTCGGGATGGATCAAATGATAAACATGTTACGTTCTGAGATGACCCTGATTTTCAACTTGTTCTTATCCTAAGACTTTCATACAAAAATAATTTTTGCGTTTGAGTCATCCCCGTTAAAAACAACTTAATAAACATAAGCTACACAACGATTCTTGGGACTTTCAGAGTTTAATTTACCTTGTAATCTCAGATGTATAAATAAAATCCGTGTTTTTGGCAACAAAAACTGTTTAAAAGTCAATCAAATTATCCCTGCTGAGAATTGATGCAGGTAATATCCAAGGGTATTAGCAGCTGTAAAACTACTAAACAAAACCTGATTTGCAGAAATATTGTGAGGTGACACTGAGCAACAACCCATCCTTATCGTACATTGTATCATACAGTTTCATGAATATCTGATGGTTGTAACACGTCAGTCTACTACGTACATATTTCTAACTGCAGTGTGTAACTTAAATAAATGAAACTGCAGGTACTGCAGAGTACACCAATAAAAAACGTGTAATTTTAGCTTATGACGGGACATACCTGGAACGGTTATGCTGTTAAAACTCATATCCACTGTATGAACTCCGATATCATGAGGTAGAAACACAGCACGGAAGCGATGGTCGCCTAGTGCTTTCACTTGACTGGTAACTCTTCCTACAAAGATACATTGTATTGAGACCATCATAAAAAGTAGGTAAAATTATGCAATAAACCTTCGTTAAAACTGACATGCACGATAAATATAATAAATTGTCTAATAAATAATTTCCTTTATTACCTCCATCAACCAGAATCGCAAGATGGCCTACTCCTGCACCCCTCCCATCAACTGTAATAAAACATTGCAGTCATACATTACATCAATGTACGAAATTTTGAACAGTTATGTCATACTAACAATAATAAGTGACATTCTGAAGGAATTTTTGTACTCTTTTCGTACTTTCTATTTCTACGGGGCGCCCCACGACCCCATTTGGCACACGGGTAACTCTGATGGCTCTTGGGTTGAATACAGCAGCTCTAAACGGCGACCCCTCTATTGGTGTATCTCCCACAGACACGTTCACCAAATACTCTCCAACCTCACTGGGCACATATTTGGCACTGATGGAAGACCCACTGTCAATGATACGAACTGGAACACGACCATTCGGACCTGTAACGCCATTTCAGAGAATCCCACTTAGAGTAATTACTCATAAATTTTCAGAAACCATAACATCTAGGAATTAATTTTTCCGGATAAAAATAATTCCTCAAACATGAGTACTATTCAGGAAGTCGTAAACCAACCTAGAATCTCTACGTTAATATTATCAAGGGCTGTTTGGCCGAATTCGGAGGTCACTGACACGGTGGCAGTGGAATTAACAAGAACAATTCCTAATCCATCCCCATCAACGACAAGATCCCCAAAATTGTGCGGACTCCCTCTGATCCCATTCCCATTAATGTTTTTTGTAGCGGATGATGAAGTAACTCGTCTGTCCTCCAACCTATGGTTTACTGTTGTGTTGAAGGTGTTGGAGCTGTTAAAATTACTGGCCGAAGTTTTACTCAGATTTTGAAGAAGGGAAGAAGAAGTTTTGGCACTGGAAGTATTATTATTGACGTACGAGTCAGATAACAAATTTTTGCTACGACTATTCGATGTAGACTTTAATGCTGAGGCAGAACTTATATTTTCTGTTGAACTGGTCATTGTATTATTTTGATGACTTCCGTATTTTATTCGAGAATGAACAGCATCGATGCTGTCCTGCACTTCGTTTAAATCTAATGACGAAAACTTGGTTTTTCTGTTTGAACTGGAATCAAATGAAGAACTGTTTTTGACATGAGAAAACTGTGAGCTTTGAGTATCTCCCATGGTGTTGTCCCTATCAAAGCTCCTGGTTTTCCCGTGGGTAGGTGAACTCCCTTCCTGTCGCCGACGTGACCTACTGGAACCTACACGTAGGCTGAAAGGTGATCCTACAAAATTGAAGAATTAAAAACAAGGACATTTGTATCATCAAATGAAGTAGAGTTAGTATGAGTCAAGGTATATATGTAAACTTTGAAGATTTTACTACCTCTTATTTCAGAGCCATTAAAGTAAATGTGTACTCGGTGCTTTCCTCCGTGAAGAACCGGCAATAGAATTCTTTTGACCCCATCAGCAATATATTCCGTGTTGTATGGAATGGACCTGAGCACAAGTGTCAATTAAAAATCCGCACACACAATAGTTTATTTTACCGTAAGGGCTACATACCCGTTATATAAGTAACCAAATAAAAATACCACATTTGCAGACACTTACTTCTACATAAGTAAAGTATTGGAATGTAAACATGTCAATAAGCATTAGTACCAATTGTTAGCACAATTTTATCACTCTCCGTACGTGGGACCAAGAAAAATAATTTGACAAGAATAGATACTTCTAGAGATTTTAAGCCTTCGAATGCCTTGATATTTTAAGAGCATCCATAAATAAATTCATGCATTCTGAAATTGTTTTTGTAAATAAGTAAACAACAGTGACTGAGGCGCATAAAATTATTCGAGTGAACAGACATTCCACTTGTGTAATCAAAGCACATCCTGCCACTACGAGTGTAATTGTCATTAAAATCATCTTAAAAACTTCACACCAACAGAATTCGCTAAGCCAAGAGTCAGAAGTGTGCCTTGTGACATAGGGCACGAATTGAACAACAACAATATTCTTGAATTTTTATCACGTCTCTTCAGGAATACTAACCTTCCTTCATGAGTAACGTCAATGTCGATTTCTCCCAGACCACCGGTTCCTCTCGAGTCACAAATAAATGCGAATGGTAAACCAGGGAGCGCACCCTCCAGAGTATCCAACTGTGAGAGAACGAGAGTAGTAAAAAAAAATTAGTATTGCTACAAGTTGACTGAGTCGTTCATTTATAAAAAAAACGTTATAAAAATTTTGCAACAATTTACCTTGACACCATTTGGATCAAATGCGAAGCACGGAAATGGTGATCCTTGAATGTCTTTTCCTTTGTACAACACATTAACTTTCCACTCTCCAGGCTCATCAGGTTTGAAGGTTGCAGCAAATCCACCGGGAACTTTATTAACGGCACAGGGTCTACTATTGCCTGTGGGAGAAATGGCGACTACTTCCATGAACTCTTGTTTTGCTCCGGCGGGACTAGAATCTTGGGGATTGACCAAAACTTCCACAACAGAACCGACAGCACAGGGCTCCAATCCAGTGTAGTTGATCCGACTGACTGCTGGTAAAATTCGACATTTCAGTGGTGACCCGACAACTGGCTCTCCCTGATATTTCACAACCACTTCATGTATCCCAATTTCAGTGGCTGTGAATGTGCCTTTGGTTATAAAAGGGGTTTGGGAATTGAGACGACAGTCCACTTTGCCAGAAGGTCCTTTAACTTCGATGGTAATTTCTCGCGTATCCGTTTCATCGTCTTGACAGTCCACAGTAAATGTTATCTATAAATTAGAGAATTAGCATGCATTAAAATATATATATAATAATAACGGGGTGTCCTTTCCACTTATGCTGAGCAGACATAAATACATGCATAGGAACACATAGTACATACTTCATAATTCCTGCTCGCGAGTAAGTTATGTCAAAAAAGGTGTGGAGGCTGAAGACTCACCGGAACACCTTTACGGAAGGTATTAGTTTCCCAGGTTACAGCCACTCTTTGACCTGGAGGAGGTTTCTGAGGGAGCCATTGATACGCGGCTGTGTAGGCCATCACGCCCAAATGGTCCACCGCAGGATCAGCCATATCTTTGGGTCTAAGGAGTGAAGTCACGCCTAGCTTTTCACCGCCTTTCATTCCTGTGTAAAATAGTAAAAGATAGTGTCTAATTGCCCCTTTCCTCATATAACACCCAGAAGAATACCGGTCTTACCGCCTGATCTTACCCAACCCTTCAATATATTTTTGTAATGACTCATACTACATACATAACTCATCTTCATCATACGCCACCAGTACGAAAATGAGGAGAATTCCGGGAATATGAGTGTCATTATCATTTTCATTTGTTCAGCACGCTTATGGAAATATTCGAGACAATAGTTATGAGTGAGTCAAAATGTACACACCTACTGACAAGTTCGATTCCCATTGTTCAGGGTCAGTGGACAAATTGTCAATCCCAGGTGTTGGACCTCCGTAGGATCTCACCAATTCACAGAGGAGTCGGCCATCATTCCAATCCGACTAAAAAGAAAGTATTACAAAATATTAAATCAATGCATATGACATGTCTCTAAAAAAAACCCAGTACTTTTGATAGCTCAACTTCTACTTCTTAGGATGAAACGATTTCAACAAAATGGAGATGGATGTGTAGATGTGTAAGTAATAGGAAGCATGCACATTGGCTGTAATGCACAGTATAGGCCGAGAGTGAAACCTAGCTTACTGTTTGTAATGGTATGCACTCATGTATATTTATTACTGTGAGGCCCCTATGGCCCAAGGAAAAATAATTTTCAATTTGGGTGTATCTCAATCTCAATGCCAATTCTCTCATGAACATTTTTTCATGGGATGTATTAAGACACTTGAGAATAAACTAGTGCATACCTACGTGCATTTATTTTACTAGTGAATGTAACCATTTTAATTTCTAATTTCAGCACTTGGCCTCTTTGTAGTAAGTAATAATTGAGCTTTAATTGGCCCGGTTCTAAAGGCTCACGGATGTTCTTCATCTGAAGTGTCCATAAAAGTCACTAATTGTAAGACGAACGATTATAGAATATTCCATAATTATTATCGCTTCATCATTCCTTCTCATTGAAGGAAAAATTGAAACGTATTTTTCAAGACAAATACAAGGAATGCTCTATACGTACTAATGAAATATTACGCAACGATTGTTTCAATCTTGTGACCAAACTATAAGTAAGTGGGCGAAGATAAACTCCTGAAAAAAAGTTCTCAAATTCCCTGCATCGGCTACCTGTCCTTGTGGGACTGAACCAACTCATAAATCAGTCATTTCTTACTGCACCTACGAATAAACTGATGATTGATAGCCATAATAAACAGAGTTTCCTTTCTCACCAATATTCCTTCAGCTAGAAAAGAGAAACAATGTGTAATGATCATTTCAGGAATAGATGCACCTCATTTCCTTCCCATGGCTTTCCTAGAAGAATGTCCTTATAAGTGCAGGAAAGATCCCAAATGAGCAAGGGCTTAAAATAAAAAATCATTATAATTGTTTTGAAAGGTAATTATCAATCATGCTTTGTATGTTCATTGGACACATTCTCTCGACTCAATGTTTAGGACTTTTCATTAATAAATTTTTTGCTTGGGTAAATCTTTGCTTTCTCAAGTGTATCGATTGACTTCTAAAAGGCTCTTGTTCTAGATGCATACCAGTTATATGTCCGTTTAGAGAAACTTATGTAAATGTGGATGTCATTCGACGAAATTAATAAGCGACCAAGTATGGAATATTTAAATGTTGTATATTTGATTTGACACAAGTAATAAATAGTTTGTAGCATAAAAAGGTAATTTGTATAATGGGGGGGTTGTCACACTACAGCTGAAAATACTTGCATAAATATGTACTCAAATCATTTCCCAGCAGGGGATAAGGGGCTCACCGTGAAATTAGATATGTGACGGTCGGCAAGTTGATTACGGACCCAATTCAATGTTGCCCGGTATCCCGGTCCATTCTCACGCATGAAGTATGAAATATATGTCATCCCTGATAATTCATCTAAATGTGGTGATGCTAAGTATTCAGGTTCAAGAACAACCGGTACTCCTAATTCTTTCCTTGCTAACTCCATCGCGACTCTGCAGTTCCTTTCCCCATCGTGTGGATCCAGATCTCGCCAATTTGGACAGAGGCCCGGCCGGCAGTAGTCGATTAAGGCTGATAAATTTTTTCCGGTATTCCAGTCGGAAGTGAAATTATTAATTTGGCACTCGGGAAGAACAGACCTTAACCAGGCTAGCATTAGTTTCTTGGGTGGGAACTTGGATCTACCAATTTGATATCTTACGATGAGGGACCATATGAGGCCTAGGATTAACTTAAGGTTTCCATTAACAATATCCTCGCTTCCTGTGGAGTCATAAAACATGATATGAATCATGGCATTACATAATACAACAATAGTCACCAGAAAACCAGTTTCATGCAGAGTCTCAGTTCGTTTCAGCTATATATTTCACAGACAAAAAATAGTATTCTTGAGAGAGAGAGAAAGAGAGAGAGAGAGAGAGAGGTGCGAGAGGGAAAAAAACAGGCTGACTCCAACATTGCGGGCAGCTTTTAAGGCCAACTTGGAACTTAGTGAGTCAACGTGGTTTATAGCTCTGCACAATTTTCTCAGAAACGTGTGTAGTGTTCATAAATACCGACAAGAAGAAGTCGGGATATTGAAAAGGGCATTAAGGAATTAAATGTGTAACAAAAAAAATGCTCTTCACAATATTTAAGCCTCTGCTCTTTTTACTCTGGCAGGGATTGCTCTGACAATGTACACCCACAACATTCTTGTAGTGTAGAAAATAATGTTGGGGATAATCTAGCTAATAATTTTTGTGAATATTTTCTGGTGTCCTTGTAACCTGACATGATGTACACAATGTTCTCTTGAGGGATGTGTTCTGATGTGCTGTGCCATGGCACAGACGCCGAATTGAGTAATGGTGGTGTAAATTGCATTATAGCTTCACTTATAAAGAGAGAAAAAAGGATCCACCCTGTCATGCCGTAAAAGGGATGAGCTAGAATGAGATTGCCATTACAATTACACGGTAAGTATTTTATGATTGAGAGCAGCTTGCTATGGCTGGCATCAGCGGCTACCCACATTTTATTTCCTTTTTATAATGGTGTCAGTGTCACTTTTGTTTTCGTTGCAATACTCTATGGTGGCTCCTAAATCCCACATCATCACCTTCGTTTTTTCTTGCTCCAAAAATTATCCAACTATCGAATTGCAACTTCGAGTGGCAAAACTTCTTTACTCTATTCCCTCTAACGGCTTCAATGCATTTTTGTTTACTATTAGAACGGTCCCTAATGAGAGGAAAAAAGACAAGCAAACGGAAATAGCAAATTTGTACACCGCCTAACTTCGTCAGAGTGACTACTTTCGTCCGTTTCACCCAAGATATACCTCTATAAGAGACGTATGGGGGGAGCTGATAAGGAGTATTAACTAATCTCACAATTAACAGCAAAAAGCACTCATAAAGTCAAGGACTTGACTAAATAATAAACAATTTCCTAATTCAGGAAGAACGTTTTGGTATGTACAAGATAAAAGGTTTGCCTTTGACTTTTAAGCCAACAGTGAAGCTTCTACCGCTGGTCGTACCCATAAATGGGGAATTTTTCCTGTAATTACTCACAAATATTATAATCACGCCATCAAAATGCAAATAAAACTTGAAGTTGCTAGTTTAGCATGTATGGCAAGAAGTGTGCGAGAAAAGGCTTTCCTTCGGTGCGTTCGAACACTTTAAACTTAGAAAAAAAAAAACATTTTTGATAAAAATCAACCCAACCATTATTTTTATTACACCGTCTATGAATCATCTCCAAACTCTCAAGCCACGTGAGAGTGTAACAATTAGTTCTTAAAAGTTCCTCCATGCAATTATTCCGGTAAGAGCATTTAAAATGCTTATATTTTGTTGTGCCTAAGCTCTTAATGCTCCTCACTATTTTCCCATCCTCTTTGGCACATGTAGTAAATTAATGTTGCAGATACAGAACTAAAGGAGAGGCAAAGGCCACATAGGACGATAAGGTAACATCACTGAGCCGAGTCTTCAATATAGTCGACTGTCGAACATTACTTATCAAGCCATCTCCCCTATGGCTCCACGACAGTGTACATACATACATATGCTCAGTAGCCTTGAGAATACTTCATAATTCCATTTCTGTGAATACGTAAACGTGAATTTATTTGTCAAAAGTCTTCACATGGAAATGCTCAAGGCTCATCCCTTAACAGCTTACAGTTAACTATCGAATCATTACATAACACATCATGTATCATTGCCCTCTTTTCTTTTTCTCCATATTTGCTGTGGGTAAATAAGAGATAAAGTCATAAAATACAATTTGAGTAAGTGGTCATAGAGTCACAGGGCGATTTCGTTTACTGCAATATGTATCTTATCAATCGTCGTAAAAAAAAATTGTGAGTTACAGTGTACCTCGGGACTGTTCACCAGTAAAAATGATAATCTCAACAATACTTTTATTTTCCTATCTTCCACGTCTACGATCTCATGGTATGTCATTCAATGTGTTGTATGGTATCTATGAGTGCATTTGGTACAGTAAGTCTGAAATCTGCATTACAGGAAAACATTTTTAACACGCACAAAATGTTCTCATGTTTCCTTGAGGCATACAAATGCCATTTGAAGTAAGGACATGACTAGGATCTACAACCACCTTAGATTCACATGACGTGCCTTGAAACGTATAAGCGTAGCTATTTAAACTAAACTAATTGCCATACCGTCACCATTTCATTGCCTAAAATAGCAATATACGATATCTGTAAGTATTTAGTAAGTGTACACTCTGTACAGGAACACATATGAGGAAACGGAGAGTAGCTAAAATAATAGACTTTCTCTACAAATACCAAACTTCCGTTTTCACGTCTTCTCTATGGAATTCTAAGCCTTGACTATTCGGTCAGTCCTAGTTAGATTTATTGGGCTGTATCTGCAATACAAAGAGACTTAAAAGAGGTAAATAGCAAGCCTTGCAGATATTTTGGCAGCTTATGTCTACATACGTGCACTACTAAACCTGAAATATCTTGAATGGGATATCTGAGTGACGCTTATGCTAAAGTCGGTGTAATATACCCAGTCTGAATTCTGAATAGCTTTAATGGCACCCTTAGCCTCCAACCATGTTCTCAAGCTTAGAGTCAAAGCTACTTCAGGATGCTTTCAAAGACAACAAGAATAATAATTAAAATCTCTTTTGTAGCTCGCTTGTTAACTTCTTATACCACTAACTTCAGATGATAATGTTGGCAATCGCATTATTCAGTGAAAAGCCAAATCCAAAGTTGTGCATTACGTCAGCTTGATTTTCATATTAACTGTATTTCATGCAGTTTTTCCTTTCCAGCTTCAGGATATGTCTACACACATGTATGTCAAGCCTTTTCCGTGTACTGCATGTTGAGCAATGACTTGCAATTGGAGTGAGACCACTTTTCAGGATTGGAAACCAGCTCCTGCTAAAGTGCAATTTTAAGGAATCATTTTGAAAAAAAAGCAGGAATCCATAAGAAACAATTTCTTAGAAAATATTCTACTTTCACACATCACACATTTCCATTTCCCAAACATATGCAAGTCACACCAGAGTCGAATCTGTAGATGATTCATAAAGACAGGGACTTCACATATGTACATGGCTGTCAGCATCTTTCATAATCCGCCGTATACAACTATATTCAATGAAATTGGTGAACTGGTAAAAATAGTACTGTATTATTGACAATTGAATGGTTGATCGGATAGAAAAAGTATCCAAAAATCTGAGTAAAAACATTTCCTCTTCAATTCATTAATTCCTTTAAACTCAGAGCTTTTGCAAATTTTGAGCAGGACGTCGAGCGTCCAACATAATAGAGAACCATTCACGCCTGCAAAGAGAGTTAATACACCTTGAGTGCGTGAAGCGTCAATAAGTTGGTTGAGCAAAAGTTGCAGGATTAGGGTACAGTGGAAGTGATCAAAGTAAAATGCAAAGTAACAAATGTAGAGAAAAAAAAATTTCCTTATTACTGTCAAACGTAAGCATGGGATACCAATTGCAATTACCTCACATGATATCACAGTATGCATGATGTATCGACACCGCCATGACTCATTACAGGAACTTGTATGCACCTACACATATGTAAACATGGTTCCTCTCTCCTATAATCCATTGTTGCAGGGAATGTAACAGATACAGTATAATTTATAATCCCAATACACACATTATGCATAATTTGCATGCTCTGATGTAGTCAAAGTCAAGAAATTCCGTGGGTTGGAATTTTACTTCGTACAATAATACTGTAATTATTTTAACGTGGTGTAAAAAGGCACGGCATGCTCGACTCAAACATTCATCAGTAATTTTAAGTGTGTGATTTCTCTCCTGAAATTCATTGGAATGCAGGAAAATGAGGAGCTTTACTGAGAGAGAAAATATTATTCAGAATTATTATTATTGCAATTCCTAGGAGTGAGATAAAAAATATTACAGTCCGGTATAAGTCATGTGAATGTAGGGGAGACAGAGAGACAGAGAGACAGAGAGAGAGAGAGAGAGAGAGAGAGAGAGAGAGAGAGAGAAGGGAGGGAGGGAGAGTAAAAATTAAAAAGCGAATTTTATTAGCGAATATATTCCCATACAAAATTGCTTAACAAGGAGCATCCGCACTCCCTGGCTATTTCAAAAAAACAAAACCATGAACCAGACATTTTACACATATGCTTTTAAACATACGTACATACACAGATTTTAGCAGTACTCATCTATGTACACTTGACAAAGCTCAGGCATATAACCACCAGTTAATTTACCATACTGCTGACAGGATTCTTTAAGGATAAATTCACACACAACGCCCTGATAATGGAATCCTGACGGAGAGGAGATATATGGAGCCTGAAAGCAAGTCAAAATGTGATACAGAATTAAAGCACGAAAAGGTTCTAAATCTAATTACTTCATCTATAACACTTGTACTACATCCAAGCCTGTATCATCTACATCGAGCAAGAACTTGGGCCTACCTCCATGTACAGTGACCGTACAATGTACAGACAAATGCAGAATACCTAGCGATGTAACAAGTGAGAGTGATTATCTCCATCGTCCAAGCGTGGGTGTTAGAAAGAGCTAAAAGATTGGATTTGGAATAATCACGCATGGTAACCAAGGCAAGTTTGAGACGTAAGTGCTTTTGCACAACTTATTCACACAAGACATAAATAGCTAAAAGCATCCCATTGTTCCTACATCCACACGGACTGTCCCCATCTGCTCTTCACAGTGTCCCTTAGTCTCTCAGTCCTTTCATGTTTTATGGTCAGCATGACTGCATAACATAGATTAGAACTCGTTTATTTATATTGTAAATTACGCCAATTTACAAGTTCTAAGCGTATGTTCTCACACACACACACACACTCACACACACACAGGCCACCTAATCAAGTCGATTGGTAAAAGTCGAGAGGAATGAGTGAATGCATAAGGTAAATGCTATATACCTGCATAAGATAAACCTACGCAAATTAATTTGCAAGAATGATATTGCTCTTTTCCAGCCACTTGCCCCAACTCAGACTGTCTTTGTCGCTTATTACAATAATAACTGTAAGTAAATTATTCAATCAATTGTTACTCAAGGCCTAATTTTTACTCTTGTCAAGAAATTATGTGGGCTCGTCCTCTGTTTACTAAATATCCCAATCACAGAGCTCAAGTCAATGTATATCTTCCATCTATTACTATACACAGTACTCCCGCTAGCATCTGATTTCTGCCGCAGGTTTATAGGGCTCACTGATTTTAACATAAGATATAATCATTTTTGAATGGACGTTCAAAGAACACACAAAGTGACAGTAGTCAATCATACTTATTTCAGTCCAGTGTGTGGCAACACAGGACTGTGGTTATGTTGGTAGTACTTATTATACAGCTGAAATATTGTCAATGCTGTATCTATACAACAGCGATATTAATTAGGCGTAAAACGGCGTGAAAATTGAATAGTGACATAACTGTCACTGTAAATATGCAAGTCAAACATGAAATTATGGCAATGCTCTTAAAATTATCAATGACAGCCCTGTTTCCACCAAAACGACACAATGTTGACATATAAAATTTATAATAAAAATTGTGTCATTAAAATTTTTTGTCACAATGTCAGCTCGACAATAAGACACGCACGAAATTGGAATGCATTGGAAATAACTGGCGCCGGAAACTGGCTGGGCAGAATTATTGCATACATTTGGCATATGTAGTTCATGAGACTTGAGGAGATTGCTTTACATAATAGAGGAGAAATCCGACTGTGGTTGCTGATTCAGTGAAGATTTTATTAGAAAGTAAACAAATTGGCGCAAGAGTCAGAAAATGGGACCATTTCTTTGGGAATGATTAATACAAATGATACTTTAAGTAGGAGGACCACTGTGCCAGATTACGGACTTGTTTGAAGAGCACCATTGAGACATGCAAGGATCATGTAACTCTTATAGTGGGTGTTGATGTGTAGCTGGGCTTACGACTGTGCGTATGACATTTGACATTAAGATAGCATCTTGTCAGTTTTGCGCAATCAGTTTGTTGATTCGGGATTGTATTCAATATTTACGCCCTTTTTCGTTTCGTTAATTTCAAGATATTTCCCATTTCCTTCCCATGGGATATCAGACTTAAGCTCGGACTTAGCGTGTGTGGCTTTCATTTTAGTGTCATTTCCATACTTGAAGTTGATGTTATTTATCCTATCGTGTATCTAGAGATATGAGCCCACTGGGAATTTTCTTAAATTGAAAAACACGTTGTTGGTATTTCTTTTGGAGGGAGGAATTTTAGGAATTCAACGAACTGAGACATATTCAAATAAGTCCTTTGCATATCTGGACATGCAATGGAACCAACAAGAATTTTGGAATTTGGTATTCATGATGACGCTTCTTTGATGGTTTCTCATGATATTGATTTTAAAATGTTTGTTATCCAAATGAAATAAAAATTCTCTTACCTATGTTCACTAATTTAACTCCATCTGATCCAATGGCATCTAAAGCTCGAGCAACGTTTTCAAACATCTGGTGCTGATTCATGGGTTTGTGAATCTTCCTCAGTGTTCTCTTCTGAAGGGCCTCGACGAGTGCGACCAGAGCAACGCCATCACATAAATCCGTACTCAAGTCATGAACTGCGAGACCCAGGGGTCGTAAATGCTCATTGACCCAGTTGCGGAATGTGTGTGCTTGGATTTCTATCCAGTAATCCTCATTCCCTTTTATCTGCATTCCTTTCGCTGCATGGCCTTCCGGACTTCGTGCCACCAAACCCACCTTCGAATGCAACACAATTAAGATAAATCATAATAATTTACAATCGACATTCAAATGTAATTCTACATGGACATACTTGTCCAATGTCGATTGCCATGGTTGTAGCCCACTACAAAAATCTTTGGCATTTCTAAATTACATCTGCTTTTAGCAGAGACTGAGACTTTTGATCACAGCACTTTAGTGTCGTGACATCAAAAACAATATACACATCTGAGTGCCCCTTTCAGTATTTAATGGCCTTTCTATGTAAAAATATTTGCGTGTATTTTATCATTTCCAAATATTTACCAAACCAATTCATTTTATGTACTTTTGAGCACATTTCAACACCTTCCTTCGCAGTTTCCACTGTATTCGAGGGATTACTTCATCGGGTAAATGCCATAATGTTTTAGTGCTTCCCTTTGCGTCGTTTCCTGCAGAATAATATATAGTTGCGTAGTCGGAAAATTGTTCGAGCACAAAATTTCAATAGAGCACGATCTGCTCATGATCATTAAGATTATCACACTATGATTAATTAATAACACCTTTCTCTCCTTTGAATTATTCATTAAAACTTCATCAGTTCATTATCAACGCATCGTCCACCGTCAGCCGCTCAAATGACTTTTTTTTTGTGTTGGATAATTAACCCACAACAGTTTGTTTTTTCAACTTCCATGGCCTCCTGCTTCTTCTACAAGAGAGTCGTGCAGGATGGAAATGCCTCTCTTTTGTTTCTTAAATGTCAACAATTTACTACCAAAACTGATAACAGCCAGTTCATCAAACTTTTTTGTCTAATAAATTTCTTTCTAAATAAGCACTTGATGACCATCAAGCTAATCAAAGACCACATTAACGATAAATTTATAAGGAATCATTCAGTTCACATTCCCAAGAAGAAAATGAAGTATTACATCTAAAAATGGAATTCGAAATCCTGAAAGTTGCAGAACATTGGCTCCTGCAAAAATACATTCACACGTATGACGTCCGCAAATCATTGGGTATACATATCTACATATATACTTACATACATACATCCACAATACGTAACTTTTCCGAATCAGCAAATGTGCACAGTTTGTTAGCCTTATTTAGATGTGTCTGATGCTAATGAGAGGAATGGTGATTCTGCACCCCAATGCAATGATTGGTCCGAATGCTAAAATTATTCGCTCTAGAAGAGTTGAGAAACCGTTGGAACCTGTGAACAACTGCCATAACCGTAAATAATAATTTCAAGTAATGGCTTGTAGCGTTACGAGTGAAAATAACCGAATGGATGTCTATCCCCTCTGAGAACAAGTGAAACAAAACTGTACGGATGCGCGAAGTCTGTCTCCTACAAACTTCTTATCCAAGCTGTTGGAACTAATTACAAGAAATATTTTCGACTCTTAGAGTCATTTACTACGGCATATGGCTATTAGCTCCTATACAAACACACTCATTTGTTCAATTTTTTTATTTTATAGAAACGCTTTGATTGTAAAAACTTTAAAACAAAACGGTTCCAATCATGTATCCACTGTGTTACAGTAACACACAGTTTTGAAAACATCTGGGACGTACAGTCTCATACGGTTTAAACCCCTCAGTGAATTTATAGTGAATGCACACGTGTAGACACGTTATGAAAATCTGTACATGTATATGGGTATAGGGCTCTGTTTGAAAATTTTTGAAACCTTAGAATTACAGGACACATGCGAGGTAACGAGGAATACGGAAGATAAAATTTCATACCCAATTAAATGCATGAGTCAACCTTATAAAACTGATAATAATGGTGATGGTGATGCAATGAAAAACTGACGTCTTCCTGCGTTGGAGAACTTTAATACCAATGCAATGACAACGTTACAGTAGTGTGTAAACGGAAAATGCAATTTCAATCATAGCTACAAGGTTGTTGTTTTCAAACAAGAAGGGCAATGCTGTGTGTGATGAAATACATTGCATATTATATGAGACATCCTATACACTTATGTCCCTATTATATCACACATATATACATTGGCTTAATCCACCATAGAAATAGTCTCAAGCATAATTCCATTGTACACAAAATAACTTGGGAGAGTAAAACTTCAAGAAATGGTATGACAATCGACAATGAAATCAAGGGAGAAAAATGTTAAAAAGACCCTGAACCCTTTGAAATAAATTCTCACCCTAACCTTAACTCATGGGATAATAAACTTCTCGGAACCCCATCAAAATCATCTTTATTAGATATACATAAAGTACGTACTACTCATTAATTGCTGCTATTATACCCCTCTGTTTATTTCCCAGCGACACCAATCTACTACTGTGGAGGTTAAATGAGGAAATTTTCCTGGAAGAGTAAGTAGTTCCGCCCAAGATATGCTTCCATGTGAATATTTTGCAAAAATACAAGTTTACAGACTAATTTTGTGAACCCCTGTCTATTCCGTAGTCTACATGGAGGTTCAGTTGGAAGAAAAAACAAAATAATTTTATTTTCGGTTCGCAGATTTTGTAATTCCTTTTGAATGGTGTGTATGTGTGTCTGTGTGTGTCTGTGCTACATAAAAAAAATCCACGAATTCTTTTCAAACTGAGGTGACCTATGAAAAAACAAAGATTTAAAAAAGAAGACTACAATGAATGAGGTTTTTTAATGAAATAGCTCTTTGCAATTCATTGTCAATGTTGATGCTTCATATAATTCCATTCTCCTTTCAAGCCAACGTGTCATGCAGGCATACATTTATACCAACAATAAGCCCAGCATTTGAAAATGTGTGGCCAAAGAATATTTTTCTCAAGTGTGTCAGTCTGTCATTGCTGTCGGCAATGAGCACTCCTTTCTTGGACATGGACAATTATGGGCATGAAACGCAAAAACTTCCAGACAAGATTTCCTCTATCCATTCTCAATGCAGTAACAGCAACGTGCTTTGCTTTACCATATTTATTTTCTCAGTGTTTAACATCAAGCTTGCTACATAACAGGCTCTGAGGAGGCATACTGTCGTAGTAGGGCTACACACACACTTTAAAAATTTAATATAGCCAATTCATTCCGTATAAGAAATTATGTTACGTAAGAGTAAACATTCATGGTAGTTTACAGATTCTCTCTCACACTGAGGGCTGTATGTACCAACAGCACTTTACGTAGGATTAGAATCCTTTATAAGTGCCTATGTACTAGTTAGCTCTTTACCAACACTTAAATTAGCGTAGGAAATAAGTGACATCCCGGAATGTTTTCAACAATAATTATAAGTACATACTTATTAAACTCGAGGGGTGAAATTGTGAAGGGAACTAATGCTCACTTTGGGAAAAATAATATGTGACAAACAATCACATTAAATTCAATTATTGTACCTCTCTTGCACCCATACATCACAGACATCAAATCATCATTACAAAGTGATCTGACAAGAGATTCATTGCTATGACGACATGGTTAGTGCGTGGGAATTGGAAATGCTTATCTCATCATTTACCCGGGACGCTCGTCCCTGTCATACGAGGAAAATGTTTCCTTTATCAAATGTATAGTATATCCTCCAATGACGATATCTCAGATCCTCAATCATGTCACTCACTTGAGCCCCATGAGTAATGTGCAGATCATCAGTTGAATGCTAATTTGCTGTAGACAGCAACTTTCCTGTATGTCTCGTGTGTTATTGCAATTGCAAGTCAACGTTTCCCATTGTTTTTCTACTAACCGAGTACCATACCGATCTCGTAAGAACTATTAATATCTACAACTAGCGTGAGGGATTTTTATTTCCAATGCAGTAATCATCAAATTTCGACAAGGCTATGTGTTCAAATGGGAAAAAATGTTTAATTATCAAAGAATTTTGAAAACTTTAATGGGGATTGGTGCCCATGGACTTGTCGACAGGCCTCACATATTAAACTAGCTAAATTATTATGACCTGTGCATCATCATAAGGGGAAAAAATTCGTTAAGGAAAGTATAAAATCAAGTTACCTTTGAAATTCGATTATCCTCTGGTCGAAGCATGATTCGTTGATTAAATACTGATGATTAGTTCCAACTTATTGAATAAAGTATTTAAAAAATCAGTCACTCTTGAGCTGTTCTTCGTGGAAACATGTGCTGATTGAAGGATTTCCACACAAAAAAAAAGTAGAGTAAGGAAAACAGAAAACAATACTGAAATCACTCGTAGTGGTTTGTTGCTATTGTATAGACTTCACATTTTATTTTATTTATAAGTTTCCGGCGAATTCTGAACAAGTAAACTAGAGAATTGGCACTGGTAGTCGAGATAGTAATTTTATAACAAAATATATTGGGCTGTATTGCACGAATTCTTAAAATTAAGGAGTACAATCACAAAAAAAAAATCAACTTACATTTATTTACAGACAGCTGAGTCAAGAGCAACGAATCAGGGGGAAATCACGAGCAGAACTAAAGGTATCTCCAGCGTTTGGCTCCTTACAATTCCATGCGAGGTAACCCAAACTCTCGCCTTTACACTCAACAGGTACATAGCACACGGCAGGTATCATAACAAGAACTCACTGTGCTGTGTGCAACAGGTATTGAATAGGCAGGTAGGGTAGAAGAAGGGAGCAGTTTAACAATCTCTCGCAGGTGCTTGGAAACTTACATACACGAAAACAACCCTACCCAAATAAACCTACGTGACTATGTAAGATACCAAGAGTGGGGCTCTTTTTTTGTCCGCTCTATATGTATTTTGAATGCTCTCTCCGTATCTGTAAGTATAGTAGCCCTCTATAGGTTTTTTTTCCTACGAATGCTTATACCTTTTGTATGTACGTTAATAAGCACGCAACTAAAACTTTAATGTCCTCGTATGCTCTCCAACAAGCCAACAATGAGCATAATAACTATAAATACATGAACACTGGATCACCATGGTCTTATTTCACAGAGCAAGAGTCGTAAGTATAGAAAGAACTGAAAGAAGTATTTTCTTCAATGAATCATACTGTAGTGCTGTGTATACCTTTTAGAACTGACTGAGAGACATGACAGAATGTAATATTCCTTCATTACTCTTACTACAGTTTTGGTATTTCTATCTCCATCTGCATCCATGTTTTACATTCATATTGTTATTATTATGTCTCAACTATATCCACAAACTTCCCCCCACTTTACTCTTCACAAGTCCATAAACCCACATTTCTGCAGTAACTATGTGAGCATAGTTAGTACACACAGTCGTACTTACTGATTTCAAGCAGAGGTATTCCAAGTATGTACCCGATGTACATGTAGCATCAAGGCCATTATGTATTATGCATACTTTCACTTTCCTCCACAATCTACATATTTACATAGATGAATCGAGATTGATCCATCTCATTCTTGTCTTGGGATTTTAAAACTATCTAATTTAAGTATTAAATGCTTTAGCAATAATAATTATGATTTTCAAAGTAGGTATGTAGCTTCGCCTGGGCGTTCATTTCCATTAAATGACTTACAGAGGATGTCGTTCAGAATCATTCCTAATTAGTCAACTGACTTGAGATTCTTGTCTGTGTCTAAAATTGACAAACTGTTTTGTTATTTCCTTCTACCACGAGTAAATACTATGTGTATCCTTACAGGTAAAAAAAAAAGAATAACAAACTCAAGAAGAGGAAACGTCAGCGAGCCCTTGTAGAAGAAGGGAGTAACTCCACATGAGCTAAATTACTACACGCCTCAACATTGTTTGGAAGAGTGAAACTGAAACCTCCTAGTATAGTCCCTATATGTTGTATGCTCCTTAATGAAACTCGAGTCATGTAGGTATATATAGGTAGTAATGCGGAGAAAAAAATTACAAGAGGATTTAATCAAAGGTAAATGTAGATGGTAGATCACTGTATGAATAAATTGGTGCCACTGCATTGTTATGTGAGAAACCCAAATACTTTCATTGAATCATGCTTTGGAACTTGGAACCCCTTTTGTAAATGCACCTACCTGTGCAGTAGCTGCATACTTAATCCTCTGAGGAACCAAGATCAACAAGAAGCATTTTTACTTACGTATATAGTCAAGTGGATGCTCTTTGTATGCATCTGTGAAACCTATTTTAAAATTTAACCCTTGTCCGTACCACCGTACCATGTCACAATGAACTTAAAGCAGCGATCTTGC